>ML686135.1:2151990-2197684 GCA_007922175.1 Pelusios castaneus | reverse complement strand
AGCTTTTTAACAATTAATTTTAAATAAAAACCTTTAAAAATTAAATTTCAATTCAAAATTCATTCAAATTCAATTAAATAAACACAATTAATTAATTCTATTTACAATCACTTTAACTTCAATTAATGCCTATAATTTCTGTCATGTGAGTTTGCACAAAAATTTTATTCAGAAAAAGTTTTGCACACGGCTTGAAAATTTTGCACACAAGCCGCCAAACCTTAGATGGAACATTGAAAGTAACCTATCTGATTTCACCCACATTGAAGAGTTTGGAAATCTAAGCTCTGCTCAAGCCAGGCTAGCCTATGAGGACTTTCATTTGCTCATAAATCTAGAGAAACAAAAACTAGAGCTGGAGAAACAGCGGCTGGACATTGAAGCCGAAAGACTGCAGGTAGAGAAAGAATGCCTGCAGATTGAAAAGGAACGATTACGGCATGTAGGCTTGGAGCATGAGAGACTTCAAGTGAAGAAGGAGTGGCTCCAGACTGAGTGGGAGAAACTCAGGCGAGAGGCTCTGTGTGCTGAAAAACCTGCCCTGGAAAATGACATTGCCCAGGCAGAAAAGCCCATTTTACAGCCCCTGGATCTAGAAACTGAAAAGTTAAAACTTGAAAAGGAACGTTAGCAATTAGAGAAAGAGAGGCTGCAATTTTTAAAATATGAATCTGATAAATTGCAGATTGAGAAAGAACATTTGCAAGTGGAGAAAAAACGCCTTCACATTCAGCGAGAGGTTCACTTGCAGTGAACTTGTTGCCTATAGTGTCATTAATACAGTGTTTTGATATTAAAACAAAAGTCCTGTGGCATCTTAAGCTATGTCTACACTGGGGAATTTAGATCGACTTTACTAAGTTGACCTTAATAAGTCGACTAAGTGGACCTTCTTAGGTTGACTTAGAGAGTCCACACAGGACTCCTAAGTTGACTTAAGGTGGGCCATACTAAGTTGACTTAGAGAGTCTACACTAGACTCTCTAAGTCAACTAGTTAGGTCCAGGGGGAGGCGAGGCTTCTTTGGAGCCTTGGCTCCCCAGGGTAGGAGGGCTTGTCCTGGGGAGAGCCCCAGGCAGCAAGCCTCGGAGTGGTCCGGTGGAGAAGGGAGCGTGCAGCTCCCTTCTGACCACTCGGCTCCCTTCTGCTCAGGACTTCTCAGGTCCCAGGCAGAAGGGAACCCTCCTAGCCAGGACTGCTCGGGTCCTGGGGAGCAGTGAGCCCCAGGCTCCCTCCTAGCTGGGACCCTGCGGTCCCGACCAGGAGGGAGCACAGGTCTTGGGGAGAAGGGAGCCCCACGCTCCCTCCTAGCTGGGACTCTGTGGTCCCGACCAGGAGGGAGAGTGGGAGACCCGCACTCCAGCTGCCTGCTGCAGCTGGAGCGTGGGTCTCCCGCGCTCCCTCCTGGCCGCGACTGCTCGGTCCTGGCTAGGAGGGACCACGGGGCTCCCTTCCAGCTGGGACTTGAATGGTCCCGGCCAGAAGGAAGTGGATGCTCCCTTTTTGCTGGGACCAGTGGGATTCCTGGAGAGAAGGGACCCCCGCGGTCCCTTTTTGCCAGGCCTCACGCTCAGGTCCCAGCTAGGAGGGAGCCTCGTGCTCCCTCCTAGCTGGGACCGGGCTCCAGCTGTGGGAAAGCCTCTGGGTCTCCCGACCAGCTGGAGGCCGCAGTGCCAGCAATTGCCGGAGCTTCAGCTGTTTAGGGAAGCCCCTGGGGCTCCCCAAACAGCCGGCGTGCCGTACGAACAATTGCCGATGCTCCTGCTGTTTAGGGAAGCCCCTTGGCCCTCCCAAACAGCTGGAGCACTGTGGAAGCAATTGCTGGCACTCCACCTGTTTAGGGAAGCCCCTGGGGCTCCTCAAACAGCCGGAGTGCTGGGAATTGCCAGCATAACACGCTCCAGCTCCCGGGAAGCCTCCGGAGGCTTCCCGGGAGCTGGAGTGCGGTCCTGGCTAGGAGGGAGCCCGGGTCTCCCTCCTAGCCAGGACCAAGAGGTCCCGGGAAGAAGGGAACCAGAAAAGCCGCCCGCCCCGGCACAGCCAGCTGGTGCACAGCTGGTTCTGCCGGGACTGAGAAGCAGCAAGCGGCTTCTCGGTCCCGGCACAGCCAGCTGGCATGTGGCTGGCTCTGCCGGGACCAGCTGCCCACCTCCCCGGCTCTCCAGCTGGGGACCCCTTCAACCCAGGACTGCGGATCCCCTGGCAGGGAAGCCGCAGGTCTGGGGAGAAGGGAGCAGAGGCTCCCCAGGACAAGGGAGCCACAGTGGCTCCCTTCTGCTAGGGAGCCATGTGATGCTTAAGCAGTAAAGTTGATGTAAAACTCTGTTTTACAAAGTCGACTTTACTTTTCCTTAAGTCGACTTAAGACTTAAGGAAACTGCAGTGTGGACACAGAGTAAATTAAGTCGACTTAAGCAGGCTTAAGTTGACTTAATTTACAAGTGTAGATGCACCCTTAAAGATTAACAAATTTCTTCAGGAATAATGTTTTGTGGGTTGCAACCCAGTTCATGAGATGCCTCATGGGTTGCAGCCCACGAAAGCTTATGCCTGAAGACATTTGTTAGCCTTTAAGTTTCCACAGGATTTTTGTTGTTTTTGCTATATACAGACTAACACAGCTACCCCTCTGGAACTTATCAACATGTTTTGATGTTGTTCAAAATATAAGTTATTTTTTCTTATAATAGAAACTAACCTAGCGGTTTATCTTTCTTCTGTCCAAAATTTAATGTTGATGTTAAACTTTAAAAAACAGAAAGGAATGGTGGTTCGTAAGTCATTGTGCCTACATAAATGGAAGCTCTTTGTGAAACCGCTTCTCAGTGTAATAGATTATGTTCTCTTGTACCCAGTATTTATTGTATAGTTTGTTGTTCTGCTTTCAGAAGGACATTGGGGATCAAGATTTAGTTGTATGTTTCCACTGTTAAAACTGTGTTTGTAGAAGTTTAGGAACCCTCAAGATAAATCCAATACTTTGTGAGGGTATGGTGTTGAAGCTAGAGCAGACATTTAATATTTATTTTTCACACAAAGTACACTGTCTAATTTCATCAGGGTGATAATTACATTTAATTGAATTTCCTTTACTTTATCAATGGTTTTTCAAAATTAAAAGGTTTTCACTAATTCTCAGATAATTTCTGAGGTGGAAGCTAATTTTATTGTGAATTGGTTTATTGTGCTGCCCTCTAGTGGCCAGAAATGATAAAGAGAAGATAGTATTCTGTCTACTTGGAGTCTGTATTAGACAAAGTCACATAGTTACTGTGTCTAAGTAAAACTGGACTGATGGATGGGTCAATGAATTGGCAATACTACACAGAGTTTTTTTTTACTTCTAGATTACCAGTCTGAATTTAATGGAAACTTCTGGTGGTAGAAAGTAATTATATATTGCTGGGGGTGACTGCTGTGGAATGAATAAATAGATTTACTACTCTTCTTAGCCCACAGTTGCGCAGATTGCAAAAGAACAGACCACAATTAGCCCATTTCCTGATAGTCACAGACGTAATGTCAATGATTGTTGTTGTGGCAACTGGGACTACAAATTTACCCAAATTATGAGCTTAGTTGTATAAAGTATATAAAAGTTCATAAGATATTACAATAACCTATAATAACAAAGGGCATGAAAGTGAGACAGAATAACAAATTAGTCTAAAAGAAGTGCCACCTTGATATAATTAAAGGACTTTTAAAATTATGTTTATTAAAAACAGGAGTTGTAGATCCAGAAGATAATAAGGAAAAATTGGTACACTTGATATTAGGTCCAATAGGTGGACAAAATAATGAAGGGATGAAGTATTCCATTCATACGTTCCTTTTGGGGGCCTTAAAGAAAGAGATTCGGAGGAGGGAACTAAGGAAATAACAAAAAGAAGAACAGATGGAATTGAGCTACTGCAGTGAGCTTTTCAACATGGCTGCCACTCCCACAACATGGCTGCCACTCCCACTTTTCAACATGGCTACCCACAGTGCAATACTTTTAAATTCGATCTAATGGCAAGCACTCTTCAATGTTGACTTTAAATCTTGTCCTGTAACATGCCCTAATAGTAATACCTAGCATGCACTCTGTTCTCTTTCATGTTCAAAGTTTTACAAACATTAACTAATTAACCTCAAAGTTCTGAGCTTCCCCATTGGAGATTGCAGGATGAGGCAACTCAAGGGCCAGTTTGTTTATCAGTTAACAGGACCAGTGAGGAAAAGCAATTCATACACTATTTTTTCTGTGCTCTGCATAGACACATGACTCACTCTCTGCTTTCTTCTCTCACATGCCCCATTCTCCCTGCCCTCCTGTCTCTCTAGTCTCATCCATCTGCTGCAGTCTGTCTCAGAAACATTTAAACCATGTATTGGGTTGGTATCACATGGCCCCCACTTGCTCTTTCTTCCATTACAATGGAGCACCAGGGAATGGTAGCCGCCGATCATGATCTGTCCTTCACACCACTTGTGGGAACTCCTAGTGGCAACATATTCTTCCTTCCCTTCACCCTGGAAGGGGTGAGCCAGCAGATCTCTTCCTATCATTGGTCTGAGTGCCAAAATACCATTTTTTCCTAGTCAGCTATTCTATTTCTCCACATTCCTTTCATTTCAGCTTGAGGCCTTTCAGGCTTGTCCTGGTTCCTAGTTAGGTTTCGTGTCTTATGGAATGACATGCGAACCACATTACTGAATATGGATGTGAGATGCTACCTTTGGATTTCTACCTGTTTTTATTCACTGGGCTCACCCAGGATTTGGTTAGTCTTATAAGGGTAAGAAGAACTGGGCTATGTCTACACTAGAAAAGTTAAGTTGACTTTATTAAGTCAACTTAATAAGATCAACTTTAAGTTGACTTAAAGTCGACCTTATTAAGTTGACTTAATAAAGTCAACTTAACTTTTCTAGTGTAAACATAGCCCCTTGTTGACCTTATTAAGTCAACTTAACACTTTAAGTCGACTTAATAAGGTCGACCTAGGCGCTATTCCCTGTCTACACTGGCTTTAAGTAGACTTACAGAGTCGACTTAAGGCTTAAGTCGGCCTAAAACCAGGTGTTATTAAGTCAACTTAAGCTTTCCTTAAGAAATGCTTAAGAAAGTCAACTTAAGAAAAGCCCAGTCTGGATGTGGCTTTGTTTAGGTTGACTTAAGCCTCCTTAAGTTGACTTAAGTTGCCAGTGTAGATGCACCCTGAGAGCTTTAGTTACTCTGAGGAGACTATTAGAAGCAGTGACTCAGCTACTTCAGTCAGGATTGTGCTTCTTTGCAATAGTGAAATGTTTAGCTCAGTGTGGTGCAGATAATGGTGCTGAGATTTCAGTTCAACTTCACAATCCTTGGTAGTGTGAAGCTGCTCCCTTCAGAATTCTTCTGACATGATGAAATATCTGATATCTATTTTGCACTTCAGAATTTTTCTAAAACCTCCTACATTAAAAATTATATTCTTCAGGTTCCATGCATCTCTAGAACTTATAAGTGCTAAAAAATCTCTAACCAGTGTGATGAATTAACATTTTGCTTTCCAGTGATAGAGCATGAAATAGAAAAGTCATGCATCCAAAGACCGACAACAAGAGGCCAGCAATCTGCCACACATTCAATTGTGGCACTTTTATTAACATTGGAGAGCAAGGATTTTGGGGGAAGTAAATAATCCTTTATCCCTGTGACAGTTGCAGATGGTTATCATATTCCCCCTTCTCTTATTGAAAGTCATGTAGAATTTAATGAAACTCATAAGGTACAATAGAAATTAAAAAGGGTTCTGTCTCAGCTATAGAATTTAGTAGTGAACAATATCCTTTGTATAAGATTTTTAAAAGCTTACAGAATTTAATAGACAATTGTATCCCATTTATAGATAGATTTGTGTAAAAACTCTATAGAAAAGTTAGCATTATTAAATTCTAATTAGGAATTATATGAAACCTACCTTCTGCCTGTCTATTGCTTTCATCACCTTTCATTCGCTCCTTTATCCTTTCACTTAATCAAAACAGCATGATTAACTTAGCCTTCATCTATTTCTTTCACTTTCCTCTCCAGGTTCTGTACCATGTAGTCACCCCATTGCCCTAGAATCCTCTAACCCACCTTGTGACAAGGTGTCCCCTTTCTCTGTGCACACAGATAGCTTGGAGACACATTACTTGTAAACACCACATGTGCTTTATTTAGAGTGTTCGCCCATCACTTTTACATCATCATTCTGCAACTGATATAAAATAACATCTAATTCATCAGCCTCTTAGACCAAGCCTGGGGTGAGGGTGGGGAGAATCTCTCCCTCTGAGAACTCTCTTAGCTTTGGCTCTCAAAGTCAGTCTCACTTTGGCTGTGTCACTTTCCCTCTTCCTTACACTTCCTTTCTCTGTCTTCTTCTACACCCTGAGTTAATGGGCTGAGTAGTTCTTTAAGTATCCCCAGCCCGTTTTAAGCTGTCAATTTACCCCTTAGGTTTACTGCAGAGCAATTATGATACAGTGATCTGAGTGGCAGTACAGCTGTGGTTATCCAGCACTCTAACAGAACTACTCTGCCATGCCCAAATCTGCTTCTTCTTTATGTAGGTATATTGAGTTCAGTGGGCTTAAAGTTATGCACAAGTTCATATTCCTTGCTGGATTGGGCCCCTAAATGGCATCAGTCTATTCCAGAAATGGTGATTACAATCGAGTGCACATCTTTGCTTGACTGTGTGTGTGTGTACGTGCGTGTGTGTGTCTGTGAGTGAATGTCTCTCAGGTGGTTTCAGTTGGGGATTGTGTACCTGAAGGCTGTTTGGGCCATTGTTCCCTGATCACCCTTGACCCTGATCATCATTGTTCCCTGATCACCCTGATCACTCTGTCATCCTTGTGATCACCCCGAGAGGTGCCCCCCTTCCCACCATGCACCACTCCAAGGTCCACCTAGCCCCTACAGGTCGACTTGGGTGTCCAGTGTGGACGCTCTAAATTGATTTGGCAAGGTCAACTTTAAGTAGACCTAAATTTACAGTGTAGACATGCTAAGTCGACTTAGCAAAGTCAACTTATTTGAACAAGTGTAGATAAAGCCTCAGAGAGCAGATCATTGGACTATTTTAGATACAGTAGAAGTGTTGCAAAATAATCTGTCTTTAGCCTTAGCTTTAGAGCCCTGCAGATCCGTGAGTATCCGCTTCAGATCCGTGGGTATCCACATCCATGGCGGATACAGATATTTGCAGATCCATTGTTGTGGATTGGAGCTCAGATGTGGATTCTATTTTTATCTGCCCAGGGTGCTATAGCCACTGCTGTTACCTCTGCTGCAGCTGTGGAGAGCACTAGTTCAATCAAATGTTAAACAGCACAGCAGGGGCTCTGAACAGCAACAGGAGCTCAGCTTTCTGGCTAGTCCCGCCTCTGACTCTAGGTGCCCCAGTGACCAGTCCCCACACTCCACCGATTAGCTAGTGATGGGCAGCTATTCATAGAATCATAGAATCATAGAATAATAGGGTTGGAAGGGACCTCACGAGGTCATCTAGTCCAACCCCCTGCTAAAAAGCAGGATATCTCCCCCTAAATCACCCCAGCCAGGGTTTTGTCTAACCGAGCCTTAAAAATCTCCAAAGATGGAGATTCTACCACCTCCCTAGATAGCCCATTCCAATGCTTCACTACCCTCCTAGTGAGAAAGTTTTTCCTAATATCCAACCTTGACCTCCCCAGCTGTAATTTGAAACCATTGCTCCTTCTTCTGTCCTCTGTTACCCTCGAGAACAGCCTAGCTCCCTCCTCTTTGGAGCAACCCTTCAAGTAGTTGAAGGTTGCTATCAAATCTCCCCTCAGTCTTCTCTTCTGTAGACTAAATAAGCCTAGTTCCTTCAGTCTTTCCTCATAAGTCATGTGCCCCAGCCCCCTAATCATTTTTGTTGCCCTCCGTTGGACTCTTTCTAATTTGTCCACATCCTTTCTGTAGTGGGGAGCCCAAAACTGGACACAGTATTCCAGATGCGGCCTGACCAGTGTCGAATAGAGGGGAATTATCACATCCCTCGATCTGCTGGCAATACTCCTACTGATGCAGCCTAATATGCCATTGGCCTTTTTGGCAACAAGGGCACACAGTTGGCTCATATGCATCTTCCCGTCCACAATAACCCCCAGGTCCTTTTCTACAGCGCTGCTACTTAGCCGATCAGTCCCCAGCCTGTAGCAGTGCATGGGATTTTTCCGTCCTAAGTGCAGGACTTTGCACTTGTCTTTGTTGAACCTCATGAGGTTTCTTTCGGCCCAGTGTTCCAATTTGTCCAAGTCTCCCTGGATCCTGTCCCTGCCCTCCAGAGTATCTACCATTCCCCCCAACTTGGTGTCATCCGCAAACTTACTAAGCACGCAGTCTATTCCATCATCAAGATCATTAATGAAGATGTTGAATAGAACCGGCCCCAGGACCGACCCCTGGGGCACTCCACTCGTTACCGGTTGCCAACCAGACATCGAGCCATTGATTCCTACCCGCTGAGCCCGTTGATCTAACCAGTTTTCGATCCACCTTACGGTCCACTCGTCCAACCCATACTTCCTTAACTTGCCGACGAGAATGCTATGGGAAACTGTATGAAAAGCCTTGCTAAAGTCAAGGTATACCATGTCAATGGCTCTTCCCGCATCCACAAATCCAGTCATCTCATCATAGAAGGAAATCAGGTTGGTCAGGCACGATTTGCCCTTGGTGAATCCATGTTGACTGTTCCTGATCACTCTATTTTCCTCCAAGTGTTTCAGGATGGATTCCTTGAGGACCTGCTCCATGATTTTCCCAGGGATTGAGGTGAGGCTGACCAGTCTGTAGTTCCCCGGATTCTCCTTTTTCCCTTTCTTAAAGATAGGTACTATATTTGCCTTTTTCCAATCCTCCGGGACCACCCCCGTTCGCCACGAGTTCTCAAAGATAATGGCCAGCGGCTTTGCAATCACTTCCCCCAACTCCCTCAGCACCCTCGGATGCAGTTCATCCGGCCCCATGGACTTGTGCACATCCAATTTCATTAAGTGTTCCCTAACCTGACTTTCCATCACCGAGGGCTGCTCTCCTTCTCTCCATTCCGCGTTACCCCGTGTAGTAGCCTGGGAGCTGGCCCTCCCTGTGAAGACTGAAGTAAAAAAAGCATTGAGTACTTCAGCCTTTTCCCACCCCTTTCCCAAGTGCTGGTCACCCAATCAGATGACTGGCAATTGCCACTGAACAGCTGAGTGATCTCAGCAGCTCCAGTTTCCCTAGCCCAGGTGGAGTAAAAGTTGTTGAGATCTGGGCCAGGGGAGGCTCTGAACTGCAACTGGAGCTGTCAGCAACTCTTCTTCCTCCCCACCCCCTGGTGAGCCTCAGCTCAGCAAAACTATGACAGCCATACAGACACTTTGCTCCCAGGTGCTGCTGCAGGGTGAGGAGTGGTATGGAAGCAGATAGACATAAAACCTGGTATGCAGATCCTGGATCAGATACAGGCTGACGCTGATAGGGTGTGGATTGGATGCGGATCCACATTTCTGTATCCATGCAGGGCTCTAATTAGCTTGTATGCAAGCACAAACATGGACAAATGATGTAATAAAAGATATTATAAGGGATGGTATGAGTGGATTTTTACCTTTGGAAGTAAAAAGTGCAATATGGAAACATGTATCTGACTTTGAAACAGATTTAAATGAATGTTAGAACATGATAAACTTCACATGCAGTCCTCAGTAGAACCAAATTATTGTATAAGTACTTATAATACCAAAAGCACAAATAATAGTGCTTAGATTAAATTTGAATTCAAGTGTGATGCAACCAATTGGTTATAGACGTTGGGCAATAAAACAAAACAATACCTGGAAAGCTGTAGAACTTGAAGCTTGTACTGAAGAACAAGATGTATGATATGTTTGTAATAATAATGGTATCCAATCCTGTGACATGTGTCTAAATAGAGGTAAAAGGAAGTGTTATTACTAATAAGATCCTCGTTCATCTAATGAATCAATGATTGTATACGTTCAAAGACATGTATATATATAACAAGTTGGTGTACAATGCTTAAAATAAATTGTGTATATGACATCACTCATGATCCCTATAAAAAGATGTTTGTACAATGTTACATCTTTAATAGGTTATGATGTTAAATTCACTTTACCAGTAACTATTAATGAATAAATTAGAGACCAATATCAAATATACAAGCAAATAAACCCAATCCCTTTAGGATTAAATATTAGTTTACTAAGAAAGTTAATTGAACACCCACACTTACAGGAAGAAGTAGAGAAAACTAAGGAAAATGCACAAAATATTCTAGTTACTGTCCATCATTCTGCAAAACAAATTGAACAAGTAATGGAATGAATTAAGGGAATTACTAAACATGGCAAGTGGAGAATATTTTTAGGATTATCTCCTACAGCTACAAAGAACATAAATGTTCTTTTACATCCTATTGTAATGTTCTTGATATCACAAACAGTAATGGCTCTAACACTTATAATTTTGGGTCTAATGGAAATGTAATGCATTGTAGCAAATGCAAAAGTTTCAAATTAAAAGATCATGGCATAATTCCCCATTAGGTGCAATTAAAGTGGGATTCCTAGGTGAGGACTTGTGCCAGTATGAAGATATGATGATTCAGTCTCCCTCAAAGGAGAGCCTTGAGTCCAAACTAAACAAAAATCCTCCAAGGTCGGAACTCACAATTTAAAATTGCTGGACTTGTAAACAGGTTTATGAACCCCTCAAGGAGGGGAATTGTAGCCAGAGATTTTTATCCCAAAATGCTTAGAACTGTTAAATAGAAAGCCAGGGAAAGATTGGCAGAAGAGCCTCAGAAGGGGTTTATATCCCTGACAGGCAGCAGCAGAACTGTTAATCAACTACAGCAAAAACAACAAGAGTCCTGTGGCACCTTAAAGACTAACAAATTTCTTCAGACATAGGCTATGTCTACACTTGATAATTTAAGTCGACTTTAACTAAGTCGACTTAGTTTAGTCAACTTAGTATGTCTACACTTAAAATTAAAGTTGACTTAAAGGGGAACCTACAAAGTCGACCTAGAGCGTCCACACTGGATGCTCTAGGTCGACTTTGTGGGGCTAGGGGGACCTTGGGCAGGTCCATGGTGGCGGGGGGGCACCCCTTGTGTGCAATGGGGCAAAGGGGGACAGGGACCCTGGCAGGGCACATCGGCAGGGTGTAACGCTGTCTGGATTTAGGGAAGCATTTATGATATTATTTTCTATGGATATCTCATAAATGCTATAATCCATAGGAACTATGTCATGTTTGGTATCAATAGAAAGGTAGTAATTTGCTGGGAATGTTTATATAGTTTATGTCTAGGACTTGTATTTATATTAAAAGTTATTTAGTTAGGAATTTGGTGTTATATCTATACTTTAACTTGTGTCATTCTGGAGAAATGCCTTAGACAGGGGTGTGTGAACAACCATTGTCTCCTTAATGGCTCATCAAGTTTCTCCCTATGGCCCATTGTAGGTGGGAGCTTCCTTAACATTACAACCATTGTCTCCTTAATGTTAATTTACTCCCCCCAGCAGGGAGGGCATTGGTGTAGTCCTGGGGTAGCCCTAAGTCGACTTAGGGCTACCCAACGTC
Organism: Pelusios castaneus; assembly: GCA_007922175.1. Classification (NCBI taxonomy): domain Eukaryota; kingdom Metazoa; phylum Chordata; order Testudines; family Pelomedusidae; genus Pelusios; species Pelusios castaneus. The sequence goes on along the minus strand of ML686135.1, from coordinate 2,186,037 downwards.
TACACTGGCTTAATTTGACTTTAAAAAGTCGAATTAAGCCTTAGGTTGAGTAGAAAGGGGGTTTAATAAAGTTGACTTAATTTTCATTAAGTCAACTTTATTTTCCTTAAGTCGACTTAAGCAAGCTGCTTAAGTCGACTTAAGCAAAGTGTAGTGTAGACGCAGGGCAAATTAAATCCAAGCTTAAGTCGACTTAATTTACCAGTGTAGACGCAGCCATAAGCTTTCTTGGGCTCCAACCCACTTCATCAGATGCAAGTGGTGTTAATGTGTCCATCCCTTATTTGTACTGGACTTGCATCTGATGAAGTGGGTTGGCACCCATGAAAGCTTGTGCCTGAAGAAATTTGTTAGTCTTTAAGGTGCCAGAGGACTCTCATTTTTTCTGTATACAGATTAACACAGCTACCCATCTGGAAATTGTAACCAGCTACAGAATGAATAAAACAATTTGTGGTATGTAAAGAGAGTAGTTAGTGATCAGGTGTATGTAAAAGGTAAGTGATAAGGAAATTCAGCCTTTGGCAAATTGGTCAGCAGTATCACCCCTCATCACCTCCCCCTCCTTGGGTCACTTTATATAAATCCCTTACATAACCCTATAAATGCCATCCCTCAATTAATCCCCTAAGGATACCTCGTGTAAATCCCTTATGTAGTCCTTAGAATGCCATCCCTCCCTGTCCCCGCTTTCCCTACTATCACTGTCACCCTACATCATCCCTTACATCACCCTGCAATGCTGTCCCTCTGCCCCCCCAAAGACTCCCATCATACATGCTGTCTCCCCCTCCACCCCTGCTAGCCTATAAATAGCTTGAGGCAATGGCAGCAATCTGTGGAGTGTCAGCAATGTCTCTGAGCAGAGATGACCTCCATACAGCTGAGACGACAACTTCAGCACTAGCAGAGCAGTCACCAGCAGAAGCAGGTAGAGCCGGATGGGAGAATACCAGAGCAGAGCAGAGTGAAGGAGAGGAGTGAAGAAGCAGAGGAAGGAGAAAGAAGAGGAAAAAGCCTGAGACATCAGTAAGACATAGGTGTGCTTAAGGTGAGGCAATCAGGCTAACTCAGTTCCTGCCATATGCCCTTAATGAAAAAGCTATCCTCTACCTAGACAGAGCAGAAGGAATCTTTCTGATGAGGTTTTGTAAGTAGGAGTGCCTGAAAACTGTCTGTAAATAAACTTGGGTAAGTGCTGCTGCGTGTAGGTCGGGGGGCGGTGGAAGGGATTATTTCACCCATTCAGTGAGTCCCTGATCACCATTTACTGAATATTTAGATAATTACATTTTGAATGGGATTTTTAGTAGTTAGATATTGTTAACGGTTTAATGTGTGTATAACTGTTTGTACTTTAGAATAAAGTAAGAAATTGTGTGCCACAGCAGAGCAGCATTCCATGTAGCTGTTGTTTGGTGTTATGCTCACTGTAACCACTGTAATATACAAAGAATGATTTTTATTGTATTAATATTAAAACCAATAAATGTTAGAATTGTTTTTGAATAATTTTCTGTTCTAAGTGTCAGTTCTTGATTGGACAGCTGTATTGAATTTCTTGGGTCAGTAGACCATTAAACAAGCGGACTGCATTGATCTTACCTCAGTAGGTTATAGTGAAAAAGTATTAACAGCTGAATGATTTGAGTTTCTAAGGTAACAGTTAAACATTAAGATATTAGCCTGAAAGTAGTCTTCTACTTTGAACAGGTAGAGAACACACCCATCACTGCTACTCAACTAAGGAGGGCCATTACCCCAGAGACTTAAAACTTATCTATTGACATCACACTTCTAGAAATTTCCGAGATAAAATCTGTGTGGTCCACTTGTCTAATGGTTTACCAACCCAAAGAAATATGGATACAGCCCTCCGATCAAGATTTGGTACTCAGACTGGTATTTTCTTTTAAAAAAAAAATCAAATATTTATTGAAACCAAATATTGATGTATTGAAATTCAAGAACAAAAATCTACTTCACAAATCAGTCCCTATCTGATACAGTGGTTGCAGCGTGCACTGTACAGAATGGCAGTTACAGAGAACACCACCCTGCTGCAGCACACAATACTAACCCCACTCTGAGGTAAACATAAACCGAATTCTAAACATTTAAAGCAGTTAAAAAAATTTAAACAGTATAACCTTTAACACTTTTTCTTAATAGTTATAGAAAACAATTATTTAATCATTCAGCAGGTATTGATCAGATAGTTGCTGGATGGGTGGAGATCTATACCGTCATACATACAAGCACTCAACTATATTTACAGACAGACCCAAAGACTCTTTACTTACAAAACCCCTCTGGTTCACCAGAAAGGTCCTTCTGCTCTGTCTAAGCAAAGGATTGCTTTACAGTTATGAGCACAAGACAGGGATTCTGGTAGCCTGATAATGCAAAAACTGAGGCGCCTCTATGCCTTTAAATGATTCTTACCAATCATCTTTTTCCTTGATCTTCTCCTTTTCCCCTTCTCTATCTCCTTCTCCTCTCACTCCACTCAGTTTGCTCTTCTTGCTGTTTGCTGCTTTTCTGTTGTAAGATGGAGGTTGCTCTCTCTTCAGTCCCCCTCAGACGCTTCACATGTGGTCACTGTCATGTAGACTATTTATAGGCTGACGGCGGGTGGGGGGGGAGTTGTACGTATGATGTAGGGGTCATTCGGAGGGCACAGAGGGACAGTGTTCTGAGGGTGACACAAAGGATGACGTAGGAGGATGCTGGAGAGGGGCAACAAGGGATGGCATTCTAGGAGCTACATAAGGTGCCCTTGGGAGCTGAGTGAGGGATGGCAATTTCAGGTCTATGTAAGGGTAACACTGGGGGAGGGTGATGAGGGATGATACTATTGATCAACTGTCAATTGCTGAATTTTCTTATCTCTCACCTCTTATCTATGTCTTATTACTAATCACTATTTTTACATATCAAAGATGCTTTAGTATTCTCATCATCCTATACTCGGTTAATGAATTCATTACTGCCTCACAGAAATTTAAATTGCTTTTGAGGTTTTTCCTGCCAATTCCTTCCCTAACATTCTATTTGGTAGTTTTAAGCATTTTGGGACAAAACCCTCTGGCTACAGAGCAACTCACATTGACCCAGTATTTCCCAAGTTATGGACCCAGTGATGCATGGAACATCTCTATGGAACTCTCAAGTCTTTCCCAATCTTCATCCTTATGTGTCCAGGAGGATGGAGTTATGAGTCCACTCTTGGTTGCTTGTTGTGGGGCGGTGCATGTCATTATTCTACCACTACTGAAATCACAGATACATTCAGATCACTTCCCAGTGGGGTAACAAAACAAACAAGGAGGAGAAATGGGTAATGCCCATGAAAGCTTAATTCCTCAAAGAAATTTTTTAGTCTTTAAAAGTGCCACAGGACTCCTTGTTTGTTTTATTCAGATCACTATGGGATAGTGTGCATGACATGAAAGAAATTGCACACATCCACTTTTGGTGGCCTGGATGGACAGTGCCATTGAAGAGAAGGCAAGGGCTTGTACTTCAGGTCAGGGTATGAAGCACACACCTCAGCTGGCACCCCCTATACCCATGGGTCTGACCTGAAAATCTGTGGCAGCATAATCACATTGATTTTGCCAGGCAATTTGAAGGAAACATGTTCCTAGTTGTTATTTACACCCACTCCAAATGGCCAGAAAACTCTTTAATGACATTTACTACTGCTGAAAGCAGTATACAGAAGCTCTGTGAATTCTTTAATTGTTTTGGTCTTTCAGATTGTGGTAGCATGTAGATCAGTTGTTCCCAGATCATACAGATCCCAAGGACACAGCTCCACTTGAACTATCTGACCTCACCAGTGCAGGTGAGATATTCTCAGATCATGAGTCACTCATTCCTGATTCCCTTCATCCACCTTGGCAGCAGATAGAGCACCCTCACCAGTCTGAGCAACAAGTCCTGAGCCTGCATGAATAACACTTCCGGTTCAAGAATACCAGACATCAGCTGTAATCCACCTAGAGAAAGAAGTCCTCCTACACTTGAATCTTTAGCTAGGGCAAACCCACATTTATGGGGCAGAATAATCTCCAGCAATTAGCCAGGAAATGAGGCAGTCTACCCTCATTCCCTAGTTTGGTTATTGTTCTGTTAAATGAAGGTTTTCATTAAGTGTGGAAGAATGTTTTGTGGATTTCGTGACCTGCCTATTTTGCTGTAAAAACAACCTGTGGCACCTTAAAGACTAACAAATTTCTTTGTGAACTGCTCTGGTACTTGTATTCTGTGTCCTGCTGTAGCAACAGAGCCTAGCTTGCCATAGCAATAGAGCTATAATATTATGGGATAGCTCAGCCAGTTCTGATTGGTCTTAAGAGTAATTGAATAAAGATTCAGTGTGTGTTTACATCTATGTTCCTGTCTCTTGGTTTCTCTCTGAATACAAGTAACTTTCAAGGATTTAAAAATAACAGGAACAGCCTTTGATTAATTAGCAAGAGAGAGGTGGGGTAAATAAAATAAATGACAGCCAAGTGGCTGTATTTAAGAAGGTAAATGCACACCAAAGAAACATATGATTTAAGTATAGCTCTGTAAACCAGGACTTCCAGAGTTTTCTCATTTCTGACAGAATCTCTTCACAGTCTTACTCCAGTTTAACTCACCCTCCCACTTCATTAAGCTAGCAGCAGAACAGCTTATATCACATTCTGTTTCCTTACTAGTAGATTATGCTATGATGTCTGTATTGCATATACAATGCTAAAATGGTATTTCCAACTCTATTACATCAACACCAAGATCTCCTTCAGTTAGAGAGTTGTTTATCATTAGTCAGTTGTTTATTGCAATATCCAGGCAAGGGGACAGAATGCTCCCCAAGATAAACCAGAATTTGAAATAGTCTGTCCTAGTTTTCCAATTGAAGGCATGTTAATGGTGCATTCCTTTTAGTTGGGAGGAATATATTATGTTTTGATTATTGGTTTGGTTTTTGTAATTGTAATGTCCTTTAATAATCTACCATAAAAGTCCTGGGATGGGAGTAGCTGCTATCTTAAGTCTGTTTTCCAAGTAATAAAGTATTTGCTATATTATCATAAACTGAAAATACAACAGAAAGATAATTGCTCATTTATTTTATTACTAGTCTAGGTTAATTTTGTATCTCAGTGTCTCACATGGGGAAACTGGTGATGGTGATAAGATCTGGACTGAAGGGCAAGGTACAGTACACAGCGAGACCATGGAACAGTTAGTATATTCTGTAGCCAGAAGGGACTATTGGAATCATCTAGAATCTCTAGATTGACATCCTGTCTAACAGACCACACAACTTCCACAATACAATTGCTAGAGCATATCCTTTAGAATCTGCCCCACATATTAACTGATCATTCCATATATCCTTTAGCATTTTTTTCAATTTTTGCATAGTTTTCCTTCCTAGTTCAAGTAAAAAAGAAGAGGCACTGAAGAATCAGCTCCTGTTCTTTTGGGCACTGGGAAATCTGGACCTGCATGAAAACAGTGATCATAAATACACCTTTCACATCAAAGAGCCTCTTATCCTAAGCCTGCCTCTGCTTGATGTACAATAATGAGAGACAGGCTAGAAGCTCTACCCACAAATGTTTAAAAAGAGAAGTCTTTCCATTCTGTTCTAAACCTCTGGGAAAGTTTCAGACTAGATTACATCACACTTGCAATTGCAAAGCCTTCAGCGACTGACAGGACATGTGGAAAAATCTCAATTCTAACTTAGGTTGGCACAGTTATCAGTACAACTCAACCTGGTTGACAGGAAAGCCTTCCTCTGGAGTTATTACAACTAAAAGACATTTTCCCCTGTATTCAGAAATGACTCTGTAGAAATAGCTAGAATTTTTATAACCTCACTCAGTGATTATTTATTTTCAAAGAAACTTTAAATTAATTATCTGCTCTATTGATATATAATTTAAAATTCCACAAAGCGCTTTTCATGTATGCACAAGATTCATATACTCAGATTCTAAACTGTAATTTTAAGTCATTAAAAAAAAGTGACAAGCTATAAAGTATAATTCAAATATTTGAAATTATCCATTGTTTATATTTTAAAATTCATGAAATAGCACAGTATACTTTTGTTATATTACATGTATATTTAAGATAAATATAGTATGCAGTCACATCTTAGTGTCCTGTAAATTAGACTATTTTGATAAGCTTTTGATATATTTTTATTTGGTTCATAAGAGGTCCGACCCATTATGAAAGACACCCATTAACTTCAGTGGTACTGGCATGTATGTGAGTGAGTGAACGGCCGAAAAATACATCCGTTTTTGGAGGCCTCATTAGTAATTTATCAGATTTGTATTTGAATTAGGACTGACCTCATTCTAATTCAAATTGTGTTGGTTGGATTTGTTCTCCAAATGTCATACGAAATCTTCAGAGGGCCTCTGAAATCACTAAATAAATTTTAAGTATATAATTTCCTAATTTTTGTTGAGAAAACGTTAACAAACATACTCTTCTGAAGTTTTGCCCCTTCAGACATGTAATTTGGTTTTGTCCTTTAATAATAACTCTTTAGGCTGATTTTTTAAGTCATAGAATTAAATGTTAGGAAGGGAAACATAAGTCATTGCAACATTATAGGCATATTATATTACTGACTATTAATTATTATTATTACATCTAGGAGTCCTAATCACTGAGTTGCACACCATTGTGTTAACTGTATAAAGACAGAAACAAGAAATCTGGATTTTCTTACAATGAGGAGGCATGGCTATATGCATTAGGTTCTAATGGTCTGCTACTGTATTATCATAAGAAAATGGCAGAAAAACAGAGTCCTGTGGCATTTTTAAAGACTAATAGATTTATTTATCGCATGAGCTTTTGTGGGAGAAAATCCCACTTTATCAGATTTTCTCCCACGAAAGCTCACGCGCTAAATAAATCTGTTAGTCTTTAAAAGTGCCACAGGACTCTGTTTTTCTGCAATAGACTAAGACGGCTACGCCTTTGGAACAAGAAAATGGCAGTTACCTTCTATCTACTGGCATGGAGGAGAAAATAACATAAAATGAAGGAGAAACACCAGCTATATTACATTATATGGGTAGATGGTCAATCCTGGAATGTGCTATTGAGATGCTGGGCTTGATTCTTTGTAGCCTGTATTAACTTAAATTCATGCACAGTCAGTGGAAAAATGGACGTACAGGTGCTATGCTGTCAAATTTCTCCACCCATTCTTGTGGCAGTATTTTATATCTGTTTGCATAAAGCATAGATGACTGTCTCAAGGTATAAGGCAGTGGAGGAACATATCCTTAGTATTTTGGATTCTTACAAAGAACAGCTAGAATGCACAATAATTAGCAAAGTCATATAAAACCTTTCATAGGCAATCAGAAAATAGCTAGTCATCTATATACCACTCTAAGTGCCACTTCAATAGTTTATATTTGTCAGAGCTCTTTAACCTTGACAGAGATAATTCACTTTGAAAAGACAGTTATGGTAAGATATTTTTATATATTTTTTTAATATCCGGTGCGAACGAAGGAAGATGGATTGATTGTCCTGGAGAATGAAGTCCTCTTGCTATCCATAAACAGGCTCAGAATGGCTGACAGCAAGTGCACAGTACCTTAAGCACTGTGACAATGTGCCTCAGCTTTAACGTAAAGAGACTGGGCCAGATGCTGTGCTTGGTACCCCAATGTAAATCCAGAGTACTTCTGGTTAAGGCAATGCCATTTTTCCAGATTTACATCTGTGCAAGTGATTAGGAAAATCATAGAATCATAGAAACTGGAAGATACTATAGAGGTCATAGGGTATGTCTACACTTGCAAGTTAGGTCGACTTAAGGAGGCTTAGGTCGACTTAACTTAGTCCAGGGCCACACCAGGCTTTCATTAAGTCGATTTAAGAAATTCCTTAAGTCGACTTAATGAAAGCTTAAGTCAACTTAATAAGAACCGTCGGTTAGGTCGACTTAACCCTTAAATTGACTCCTTAGGTCAACTTAAGCACAGTGTGGACCTGTTAGTCCACTTTATTAAGTCGACTTAAGGGCAGTTAGGTCGACTTACTAAATCCCAGTTCAGGATAACCACTTTGTTAAGTCGACTTAATAAGGTAGAATTTTGGTGGACTTAAAGTCGACCTTGTTAAGTCAACTTAAAGTCAACCTAACTTTTTCTAGTGTAGACATAGCCGTAGAGTCTAGTGCCCTGCACCCTGACAGGTGCTTATCTAACTTGCTCTTAAAAACTTCCAGTGATGGAGATTCCACAACCTTCCTAGGCAACTTATTCCATTGGTTAATCACCCTGACAGTTAGGTTTTTTTTCCTAATGTCCAATCTAAACCTTCCTTGCCATAATTTAAGCCCTTTCCTTCTTGTCATATGATTCGCAGTTAAGGAGAACAATTTTTCTCCTTCCTTTTCGTGACAACCATTTAGGTACTTTAAAACTGTTATCATGTCCCCTTCCAGTCTCCTCTTTTCCAGACGAAACAAACCCCGTTCTTTCAATCTTCTCTCATAAGTCATGGGCCAGACTCTATAGATGTGGTGCAATTTCCATGCTCTTTCAAATTTTGATACCACACTTTGCTAGCCAAAAGGGCATCAGTAGTCCACCTTAGAAACCCAGCACTGAAACTAACTGTTCGTAAGCATAATTTTATATTTAAATTGTTACTGAGGTAAAAATCTTCAGCAACTTCATATCACGTGTAACTTTATGCGTAACTTCATGTGTAACTCCCTCCTGATGTCAGTAAATGCACTCAGTTACACCAGAACTTAGAGAAGGCTCGAAATGTGTAGCTTAATTTTATATACCTATTACATGCCAGATTGGGACAAGTTATAATGACTCATCACTTGAATGTTTTAGCTCATTGATTTACATGTGACATGTAGCTTACATGACCGTTGAATCTGGCCTTCTCCTTGGACCACTTTGAATCTTGAAGTATCTAGTGATGACTTTGGGTCAGCAAGTGAATTGGATCAAGCAACACTCGGTCTGATTATTCTTGCCCCATGTTTCATCAGTTGACTGTTGGTGTAGTAACTGTAATTACATCTAAGTGGCCTTGTCCTATGTAGGTATATATAGAGACAACTTGAGTTCTGCTCTGTTGGTTGTAGATCCCTGCATCACTTATTCAGAATCAAGATATAAATTTCTCTGTTTCTCTTTTTAATTAGGTAGATAAATGGGCAATATCTAGAGCTTTGCTTTTTGAATGAAATATTTCCATGTCATCTTTGCACCCATACAAGGTGTTTTGTTTTATTTTCAGTTGTGCCATTTCAGAGGGCTTAATTGTTGGTATCTTGCCAATCAGCCCAACTTTTGATCCTCAAAGCTTCGGCTTACTGGTAATTTTTAATAATTGTATTATAAACCACACAGGATCTTGTAGTGCTGATATTTACATGTACAGATTTGTTCCAGTTGTACTGACATGACTTGTATCAAACTGAGGAGCCAAAGACACCAGTATTCCTTCTGTTTTTTCATATTTGCCCAAATTTAAGCTCCTTTAAAACCATTCCCCAATTTAATGTGCTGTCCTCTAGAGATACTATAAATAATCGCAGGCTATTCTTGAGCCTTTTTACAAGTAATATTGTTTGGAAACAGGGCATGCTGGAACTATGGTTTTAAAGGGATGGGCGGGTTTTACCAGTTTCATACTCTGTGAATGGTACTACTGTAATCAACCATCTTTATAAAGACGCTATTTTATTCTAAAGAAAGCTCACTGATGAACCCACAATGACAGCAGGTATGGTTGATCCAGGAAAAGGGAGTCAATACATTTTATAGCATGTCAGAATTGATATCTTCTGCTCTCTCATGTACATTATTTAGTCTAATTTTTCATTCTTTGTTGTTCTGGGCAGATACCTAAAAGTGGACACAGCAATCTTCCCAGGAGGGTAATAGCTTTTCCCTCAAACCTATATTTATACATGTTAACAAACTAATGTACTGTGAGAGAGGCAGATTGATGGGCTGAGATTGTTTTGATGATGCACTGGATGCTGATATAGTCTCACTTCCTCAAAATGAAAGCTCCAATGAGCAGCAATAACACCACCACTTTGGCACGTCTATGGTGCCTTTCATCCAAGGATCTCAAAGCACTTCACACGTATGCTAATAATAAGAACTCAGGTGCACCTTAGATGGTCCTGAATTCAATCACAATGTAGTCACATTACTCCTTGTACTTTTCAGACTTCCCTAATGATCAGTAAACAACTCAAGCTCTGTCAATATTATAAGAACGTTCGTTGTTTTATTCTTTTTGGTGGGTACAAAAACCACAGTTTCTTACACAGAACAAGATTATAAATAATACTGGTAACATGAGTGACCCGTAGTCTCTTTTGATTCTACACTGCAGACTGATGATGTACTCTAAACATTTTTTTGTTTTTCTTGTAGTTAGACGGATGCAAATCTGTGGAACACTGAATGATGTAACAGAATGACGGTAACAGCAAACAAGAGGATGACCAACAACTTTTATAAAAAAAACTCTCTGAATTTTGTTACAGTGATGGCATTTTATATCAATTATTGCAATGAATTGTTCCCTAAGATGGTTAGAAAAAAGAATTGTGTTGTCCTCTACTGGATTTACATCAGTTAAAAAGCAAGCATGTTTCAATATTCCTCTTTTTTTCAAAGAAAATGTAAATAATTTCTTTATTTTTTCACAGGATTTACATATTTATTATTTTCTTATCACAGTTTAGTGATTTGTTTCCACAGCTGGATAATCTTCCATTGTATATATTGATGTTCTGGTGACACAGGTTAGCAAGTTCATTGACTTCTATAGCTATTTCCCTCACTTTGTCAAGATACAGACCAAAATGTTCTCCTTTCTGAGCATGTTGTTCACAGTTTAATGCGCTAATTGGCAAGTCTTATTAGTTTTAAGTCCACTCAAGGGAAATTTGTTGCTGTTAATATACCCAGCCCAGCCCCCTTCCCCCCAACAAAACTAAATTATGAATTTTCCTGATATAAAATCTGAGTTTGGGTTTCCGAGCTGAGCTCATGCACATTTTGTTGCTGATGATATCTGGCGCATTTGGACGTACTTCCCATTCTCAGCCCAATTATTAGTTCATCATTGACACTCCCATGTCGTTACAGTCTGTGCTGTGTTCCCATCAGTCACCAATACAGTTTAATTAAGGCACTCAATTATTTTTTTGGTTTTTATGGTAGGTCCGAAGCAATTACAGCCAATCCTGAACTTTGTCTAATTGTAGTTCCAGTGTGCACGGCCTTCGGGCAGTCAGGAGTTAATACACGGCCATTTTCTCCTACACTCCCTGTGATCGATAATCTGGCTTTGTTTCTTATGGCTTCAGAAAAGGTCAGCTAGGGTATAGGAAAAAGGAAAAAAGAAGAGTGTTACAATATTTCTGTTCCTCAACATGCCAGGACACAACAAACACCAAAATATCAAGTTTTAGACATCTGCATTTTTGTTCATATTAACTTAATGTATACAATAGTGCATTTAATTACATTGGGAAAAGAAAAGAAAAAGAAAAATCAGACTAGAGATTCTGATATTAAAATTTTGTGAAAGGCAAACTCTCTGGACAAAGGATAAAATCCCAGTTTGCTCAATAGATTAGTACAGGGGGAACCTTAATCTAAAGTACTCCAAACTACACTGATATATGGCAGCAATATGAGAAATAATGCTCTTTAGAGTTAAGGCCTGGCAGGCACATATTCACATGAATAAAATTATTTAAGCCTTAAACTGTAATTAGCAATAAACAAATACAAATTATAAATAATAAAAATTGTTCATAAATTATTTTACAAACCTGGAAATTTTCATTTTGAAAATTTAATCCACTGTTCAAAGCTAAAGAAATGCATTATTTGGTTTCTATTTATAAGAAAGAAAGAAAGAAAGAAAGAAAGAAAGAAAGAAAGAATATACTACTGTCAGATCACAGAGAGTTCTCCACAAATCTCATTACCTGAACACTTGGCTATAAGTAGAGCTGATCAGGAATTTTTCATTGACTATTTTTGATTGAAATTGCAGTTTCCAAAAAAGTAACATTTTACAGAGGAAAATTTCAGTTTTGCCAGTATTTTTTAAAAGTTACCTTTGGGAAAGTCAACACAATATATTTTGTATCGGCTCAGATTGACACCAATTGAAAGATTTTGGTTTACTGAAATTAGTCAAACATTTTGTTTCAGGTTATATTACTTTGTCCCTGTCTTAGCTTCCTAGACACCTCATTGAAATTGTAGTTTGGATGCCTCACATCCTTGTTTTCCTCATTGGCCAGGATCCCTGGCTGAATTACATTTTCCATGATGTACTATGGTCTCTTTGGGTGCATCTACACAGGCAACTTAAGTCAACTTAAGGACACTTAAGTCGACCTAAACAAAGCCACGTCCACACCTGGCTTTCATTAAGTTGACTTAAGCGCTTCCTTAAGTCACCTTAATAACTACTACTCTTTAGGTCGACTTAATGCCTAAGTCGATTCGTTAAGTTGACCTAAAACCGGTGTGGATGCCCTAAATTGACTTAATTCCCTAAGTCGACCTAAGGCTGGGGACAAGGAAGCCACTGCTCCCTGGCAGAAGGGAGCCGTGGCTCCCCCCAGGGACAAGAGAGCCACCCATGGGTCCCTGGCAGAAGGGAGCTGCATGCGTCTCCCTTCTCCCTAGGAAGCCGCACAGCTCCCTTGTCCCTGAGGGGAGCCGCAGGACAAGGGAGCTGCAGCTTCCCGCAAGAAGGAAGCTGCAGCTCCCTTTGTCCCCAGGAGCTGTGGCTCCCTGCTTAAGGGGGAGCCGGGTTCCCCTTGTCCCTGGGAGCTGTGGCTCTCCGTCGACCTAGCCAGTTGACTTAAGAGTCTAGTGTAGATGCTCTAAGTCGACTTCACAAGGTCGACTTTAAGTCGACTTAATAGAGTCGACTTAGCTTTGTAAGTATAGACATAGCCTTTGCTGGTTGAACCAGCATGGCATGGATTTCCCTGACCTTGGTGCATCACAGCAGACCTAGTCTGCCCAGGGGCTCAGTCCAGAGAGGTGAATGAGGACAGGAGGTACCCAAGCTATAATACTTTTTTTGAAATTTTGAAATATTGGAATTTCCTATCTAACATAGACAAGTGGCCCATGAAGTAGGATGCAGAGATAAAATCAAAGGGTATCTCTACACTAGACAAAGTTAAGTCGACCTTATTGAGTCGACTTAACAAAGTGGACTAAGTCGACTTAAAGTTAAGTTGACTTAGTCCCCTTTGTTAAGTCAACTTAACTGGCCTTAAGTCGACTTAATAAAGTCAATTTAAGGGTTATTCCCCATCCACACCTAAATTGCTAGTGTAGACATACCCAAAGATATACTGGAAAATTAGAGGAACATAAGGTAAATACTCACATTGGAAAAAAGGGCAAAAAGATTTATACTATAAGAAAATGAACTGTAGTATTTTACTGCATTTTATTTTCTATTATTGCTGATATGAGCTTTGTCACACCTAGCCCAGCTTCTCCTTCTGCCTGAGCCAGGAGTGAAGTCCTAAGCCTATGTTTGTGAAGTTATTATATATATACACATGTATATGAGAGAGAAAGAGAGAGAGAAACAGATTAAAAACATGTATCCATTGCCTCTTTGGTGCTGTTATATCAGTGTAATTTAACATTGTACTCCCATCAGTTGGCTGCATCAAAGGAGAATCTCCAGATGTACAAATTATCACTGTGCCACCATCAAGAGTATAGATGTAAAAGACCATCTCTAATCAATTACCATAACAACCCTAGATAATGTAACACGTATCATAGCTAACCTAACAAAGGAACAGATATCAGCAAACAGATATCATGCCATTCCCCCAAGACCCAAAACCTGGGATGTGGTAAAGCAATTAGGACAGTCAATTACAAGATCCACCTCTGAAAAACAGTGCCTCAAGTTCCACTGTGTACAGATTCAGGGATTAACAAAAACACTTTTGTCTCTGATAGCTGTAATATATACAGAGAGAAATGGGACCCAGTACATGGGACCCCAGCTCATTTTTAACTTTATGGACAACTTGAATTGCACCAAGAAGCAAATAAAAAGTGTAAGATGGTATAATTTAGCTCATAGTGCTAAATTAATGGTCTGTGTTTTCTGCGCTAGTGGAAGCTTCTAGGTGGTCCTTTAAGGTAGCCTCAAGTAGAGTACATTATAGCAGTCCCTTCTGGGTGTGACAAAGACATGGAAAAATGTAGGGACAAACATTTTCTAGGTCAACTGCAAGAAAAAAAACACTTTTGGTCTTTGATGATACCTGGAATTTTTGGAGCTGGAGAGGTCCAAAATAAGCCCTAAATTGCAAAACTCTTTGACAAAGAAAGTACATATTTCTCAATAGAGTGAGCTGGCACAATTCTTAACAAGTCTTCAGCACCTCCTCCTCGTTTGGACTGAACTTCTGCCAGTTTTCCTATCAATGCTCATGTGTAAGGGAAATAGAGAGACTTAATAATCCAGTGACAAAGCAAAAAATCATAAGGGCTACCTTCATATTTTAGATGTATTAAAGACTTTGTGGCCCAAATCATATCACTGTATTTTCTAGCCACCTCATATACCCCTTGAAAAAAATGGTTCAACAGCTCCTCATGGGGCAAACATGAAATAGTTAATGAAATCAGTATAGTCAGGAGACATTTATTCATCAATATGAGAAGACCGCTGAGCAGTTTTTGATTCGTATCATAGTTCAGAATTCGGGTACTATTAAGGACTAATCCTGTATTGATTGTGTTGTCACAAATTCAGCATCATGGCTTGATGGCAGCATCAATTAGAAGGAGAAGCTGGGCTGTGAGTGAAGAAGCCTGAGTATTATTGTAGCAAATTAGAACAGTAAGTGAGAAGAGTGCAGTTAAATCCTGATCATGTGTCTAAAAGGTCTTTATCCTACAAGGTGTTGGGTGTCTTTCTGAGAGATGCTGAGTGCCTTACTCACAGGCTATGTCTACACTTGCACTTTTAAGTCGACTTAGTGTGTCTACACTTACAATTAAAGTCGACTTAAAGGGGAATTTACAAAGTCGACCTAGAGCGTCCACACTGGATGCTCTAGGTCGACTTTGTGGGGCTAGGGGTACCTTGGGCAGTTCCACGGTGGCAGGGGGGCACCCCCTGTGTGCAATGGGGCAAAGGGGGACAGGGACCCTGGCAGAAAGCAGAGCCCTGTGTGTGATGCTGTCTGGATTAAGGGAAGCATTTATGATATTATTTTCAATGGATATCTCATAAATGCTATAATCCATAGGAACTATGTCATGTTTGGTATCAGTAGAAACGTAGTAATTTGTTGGGAATGATTATATAGTTTATGTCTAGGAATTCTATTTCAATTAGAAGTTAGGAATTTGATGTTATATCCATACTTTAACTTGTGTCATTCTGGAGTAATGCCTTAGATGGGAGGGTGTAAACAACCATTGTCTCCTTAATGTTTAGGAATTTTCCAGGTAGAATGGTCCCAGGGAGTATCCTGATGAGCCATTAAGGACATAAAGAATACAACTATTGTGTCCTTAATGGTTCATCAGTTTACTCCCTAGGACCATATCACCTGGCAGATTCCCTAAGGCCATGTACACATGATCACTTTATTGCGCATTAACAGTCATTACCGCACGATAACAGCAACAGCGTACACATGTGCAATAGGGATCTTGTGCGTCAACAGCCAAGTTGTAGCGCAATACAAAAACCACCTCGACGAGGGTGGTAGCAGTTAACGCAGAACAGCTGTTGCGCCTTTCGACTCGTGTGTACGCTTACCGCGCAATGATTGGCTTCCGGAACTGTCCCAGCATTCCAAAGTCATCCTCTCTGGTCTTCCCCCCACCCGCTCTGTGGCCGTGATGAAACAATCTCCGCCCTGTTTCGATTCCCGGGATTTCACTTCCTGTTCTCATCCTCGTGGAGTGGAGTGCAGCTCCGATCTTCACTAGCAATGGCAGCCCATGGTGGAAGATGCACACCCATTTGGAGCATGGCAGAGGTGCTGGACCTGATCAGCATCTGGGGAGAGTCTGCTGTGCAGGTGCAGCTACACAGCAGCAGGCGAAATTTCGATACATATGGCATAATTTCTCGGGCCATGTCAGAGAGAGGTTATGAGAGAGACACTGTGCAGTGCAGATCAAAGGTGAAGGAGATAAGAATAACCTATCACCGAGCGAAGGAGGCAAACCGCCGTTTGGGATCAGCACCTGCTACATGCAGGTACTACAAGGAAATCGAAGCCATCCTCAGTGGGGACCCCACAACCAGTGCAAAGAGTCCTGTGGACACATCGGCCCCCCCTCATCCACTGAATGCCAGAGGTTTCTATTAGGACGTACCTTGTCCGCTTCAGCAAAGCATCGGATGTTGACTGCCCTGTACCTTCCAGTGGAACGTGCTACTGGAAGGTTACATTAGTTATCTAGGCTATGTGTGAACAATAGCTTTATTTTATCAGATTCGACCTTCACAAGACCGGTGTCTACCCCAGCTGACCGCATGAGAAACATTCGGCGGCGTGCTCGAGTTGGTATTGGCAACGAGGAAGACGCAAGGGGAACACAGTGCACCACGGGAAAATGAGAGTTTACCCATGGCACTTTGCGTTCCTTTCCTTCATCCCAGGATTCCAAGCGCCGATTGAGGGAAAATTGAACTGTGGGATAGGTGCCCAGAATTCATTGCGCTACACCGCAATATTGCAAAGAATTCTGTTGCGTTGCAAGGAGTCACCTGTGTACGCGCTCTCCCGCAATAAAGGTCATTTGTTTTTTATAGCGCGATTGCCATGTTGCACTTTAATCTGATCATGTGTACATAGCCTAACATTAAGGAAACAATGGTTGTTCACACCCTCCCATCTAAGGCATTACTCCAGAATGACACAAGTTAAAGTATGGATATAACATCAAATTCATAACTTCTAATCAAAATAGAATTCCTAGACATAAACTATATAATCATTCCCAGCAAATTACTACCTTTCTATTGATACCAAACATGACATAGTTCCTATGGATTATAGCATTTATGAGATATCCATAGAAAATATCATAAATGCTTCCCTAAATCCAGACAGTGTCACACTCTGCCCACATGCCCTGCCCTTTCGGGGGCATGCCAGGCTCCCCCCGGCAGGGAGGGCATTGGTGTAGTCCTGGGGTAGCCCTAAGTCAATTTAGGGCTACCCCAGGGCTACACTGGCTTAATTCAACTTTAAAAAGTCGAATTAAGCCTTAGGTCGAGTAGAAAGGTGGCTTAATGAAAATTAAGTCGACTTTATTTTGCTTAAGTCGACTTAAGCAACCTGCTTAAGTCGACTTAAGCAAAGTGTAGTGTAGACGCAGGGCAAATTAAGTCGACTTAAGCCAAGCTTAAGTCAACTTAATTTACCAGTGTAGACACAGCCACAGTGACTTAAATGGAAGTCAAGGGCATTCAGCATCTTGGAGTACTGGACCTTTAGTATGTGGTAGATATTTTATTGTATTCAGTTTCTTAGACAACCCTCATTATGGGAGTATTTGTGAGATATAGGAATTTCCTCTTCCCAAAGTATTAAAGGTAAACTGAGCACCCCCTTTTCTAACTTGGACATGAAACTAACAATGTAAACTGCAAAATCAATGCAATAAAGATACTGCTAAAAGATGCCTATGCCTGCTGTAGCATTTGGCTACTTATACAATAAGTGGTTAAAGTAACCAAAAATATGGGGCTGAGGAAAGAGACAGAGAACTAGAGAAGCACTGGAACCATGAATCAGATCTTCAGGGCATTCACAGGTTGACAGCCTACTAAGAGATGATGGAAAGGACAAGTTGAAAATTACATTTCTTCCCCTACCAGCCTGGCCAAAAATTTTTAGTTGGAGAGCAACACTTGGCACTTGAGATGTATCAATTACACCTGCATCCTCACAAGCAACTAGGATGCCTGTGAAGGTGCAGGTGGAATAGTACATCTCAAGTGCCATGTTGTCTCCCTTAGCATTAGAGAATTATTTTATTATCTTCCTTGGCATTAGGAGTTATTTGTATTATCATATTCACAGCATCCTGGAGTTAGTATAAAATGAAAATAAGTACACAAGATACTAAAAACGCCAAAGAGTGTAAAAATGTAAATTCTAGGGTAGGGGCCGGATCCGGCCCACCAAGGGCTCTTATTCGGCCCCCAGAGCCTTTCACAGCTCTCCCTCGCCAGACCTGTCAAGCTCCGGTAAAGTGCCTGCAATTTTACTTTTTATCAGCAGAGGGCGCTCCTCCGCTACAAAAATACACTGAAGTCGCGCCCTCTGTTGGCGAAAAGTAAAAACTGCAGGCACCTTTACCAGCCCCTTGCAGATTCCGGGGCGTGTGTGTGTGTGTCCTTCTGTCCCCCAGCTGGGCGCCTTGTTTTGAGGCTGGGCGCCTAGCTGGGCAGAAATTTTGTTGATACCTGGCTAGGGCCTTTTAAAATTTGCCACCCTGCGTGCACCCAGGCAGTGGCCCTGGGCGGGGAATGAATGGCCTGGCCAGAGAACTGAATCCAGGGAAGTAGGGGGGGGGGTGGAAATGGCTCCATGGGGCAGCAGGCTGGGAAAAGGGTTCGGGAACTGGCGTGGGAAAGGTGGGCAGGGACTAGAACGGAGCCTCATGCAGGGAAGGGAACTGGCGGAGGAGCTGCACCGGGAAGGGGAGAAGGGAAGGGAAGGGCAGCGCAGCAAAGGGGAAGGGGTTGGGGAGCCAGCTCAACAAAGGGGAGCGCGCAGGGCAGGAGAAAAGGAAGGTGTCAGGGAGCCTGTACGTTTGGGGAGAGGAAAGGAGAGCCCACACTGCCCCAAGCGTAGCAGGGAAGGGGTCAGGGACCCCAGGTAGAACTGTGCTGAGAAGGGGGTCAGGAAGTCTACTCGGACACACTTTGGCTCCCGACCGGTGTCCTGCCTTCCAATCTGGCCCCCGACACCAAATGAGTTTGACACCTCTGTTCTAGGGGGACAGATTTTGCTGTGACTTAATGCCCATAATGGGGAGTTGGCGCTAGGAAGAGTTGTACCACCCTTATTTTCTCCTACAATGGCAACTGGGTTATCTAGGCTACAGGTGTGGAGAGGAGGGACTTTATGTACCTGGTCTTTTGTGTAGTTTGGGGTGGGGAAGGTGGAGCCTTGGAACCAGTGCAGATGACCTGGGGTATCAGGGGAGGCAGTTTGGTGCAGGGATAGGACAGTAGAAAATTACTTCCCATGACAGCAACTATGGAAGAGTAAGAACTGCAGGTCCCTTAACCACAGTTCTCTCCTTGTGCTGCTCCTGTGATGTCACAGCAAAACAACACCTCTTAATACAATCTAGCAGCTAGTCTAGTCCTTAGCACATCTTGAGACACAATCTAGTGGCTAGTCTAGTCCTATACATTCAGACTCACTGGCTCCCAGTGAAGGTGGTGTAAGATCTTCCATTTCGAGCCCCCTCTCCCCTTAAAGTCATATATTTTAGAACAGTCAAAATTTAGATATTTTATTTCGGCTTAAAACCATAAATGCCCTGATTTTTCATGCAGGAATTTACCTTATATGACTTCCATGTAAGGTTTTGTTTTCTTTTGTTTGGTTTTTAAATGTATTGGCAGACCATAGTCCTAATGTGATCTAATTACTTTTGGTTAACTGAGCACAGCTGAGGTTCTGAAATGAATCATGAACATGTGTACTGCTGCTCTCACTGGGAAGCAGTGTGAGCTGTGGAAATCGGTGTAATCATAGTCCCAGGCTCTTAGGTTGCTGACACTTAACAGACTCTCTCATTAGAAATGTGTAATTTGGCGATGGAATAATCATTTTTTACTAAAGAGTTCATTGCTCCAAACTTGCCTCAGTGGTATTCTAGGTATAAACATATTCGGTCTGAGAAATGTTTAAACTACATATTTACTTAATAAAAGTTTTTGGGCAAATATCAGATTAAATATCCTGAGTACAATGAGATGGTTTAAAGAAAATCATGGAAAAAATTGAAATAATGTGGAAATTTTACATAGGGTTAAAAAAGACTAATTTTTCATTTTTCAGTTAAAAATACTTTACATTTACTTTAATTACTTTACTTTAGAATTTTTCAATTTAAAATACTTTAAAATAGCCCAACATTATTTAAATCATTATTGGAAAGGTGAGAAAAATTCATTTATGGAAACCCAAATTTTCAGTAAATGAGAAAACTGATTTTGCTTCAATAACGCTTTCAATAAAAATTGGATACAAATATTGCAAAGAAAATTCTCAAAAATAAAAAAAGATTGAAAAAGAAATTCTGAACTTTACACCCCTGCAATGAGTGCAGGGAACTGGACTTGATGACCTCTCATGGTCCTTTCCAGTTCTATGATTCTATGATTTTTAACTAAGAAAAAATTCCTTTGAAAACAATTTGACGAGCTCTAATTCTGGATTTGTTTGATTAGGGGGAGAAAGGAAAATAAGGATTCAAATAAATTCTGCTAGTGATATAGTCACACTGCCTATTGCATTATGCTGTCATATTTCGCATGCCAAGTGGCTTGAGCCAAGTCAGTATTTGGATGGGAGCAGTGTTCCCTCTAAGCTGCGTGGGCGCGCGGCTGCACAGCGGCCGTCGCAAGCCCCGCGCAGCAGTGAGGGACCCCCACGCAGGCCAGCAGCCCCCACCGCTCCCTGCAGACTCCCCGGGCTGCGGCTTTGCCGTGGCAGCCCCGGCCTGAGCCCGGCCTCTGGGCTGGCCCTCCCCACCCCCAGGGTGGAGCAGGCAGGCTCAGGCCGGGGCATGCGCGCCTGCCTGCCTGTCTGCCTACCCCATGCGGCCGAGGCAGCAGGGTGGCCACGGCCGGAGCAGGCTCCTGGGTTCTCACCCGCCGGCCGTCTCAACTTCCCGGCCCGGGGCCGGGGCCGGCTCCGCTCCGCCGACAGCCTCGGCCTCCCGGCACGGGGCCAGGATCGGCCTCTGGTGCCGGGGTCTGCCCTGCCGGGGCCGCGTTCGGGTCCCCGCCGCCAGCGGCCTCGGCTTCTTTCTTTCTTTCTTTCTTTCTTTCTTTCTTTCTTTCTTTCTTTCTTTCTTTCTTTCTTCGCCTTCCTTTCTCTTCCCTTCCTTCTCTTCTTCGCCTTCCTTTCTCTTCCCTTCCTTTTTCTCTTCTTTGCCTTTCTTTCTCTTTCCTTCCTTTTCTCTTCTTTGCCTTCCTTTTTTTCCCTTCCTTCTCTAACTTCTTTCCTTCTCTCCACCTCTCTTTTCCTACCTTCTCTTTTTTCTTCCTTTCTCTTCCTTTCTTTCTCTTCTTTGCCTTCCTTTTTCTTTCCTTCTTTGTCTTCCTCTTCGTTCCTTCTTTCTTTCTCATCTTCCTCTTCCTTCCTTCTTTCTCGTCCTTCTTTCCCTCTCATCTTCCTCTTCCTTCCTTTCTTCTTTCTCTTACTTTTTTCTTTTTCTCCTCCTTCCTTCTCTTTTTTCTTTCTCTTCCTTCCTTCCTTCCTTCTTTTTTAAAAAGCTTTTTAAAAATTAATTTTAAATAAACACCTTTCTAAAAATTAAATTTCAATTCAAAATTCATTCAAATTCAATTAATTAAACACAATTAATTAATTCTGTTTACAATCACTTTAACTTCAATTAATGCCTATAATTTCTGTCGTGTGAGTTTGCACAAAAATTTTATTCAGAAAAAGTTTTGCACACGGCTTGAAAATTTTGCACACAAGCCGCCAAACCTTAGAGGGAACATTGGATGGGAGCTGGGATTTTTTAAGACTACATTTAAGATGTATCCTGCTTTGTGAGTTTGATTAGGAATATGGTACTACTGTCATTAGTCCAGTATGATGTTCTGTTGTGTGAAGCAACAATAATACAGTTCATGATGTGTCACTTCACCTATAACTCCCTGAAATGAATTTATTCCCAGTTTAAAAAGATCTAGCAATTACATTAATCAATTGTTATTATTATTGTGCATTATCTTTGCTTACCTATTTGACATATATACACTCGTTTCCTATAATAGCGTGAGAACACACTAAATGTTGGACAAAGAACTGGTGAACTGCAGGTATGAAAAAGCTTTTCATTTGCATTTTGTCCAATGATACAATAAGATTTTTTTTTTAAAGCCTTGATTTTGACAGATGTCAGGGAGGCTTTTTCAGTGTTTAATGTTGGCATCTGGACATTCTAACTCCTGGTGTCCTAGGGTTAATGATCATTACCCTATATACTTGGGGTCGTATTGGCAATTATTATTTAGCTTTCTAGTCTAGAAGCAGTTGGTAATGTTGGGCATAATGATTTTGCCACATTGAATAAATCTGGACAGTCAAATCTAGGCTAGTTTGTTACCAATATTCAGGTTTGCATTAAGGCTTTGATCTCCTTTCTATGTTTATGGATTTATGTGGACGACTCATACTCTCACTATTGAGAATTAGGTGCATAAATCACTTTCGTATCACTGGGACATTAGGCCCCTGTTATGATTAAAATATAGCCAGGAAATGTCTGCTTGTATATGAGATAATCAGTGGGAGCACAAAATAAATCTACAAACAAATCATATGCTTAGAATAGCTTCCCAACCCTCCCTCACTTTCTTCAAAACACCCTTGGCTATGTCTACATTTGCAAGTTAGTTTGAATTAAGGAAGCTTAATTCGAACTAACTTAAGTCTTGGCCACACTAGGCTTTCATTAGTTCGAATTAAGGGCTTCCTTAATTTGAACTAATAAATTCTATTGCTTAGTTCGAATTAACGGTTAATTCGATCTGTTAATTCAAACTAAGTCAAATGTGGCCATATTAGTTCAAACTAACTGCTTAGTTCGAACTAATCAGCAGATTGACCTTCCTGCAACTGACTAATTTGAACTAAGCAATTGCTATGGATGACCATGACTAGTTTGAACTAGCATTCTAGCGGGGCCATGCTAGTTCGAATTTTCGAACTAACTAAAATTAGTTTGAATTAGTTAGTTCAAATTAACTAATTCGAACTAGCTTTTGTAAGTGTATACATATCCCTTGAGACCCCACCTATTCTTTGAAGCATTCCACCTGTAATGACCGTATACCATTCTCTACTCATTCTGTGTTTGTTCTGTATTGTATTGTCCTGTATTGTACCGGCTATGCCTTTAGACTACAAGCTCCTTGGGAGAGAACTGTTATTTGTTTGGCACACTTCATCTATTGTACAGTGCTGTGTACTCCAGCGCTGAACAAATTATAAATAAAAAATAATAGCTATATCTCTAATCCTTTCCTTTTAAATCTTTCTGGGTGATAAAATAAAATTTCAGTTCCAAATCTACTTCTCACATCCCTTAAGTTAAGTTCCATACATATCGTGCTTCTATGATTCCAGAAGAATATAGCTTAGAACATTTTGTGAAGAGCGGAATCATCTGGTTTGCTAATGGAATGGGAATGAGAATTCTAGATTGTAAGATCTAGAAGGCAAGAATCATACATGGATATTAATTTATAAAGCATCTAGTATACCTTAGCCACTAAATAATAATGATAATAAATAATAATAATAACAGTTATATTTATAGTTATGTGCCATTTTAAAATGTTTTAATGCTGATCTCAAGAGTAGCTAGCAAGGTTCACACTGCAGAGACCAGCTCTTCTACTATATTAGTAAAACACCCACCCACCTATTCCAAGGTGCTATATCATAATAGGGTAAACATTAACATTTCAGTCTCTGGAATCACTACATTTACATCTAAAATGTATTGCTCCTCAGCATGATAAAGGGGTAGTTTTAGTCTGCTGGAAACCTATTTGACTCTTTAAACTTCATTAACTGTATTGGCATTATCTGTAGTTATTGCAGTGGGACAAAGGTTGACTCAAGGCAGGACTTGCTAAACAAATGCCACGTTCAAATAGCATAAAGCTCCAATTCCATTCATAAAGGGAGAGGGGGGAAGGGTAGGGGAAAAAGATGAATCAGTCTTAGAATCATATCACCACTGCTCACTCTTCCAAAAGAAACTGGTTCTCAACCCAAGGTCTGTGGGCTGCATGAGGCTAAGCAGCACACAGCTGCTGTCCATGTGACATGCTCAGGGCCATACAGGTAGTATTCACAGTATATGGCCCACATAACACACAGAAAGCTGCAAATGTGGCCCACAATGGTAAAAGTTGAGACCACTGCCCCAAAGATTTGACTGTGGTCCTGCCTACCTCAATCTTATAATCCCTATAGAAAGCTACAAATGGGCTAATAATTAATAATTGAATAATAATAAAGCCCTTAGAAAAGAAAGCCATCCAGTAACCCAAGCAAGCTATGGGTCCCTGGCTCCTTCTACAGAAAGGACTCTATTTTTGCTTTAGTCTCTACAATTTCAAATAGCTATAATGTCTCAATAGACTCAGTAAAACCAACACCCCCCCCCCTTTTTTTTTTCCAAAAGGAAGATATTCTTTATGTATTAAAAAAGCCTTCCCAATGCAGATGTCTATTAGCAACATTGAGTAATATACTGTACATCTGCAGCCAAGAAAACGGAACCACTTTGCACTGAAGTTTTCCAAAATATAAAAGCTCTGTTGAGAAGCAAGCATTACCACCACTGGACAGACAGGTCACGACACTGCATTACAGGATGCATCACCCACTCACTGTAGTAAGCCCTAAGTCCTACCCCTAAATTTTAACACTTTCGGTTCCATATACGTTGTAACCTTCTCTATATGTTGCTAAATTCTGGGTATTCTGCGAGGAAGTTGGATTAAAAGTCTGTGCACTCTTTGCCACCTTCATTCGCTTCGCCTCTGCCCTGGACTTGTAACAGAACTCTATCAAAGCCACCAGCATTGCCAAGCCCAAGCCTCCAACCAGAATGTAAAAGACTCCAGCGACGTTGCTGAGACTCAAGGCACTCGTCTTGTCCTAAGGAAACAGAATTGGTACAGTTAACCACTGACGTCAGACTCTGGGAGGTCAAAAGTGACACATTATACACTGAAAACATACAAAAAGGTTTAACTGAAAAGAAATGACAGTCATTTACACATTTCTTCACAAAAATCGGCCTATCTGAATTTATAAAATGTATATTAAGCACCTGTTCTTCCTGACAAACATGGAAATCATTACACGTGTGTTACCAATACTTTGGGATGTAATCAGTCACTCGCTAACAACTGTGGAATTGTACTACCAATACTTGTAACTTTAAACAATGATATATCTACCTCTATTTAATGAAAACATTAACAGAAATATGACGTTAGATTTATTTGAGGGTTGTTTAAAAGCTTTCTAAGCCAAAAATCCATTTACATCAGATAGGACTCTGCATAATTTTATTAATACAGTGTTCACTTTTGTTATACATGTATATAAAGACTCAGACAGCATGGCTTTCAACTAATTAAATAATGTCCCTAAAGTATGTGACACTTAAGTTGTCTTTATTAATTAAAGCAAAACCACATTTTCATTAATATAAAATACATCCCATGCTACCTTAGCCACTATTGTTTATGTATTTATTTTTACTTTTATCTTTTCAGTGCTACAGTAATGTGGTATTAGGCTTTATTTACATTAATTTTTTATTGATAAAATTATTCAAAGAAGTTAGTTTTCAATATTTACAATTATTTAGAAAACCATACTAACCCCCCTTTAGTGAAGTATTCTTAAGCAGCTATTATTTTATATATTTCCCCTTACTGGGTTTTTTACAGCAAATATCTATGTACGTTTCAGTCTAGTTTGTTAAAAAATTTGAATGAGTCTGGATTTTTAGGGTTTGAAAATTATGGGCATAATTATTCAGCATAATACTGTAGACTAGGAATTTATTTAGAATTGAACTTTCATGTACTATATTGCTTGCATTATGATATCTATAAAATTCTGTTTTATAAATTAAAATACGGACAGTGGTTAACTTCTTGTAAACTGCATGAAAATTGAATTAAAGAATACTAAATACTATTTGCCGAAATGTTTAATTTAAAGATGCACTATTTGATTTTGGCCTAATGTCTTGACAAATAGAACACATTAATGTTGATGCACAGGAGACCTAGACGTGAATCTAGATTGTGGTTAGCTTATGTTAGGCTTATTTAGTCTACAGAAGAGAAGACTGAGGGGAGATTTGATAGCAACCTTCAACTACTTGAAGGGGTGCTCCAAAGAAGAGGGAGGTAGGCTGTTCTCGATGGTAACAGAGGACAGAACAAGGAGCAATGGTTTCAAATTACAGCTGGGGAGGTCGAGGTTGGATATGAGGAAAAACTTTCTCACTAGGAGGGTGGTGAAGCATTGGAATGGGTTACCTAGGGAGGTGGTAGAATCTCCATCTTTGGAGATTTTTAAGGCCCGGTTAGACAAAACCCTGGCTGGGGTGATTTAGTGGGAGTGGTCCTGCTTTTTAGCAGGGGGTTGGACTAGATGACCTCGTGAGGTCCCTTCCATCCCTATTATTCTATGATTCTATGGCACAGGCTTATAGCCTAGAGATGTTCTGCAACATTTCTCTCCCTGTAGCTGTTTTAGTGTAGGCTCATGGTCTTGGATGCAATGGCCATTTTTCTCTATTGTCAAGCACCATATTTTAAAATTCCTTTAATAACCAAGTGTTTTGAGAGCTGCAATGGGTATAGCCTCCTGGTGGAAGCTGGGGCAGGGTGCTGCCACAGGGTCCCCTGGTGAGGGGGAGCCTAGAACCAGAAGCGCCCCCCCCCCCGCAGTATGGCAGGGGGGCTAGGAGCCCAGAACCTCAAGGGGGCAGCCAAAGAGCTGCATGCGGCTCCGGAGCAGCAGGTTGCAGGCCCCTGAGTAGGTGGACAAAGAGAAAACAAGATGGTTAACTAAAGTAAGTGCTAGGTGAAAGCCTTCTAGCCAGTCAATTACAGTGATAGCAACATTTCTGCTCTTAGTTTAAATGTCCTCCTCAAATTTCCATGTAGGGTGAAATAAGGGGTGTTGAAACAAAACTCAGTGGGCCTCAAACTTGCCCGATGACAGCATGTATGTAAAAGAAAGATGTTGCAATCGCTAACAGTCAGCAGAAACTGTGAGTTGTTCAAGATAAGGACGAAATGTTTCAAAAGATGAGTTTCCTCTACCCAGTTCATCAGTCTTATCTTATGGTCGTGCTGTTTCTATCTGGTTTGTACTAGTTGTACTGACTCTGCTTTCTCTTATAAATACTCTGGAAATCTGCAAGTGATCAGAGCTCACTTAATGGACGGGGATACTCTGTCCATTAACTGTCTCCCCTGCAATTGCTTGGAATAAAAGAGGTGTCTTGCTGGAACCTGATCTCACTTGACTAGTAGTTTTTCTTCAACAGGGGCAAACACTTCTACATAAACTTTTCCATCTGGCCATTGAGGTCACTCTTAGAGCTACTAAGCAGCAACCAGTCACTGCCTGTCATATTCCTGTAAGGCCCTAGGCAATGATTGGGACAGAGAAAGAGGAGCCAGAGAAAAATGGCTGAGATACCCAGAGCGATAAAGGAATGTGTGTCATGCATTAACGGAGAGGGCTTTGAAGGGAGCAGAAGAGTGTCTGCTTCTGAAATCTTTCTTCCCAAAGGAAGTGGAAGAAAAGGATCTACTTTTAAGACTCTTATGGATTAATGTTTGGGCTTTCACTGAGTTAAGGGGGGGCTTGGGAGTAAAACCCAGAGATGATATACTGGGAGCTCTAGAAAGAATAGCAGCAACTGAAGCCCTCTCACTCCAGAATTCATGTCAGCCCCATTCCTGGTCTTTGGTAAGAGCCTTTCTCCCATGAAAGCTCATGCGACAAATAAATTTGTTAGTCTTTAAAATGCCACCAGACCCCTTGTTTGTTTCTCCTATATAAGGAGGCCTGGCTGTTGTGGAGAAAAAGGATCCCTTCTTTTGAATGCCTGAGTGTTTCCTTTCACAGAATATAAGCACATAACTCAGCTAGATCATCTCCTGAACAAGAATGACAAAGGGACAAAGGGATAAATTGCATAGCAATTAATGAAGAGAGACTCTCCTCCCATGGAGGTAAAATAACCCATTTTTTAGCTCTTCAATCACCCTTTACAATGTAGGAAGATGTGAGAAGATTTACATGTCTAAAGGAAAGAAACAGTGGTTGTCTTTTCTACATCAACCACATTTGAACACCTAGAAGAGTAATTGTGCTTCTTTAAATTAAAGTGGGGCACATGACTATTTGAGGGGGAAGGGTTTAGGACACATTTTCTTTAGCTGATCATTTAACAAGTGGTTACAGCTATTTATTTTATTTCCATGTCATTTTATTCATTACTCCCTTTACTGCTTTGTGAACACAATAGTAGGTCCCGAACTGCAACGACTGACCTTACTTCCAGAGTCCTTGGGTCCACATTCACCTTTATCGTACCACCATTTGTTTTTCAGCTTGTCTAAGACGCCTGCCTCACTGAGTTTCAAAACGGCAAGGTTTACAGGAGTTCTTCACGTGGAAAATAACATAAATAACATTATATATGTTATTTTATGTTATTCAAGTAAAACTACATAGAATCGCATTGCAAAGTGACAGAGCAGAGGCCACAGTGGTGCTATGTCATGTACTGTAGGCCCAGGTTTAGAAACAGACATATGACTGGGGCCTGCTCCATCGCTTTAGGTAACAGGCACATACTGCTGGGGAAGATTTTTAAACAACCAGTATGCAATTACTGTGAACCCAAAACTATTGGCTTATAGGTATTAATAATATAGTCTTCTGAGATTTAAAATGTCTGCCATAGGATGAAACTGGATAGAAGACTTTCAAAATGTATTTGTGTTCCTGGCTTTCAATTTGTTTTAGTTCGTGAGTGTATACATACACATGCACACACACATAGGTAATACAAGTTGGCCAGAGCTATTTCATTTACTGCCCTCACAGTGAGACAGATAAGTGAAATTTTAATTCATGCAATTTGTTGACAATATTAACTGAACCCTATAAGCCTCCTTCATGCAGAAGACCTATTGATTTCAGCAATAGTTCTGCATGCAGAGAACTTACAGGATGAGGTCCTAATGTTGTTAACCTCAAATTAAAGGAAAATGAATGTCAAGGCTTAGTTCACGTTTCCATATTCAATATCATTTGGACTGACCTGTTGGTCTTAGAAAATAAAATACAATTTCACATTTTAGTAAGTGTTTACAAAGGTTCCAGTGAGGAGATAAATTATTGCTTGGAACCTGCTCTCTTAGTTATGTTATTTGATTAAGAGAATCCAACCAAGTGTAGTCTTCATATAAATCATAATCCATTGCATCAAAGTCGTGAGCTGCTGTAGGTTTACACTGAATTTACTGGAACTCAATTAAAATCTCCAGTGTATTATATTATTGCTCATCTTTCATGCCATTGAGGCAGTTTATATTAAATACAATTGAAGTAATAATTGAGTACAAGAACTTTAATTTACCTTCCCTCTCACAGCATCAACTATCACATTCTTAGAGACCAGCATATACATATGTATTTATGTGCAGATGTGCAGGACTATACAGTGCATACCAGAGATGGAAGCAGAGAACCTCAAACAGCATATATATAATAGGTCGGCTACTCTTAGATATGGGAAAATGCTACTACTGACATGTTCTGCTAGTGTCATACAATACAAAAATTGAGCTTGTATGTTTAGGATGTCACCAGATTCCCTTGATGGAACTCATTCCATGTATCATCATATAACCCACAGGTTTTTTTAAATGATAATATGAATGAAAGATTTAAAATTTCAGTAACTAAAACAACTGAAACATTAGTTGAGTGAAACTGTCAGAAATGAATGAAATTATGAAAATAGTTTCTATAAAAGAAAAAGGGTTTTAGTCATGCTCAAATGATGTCTGTGTAACTGATTTAAATGTATTTCTCAGAATTCTTATGAAGAAATATACTTAGAGATCCAAATAAATAATAATTCAGCGTTCCTATGTTATTTCTATGGATCATGATCTTTAATCCATATAAACTACCTTTATGATCTCTATAAGCAAATAAAATACTTTCAAATCTAATCCCCCCAAATTCATATGGAATTCATTGATACTACCACAGGAAATACATGTTGATTGAGCTTGTTCAGTATTTAAACTTACATTTTATTGTCAGTCTTCCTGGCAGCAGGCTAGCAGACTATGCAGATTGCAAGTGGAGTCAGAGACTATCAGAGCTGAGAGAATTGACATTAGTAGAAGGCCAGTTGGGATGCTGGCAAGCTGCCTCTTAAAATGATTTCTGTTTGCTTCTGATACAGGTGTGAAATAATTGACATTATATTATAGTTTGGATACTCATTGGCCAACACCACTAATGTACTGCTAATGGAATCTTTCTGTCCTCAGCCACCTCATAGGATATATGCAGAAGGGACAAGCAGATTCTGTTGAAAAATTCAGAGCAACTTCATGGAAGTCAGTGGAATTGCTGCACATTCAACTGGCTTAAGTGAGATGAGAATTAGGAGCTAGATATTAATGTATTATGTATATGAACTGTCAAAGAACAGTGGCTGCCAGTGTGTAGGGAGAGATAATAGTCATTTCCCCACTCTTTTGCTTGACATTTCAGCACAAGCATACAGAATTTAGGAGCATAAAGCTCCCAAAACTTTGCCACATTTTGAGGTTTTTTTCCTCCCACCCCACACCCACCCGTATCATCGTTTCTGCTCCCATAGTCATTTTCTACATACACAGTGCTTTGGCAGTATCTTTTAGGTTTACTTTTCATTGAGAAAAGTAACTGATTTCCTTATTTACTTTCTAATGGGAAAATTACATTTGAAAGGCAGACAGCCTTCTGTAATATTTAGCTGGTTGCAATGGCCAGAATGGAGGAAGAACTTCTTTCCATGCGGTAGACTCACTGAACTCTGTATCAGAGACCATGTTCTGGAATTCTCTATCTACTCTTTCTGCTAGCCTTAATAATACAGCAGCAGCGAAGACAAGCCTCCCCCAGACCCCCATATCCAATACGTGTGGCTCCAATGGGAGCTTTATGTGTGTGAATGAGAGAATTTGGTCCTTTAGTTTTTATGTAGCCGTGTTAGTCTAGTTCAACAAAACAAACAAGGAGTCCTGCGGCAATTTTAAAGACTAACAAATTTATTTATCGCATGAGCTTTCGTGGGAAAAATCCCATTTCATCAAAGCGTCTGACAAAGTGGGATATTCTCCCATGAAAGCTCATGCGATAAATACATTTGTTAGTTTATAAAAGTGCCACAGGACTCCTTGTTTGTTTTAATAACAGATGGTAAGGCAAATAGAGGTCCCAGGTAGTTATCATATTACCTTGATTTGAAATGTTAAATGTCGCTTTGTATTTCATATTTCAAAGCGTCTGATGAAGTGGGATTTTCTCCCACGAAAACTCATGCAATAAATAAATCTGTTAGTCTTTAAAAGTGCCACAGGACTCTGTTGTTTTTCTGCAATAAACTAACATGGCTACCACTTTGGACCCAGATTATACCAGTGATTCAGACACATTATAGAAAAAAAGTGTCCATTCACAGCACCATAATATTACCTCCATGACATTTTCTATAAGAATATTTTTTTTTAAAATCCCAACAATAAAGTTTCATAACCAATGAAACTTCAAATCATTGGAGACTTGGATGGAGCATTATCAAAAAAAGTGAAGGAGGGAATTCCATGGCTTAACAAATAACATTTCTAACAAGAATTTAAAGTTAAAATCTGCAGTTGCAGGTAAGTGCATGTTCACTTTGGAGGAGAAACTAAAGACCACTTTTAAAATGGTAACTGCTGGCCAGCAAATCAGTTGGGAGAGAAACTAGATAGGACAGTAGGCTAGAAGGTGAATTACAGAGGACTAGGACACCAGATCTGGATGAGTGTAGAGTAGCACAAGAAAAATCCCTGAGGCAAGGGTAAAGCATCAGGAAAGGAGGGCTGAGGAAGGGGAGGAGAAAAAACACAACGTAAGAAACTGTAAAGAAGGCTAATTCATTTTGGGATTCTGGCGTATAACAAACCACTCAAGCTTACATCACATGGTTCCCTTAATGTCACCAGAACCTCTCCAAATATATAGCCTTGTATCTTCACAGTTACCCATGTAGTATTCTCTCTCTATACCATACACGCACATGCACACAAATATATATTGAAGAGTATTGATTGGCAGATTGAGGGCTACTTTTAGTATCTTAATTTTCCCTCATGCCATTTCAGCACACATTAGTTTGCTTAATGGATGCTGATCTGAGAAGGCAAAACAAATTATATGACTGGCCATTTGAAAGACACTGTTTAGATGAAGTGAAGGAAAAGTAGGTTAACTTTACCCAGCGCAGTAGTGCCTTGGCCTAAAATTCAGAGCTGTTGACATGATGAAGGATGAGTTAGAGGTGCAAATTCCATTTTTTTAAAGGGAATGCATGCAAATTTCAAATTCCAACTAAGGATTCATTATATGTCAGTGTGTGATATTTCAACTGGAAATTGCATCAGCATGTTGCATATTTAGCTGAAATTTGTGTCAATAGCAAATTCCTGAGCCTGCACATTCAATGAGCAAATGCTATGAGGAAGCAGAGCTGAGCTGTTCTACCTTCCTCTAATATTAAGGGAAAAACATATTGGGGATATGCACTCCAGAAAATGAATCTGATGTTCATATTCGCTTCTGTCTCCTGCTGCTTGTTCACTAGATCAAGCTTTGAGATACCTCTCTTCTTGCATCTTTGTGCCTGGGGCCCATGTCATCTATTCTTGAAAGGAGGAGGTTTCTGAGAATTGGTGATAGAATTCATAGCTTAAACTGGTTTGTTAACAAGTTCCATTTGGGGAACCTGCAACAAATGCAAATATTTTTGCTTTGACAGTAATTGCATACATCTAGATCTTGATCTCATTTTCGAGCAGTGTTGAAGTTTGGTTG
The DNA here is from genome assembly GCA_007922175.1 of Pelusios castaneus. Lineage (NCBI taxonomy): Eukaryota > Metazoa > Chordata > Testudines > Pelomedusidae > Pelusios > Pelusios castaneus. Next base: position 2,152,988 of record ML686135.1, on the reverse strand, counting down.
CAGATAAAGCCCCAGCAGATGCACCAATTACTTTACATACTGTTTACCCGCTTTGGTGACATTGAGGCTAACCTTGGAGTCACCTCCCCCGCTGCCACATTCTCCTTTGTCGTACCACCATTTGTTTTTCAATTTGTCCAAGAGGCCTTGTTCATTCAGTTTTAAAACTGCGAGGTTAACAGCATTTCTTGAAACGATAAAACATATTTTGTAAGAAACTGCACAGCTGTTAAGATGTTAGAAGGAATGAGGACTTAAGCTCTTTTATAAGCTGGATCCACACACTAAATAAACCTCTCATTTCTGTAGGAAAATCCCCCTGACAGGATAAGTAATTTTGCCTACTTTCAGAGGTGAAAAAACTATTTTCATTATACAACAGACTTATTTTTTAACTGACTCAGCTTTTAGCAAGTAAAATTCTATGAACCAACTACAAGAGTTATGTGAGTACTTTTGCAAAATGATGATAAAAGTCAGAAGGATTTATATTTGTTTCTTAGCTTGGATCTGTTCTGGCTTTAGAATATGAACACTTACAGACACCTAAATCAATATTTAATCATACATACTATTAATAACATGTTTTAATATAACGTTTCACATGTTTACACTTTACCTACATGATGGATTTCCCAAATATTACCTCTCTTTAAGATATGCAGTATAATTCCCCAGGCATCCAACCCGGTCTGTTGACTGATGTAGTGAGGGCAGGTAGCCATGACTCCATTTAGTTTTGGGGCACCATTCATCTCCATGGGGGGCAGGAAAAGTGATCTCTTGAGCACAGGAGACTGCAACTGTGATTAGCCCTTACATGGACTGTATAAGGTGCGTGTATATGGGAGGCATGGGGTGAGTAGGGGATGGTTCTTACTACCTTCTCCTTCCCCTGTGAAAAGATTAGCAGGAATCTACCTCTGAATAATAAATCCTCACACATAGAAGAAAGGTAGTGTTATTATCCCTATATACAGATGATGAACATGAGGAAG
>ML686135.1:2080005-2141990 GCA_007922175.1 Pelusios castaneus | reverse complement strand
GCTAGAGCAGGAAAATTGACATATTTGACAGCTCCAATGTCCCAGAGTGGCCTCGATTGGCACTCTGGGACATTTCTGGAGGCTGTCTATTGCGCAAAATGAGTACACACGAGCATTACCGCGGAACAGCTGTTCCGCGATAATGCTACCACTCTCGTTTTGAGTAGTTTAACTGTTGCGCGGCAAGGGGGTGTTGCCGCGCAACAGAGAAATTGATAGTGTGTACGCTATTTGCTTTATTGCGTGGTAAGGAGCCTTACTGCGCAATAAAGTGATCATGTGTACATAGCCTGAGCTTTGTGGAAAGCACAGAGGGATGCAGGGGGGATAATTCTATTCCATTGCTTGTCCAGGTTAAGTGTTACACCAGTCGAAGTTAAAGTGTTTGTTTAATTACTTAATACCAGGAAGTGATGATAGTGGTGTGATTGGAGCCCCACACACATACACAATGAATTTAAATTGTTTTATATCCATTGGTTCTACCCTCTGGCTTAATCTACTTCATTTGTGTTAAAAACACCATGGTTTTGTCAGTTTTTGTATTATTACTAAACCATTTTCTTCCTTCTGACACCCATGTGGAATTCCCAAAGAAATGCCGGGTGGGATTACTCATAATTAAGTGTGTGTGAAAGTGATTTGCTGAACTGGTGCCATAAAGCCTAAATCTGCTAACATTTACCCCAATATAAATCAGGAGTAGCTCCACTGAAATCAATGAAGTTACATCAAAATCAAAGATAAGTGAGAACAGAATCAGACTTTCATTTCCTTTTGCTGAAGAAACATGACCCTAGAAATAACAACTGAATTGCTCAATTGTAATCTTGAGGTGAGGCTGACCAATCTGTAGTTCCCCGGATCCTCCTTTTTCCCTTTCTTGAAAATAGGTATTATATTTGCCTTTTTCCAATCCTCCAGGACCTCCCCTGTTTGCCACGAGTTCTCAAAGATAATGGCCAGCGGCTCTGCAATCACTTCTGCCAACTCCCTCAGCACCTTCGGATGCAGTTCACCAGGCCCCATGGACTTGTGCACATCCAATTTCTTTAAGTCCCTAACCTGACTTTCCATCACCGAGGGCTGCTCTTCTCTCCATTCTGCATTACCCCGTGTAGCAGCTTAGGAGCTGGCCCTCCCTGTGAAGACTGAAGTAAAAAAAGCATTGAGTACTTCAGCCTTTTCCGCATCATTCACCACGAGGATGCCTGCCCCATTCAGTAAGGGACCTACACCACCTCTGATCCTTTTCTTGTTGCTGATATACTTATAGAACCCCTTTCTGTTATCCTTCACATCCCTTGCTAGCTGCAACTCCAATTGTCCTTTGGCCTTTCTAATTTTATCCCTGCAGTCCCGAGCAATATCTTTATATGCCTCCCTTGTCATCTGTCCAAGCTTTCACTTCTTGGCTGCGTCTACACTTGTAAATTAAGTCGACTTAAGCTTGCTTAAGTCAACTTAAGCAAAATAAAGTCGATTTAATGAAAATTAAGTCGACTTTATAACACCTCCTTTGAATTCAACCTAAGGCTTAAGTCAACTCCCTAGAGTCGACTTAAGCCAGTATAGACATGGGGTAGCCCTAAGGTGACTTAGGGCTACCCCAGGATTACACCAATGCCCTCCTTGCCGGGGGGGGGCACAGGGGGAGCCTGGCATGCCCCCCCACAGGGCAGGACAGACCCCTGCCCACCCTGCCCCTATGCCCGGCCAGGGTCCCTGACCACCTTTGCTCCATTGTACCTATGTACAATGGGGCAAAGGCTGAGCCCCCTGGCATTGGGCAAGGGGTGCCCCCCTGCCCTCCCCTAGGTCCCCCTAAGCCACTAGAAGTCGACCTAGGCATCCAGTATGGATGCTCTAGGTCTATTTTCTAAGTTCCCCTTTAAGTCGACTTTAATTTTAAGTGTAGACACACTATGTCGACTTAGTTAAAGTCGACTTAAATTAACAAGTGTAGACATAGCCCTTGTAAGCTTGCCTTTTATGTTTCAGCTCACCGCAGAGTTCTCTGCTAAGCCACGCTGGGCACCGTCCACATTTGCTGTTCTTTCTGCACATCAGAAAGGTATCTTCCTGTGCCTTTTACAGGGTTTCTTTAAAATACAGCCAGTTGTCTTGGACACCTTTCCCCTTCAGATCAGCCTCCCAAGGGATCCTGCCCATCACTCCCTAAGGGAGCCAAAATCTGCTTTTCTGAAGTCCATGGTGTGTATTTTGCTTCTTTCCTTCCTTCCATTGATCAGGATCTTGAAATCTACCATCTCATGGTCGCTGCTGCCCAGGTTGCCATTTACTTCTACTTCCCCGAACAATTCTTCTCTGTTTGTGAGCAATAGGTCTAGAGGTGCAAGACCCCTAGTTGTTTCCTCCAGCATTTGTACTAGGAAATTGTCCTCAATATTCTCCAAATCTTCCTGGATTGCCTGTGCACTGCTGTATTGCCTTCCCAGCAGATGTCAGGATAATTGAAGTCACCCATAAGAACCAGGGCCTATGAGCTGGATACTTCTGTTAGTTGTCCATAGAACGCCTCATCCACCCCCTCCTTCTGGTCTGGCGGTCTGTAGCAGACACCCACCACGACATTCCCCTTGTTGCATTCTCCTCTAAACTTAACCCACAGACTTTCAACCGGCTTGTTTCCACTTTCATAGTGGAGCTCCGAGCAGTCATACAGCTCTTTTACATATAGCGGTACTCCTCCCCCCCTTCTTCCCTGCCTGTCCTTCCTGAACAATTTATATCTGTCCAGGGCAGTGCTCCAGTCATGCAAGTTATCCCACCATGTTTCTGTTATTCCAATTATATCATAGTTCCTTGTCTGTGCCAGTACTACCAATTCTTCCTGCTTGTTTCCCAGGCTCCTCGCATTTGTGTACAGACACTTAAAATACTGGGCCGATTGCCCTACTTAGCCCAATCGATTCTCTCTCCTGTCGCATCTTCCTCCTGGAGCATTGAGGTACTCTTTCACTAATCTCTCCTATTAAGTGAAAATGTAGGGCAGTTGCAACAGATACTGGTAGTTTTGGTAAGAAACACAGTTCAGTATCCCAGAAACAGCCAATTGCCTCATTGAGAAAACAGCAATCTAGTGATCTGGTTCAAGATTAAAAATAAACAATAAGTACTGTGGCGGTTAGGAAGACCTGTATACCAGCTAGTACTATAATTGCTAGAAATTCTGGAAATGAGGAACTTGATAACAGTGCAGTAGGATTCTGTTGTTAATAATATTCTTCTCAGGATTAGCTCATCGGTAATAATGCTTGTTCATGTCTGCATCTGAAAACTAGTGTCACCCAAGAAAAAGCCAAACGCCAGTTCACGACCATACTGGCAATAGTACAGTTGATATGTTCCTGATCTTTACAAGATGGGAACTCTTACTACCATTCTCATCTCCATTCTTCTTTATGTAAAGACCAGTGTCTACTGCCATACACATTGCTCTCTTTGTTACCCTTGATTTAGACCAAAGAGAAGACAGAGGGAAAAGTCAAACTCCTGCACACATTACCTGATACATCACTTTGCAGTAAGTCCCACAATAGTGAATCCACACCTAATATCCCTATAGTCACAAGAGCTGCGTCTACACTGGTAAATTAAGTCGACTTAAGCTTGCTTAAGTCGACTTAATTTACCCTGCGTCTACACTACAGTTTCCTTAAGTCGACTTAAGTAAAATAAAGTCGACTTAATTAAAATTAAGTTGACTTTATAAAACCACCTTCCTAGTAGACCTAAGGCTTAAGTCAACTCCCTAGAGTTGACTTAAGTCAGTGTAGATGTGGGGTAGCCCTAAGTCAACTTAGGGCTACCCCAGGGCTACACCAATGCCCTTCTTGCTGGGAGGGGGGGCCACAGGGGGAGCCTGGCATGCCCCCCCCCACCTGGCAGGGCAGAGCCTTGTCCACCCTGCCCCTATGCCCTGCCAGGGTCCCTGTCCCCCTTTGCCCCATTGTACCTAGGTACAATGGTGCAAAGCCTGAGCCCCCTGGCCTTGGGCAAGGGGTGCCCCCTGCCCCTATGGACCTCCCCTAGGTCCCCCTAAACCCCTAGAAGTCGACCTACGTGTCCAATGTGGATGCTCTAGGTCGATTTTCTAAGTTCCCCTTTAAGTCGACTTTATTTTTAAGTGTGGACACACTAAGTCGACTTAACTAAGTTGACTTAAAGTCGACTTAGTTAAGTTGACTTAGTTAAAGTCGACTTAAATTAACAAGTGTAGACATAGCCAAGGAGAGATAGGACACTATGGACATAGAATGTTTTCTCAGTAAGTAAAAGTGATATTTGGTGTGTCAGCTATGCTTCTATCACAAAAGGGTTTAGTGATCTCCAACCTTTCACCAGCAGATGGTGCGACCCTCATAGGTTTCAAAGGCAACTGCCCTTCAGAAGTAGATCACAATCTACTGGTTGGGGACACCTGGGTAAGTGAAGGTTTAGACCTTCCCCATCCATTTAAAACTCAAACATCCATCATAGACCTCTGACGTTGAGCAAGTTCTTGGTGCAGACAATGAGGATAATGTTTTTGAAACCAGCAAGACTGTGATCAATATCTTATTTATTGATAGCACCTTTACCTGCTACTACTGTCTCCTGACATTATCACTCCACCTAGATTCAGACAAATTTGGCTTTCAGCAATATTACCGCACGTGACAAAATAGGAATAACGAGAACTCCATGCAGTGTATTTCATCCAGTGAACTAAGTGCCCCAACAACAGTTCTGTGGGTGAAATGAAACAATCTCAGGTGAACTCACACAGGAAAATGATAAACAAGGAGTCCTGTGGCACTTTTAAAGACTAACAAATGTATTTATTGCATGAGCTTTTGTGGGAGAAAATCCCACTTCGTCAGACCACGGATGCTCATGAGATAAATAAATCTGTTAATCTTTTAAAGTACCACAGGACTCCTTGTTTGTTTTTCTGACTGAGGCTAACACAACTACCCCTTTGGAACTTGTAACTGTGCAAGACCAGAAACATGATAGAAGACAAAAAACACCGTGTCAATCATGGGTCAATATTTTTCACAAAACAATCACGCCATAGCTGTCCTCTCATTCCTTGTCTTCAAAGGAAACCTGCACAACACCTACAGAAGATGAGGCTGGGAAGTTAAATTCTTATCTCAGCTAGACACCAAAAATCATGGACTTAATAAAAACTCTGTAAACTACTAACCCTCCTTTGTCCTATGACTGTAGAAATGTTAACTGCTCACTTCACTTTGAAAGGATACTTGCAACACTGGCTAACTCCTTAACTGTTCCATGCCTGTTATTTAGCTGGGACACTCTGAGTACCTTTACCAGACCTAAAGCGCTCTGAGTAAGCTTAAAAGTTTGTCTCTGTGACAAAAATAAGTTGGTTCAATAAAAGATATTACCTCACCCCCTTTGTCTCTCTTGAAACCCAAAAGAGATTTGGGAGAAAAATATGCTTCCTTAGAACTAGTTTTTAACACTGGTAATATGTGAAAAACCACTGAGATAATAATGAAAGATAGAGTTGAAAATGCAAGTTTCTTTGCATTACTTGAGTGAGTACAGTTTTATGAATCTCATACAAGAACAAAGAGAACTATAAATGACAGGTGGACAAGCTATTAGACATTGCTTTGCAAAGATGTCACTGTTCATTGGTTTTAGTGGCTTCATCCACTGTAAGCATTTGCAAGGCCACTGAAAATTGCACCGCTCTCTCTGTAAGCCTTTGGAAAGGTTAATGCAGTTTATAATTTACAAGAATGATCTTTAAAAACAAGTAACTTTCTTTTCCAGAGGGACTGAGAAAGAGGGTGCACTGTCACTGATAATGGCCAGTACAATTTTAAAGCCCAAAAGAAATATGATGTGTTTCTCACACTACCTCAGTCTTGTATTTTGTGGGTTATTTTACTTGTTCTTCAGAAGGCTTTGAATAGCCTTAATTGAGGATGTAGCTACAAAGGACAATTCTACTTTGCATACATTGCAGTCCCTTACTGAAAAGGAATAAACTCTGCATTTGTGCTTCTTAAAAAAATATTCTTCCCTCACTTTCTCCTCTGGACTGCAGTAGGAGTAGATACAGCAATAATGGATTGTTCTGTGCCCATCTGAGACCACCATATCATTTTCCAAAATGTCTTCTGAAGCCTAGGGAATTCTGGGCACACAGTTTGGAAGAGCAGCTGAGAAATCAGAGTCTTCTGACTTAGCACACTGGCAGTAGCTGCTTCAGCAGCTTTCAGTTTTTCACTCCACTCAACATTTCCCAGCAATGGCAGTAGTAGAATGACAGATTTTATAGATTTCACCCACTAGAGAAGTTTTGCCCACATTGTTTTTATGCTAATCCAGCTCCAAGTTGAACTATCCATTCTGACACAGGAATTCTGCTTCTTTGCGGAGCCACTCAAAACTTGTTATCAGCTGCCAATATGAATTAGGAGAACGAAAACATCATATGGGACTGATTTCACAAGTCTAGTTTTTGAATCCCTAAATTGCTGATTGACAAGTGTATGTTATTACCAGATGTTTAGTGCTGCAGAAAATATGACAGATTTGAAATCCTAAAGACTAACGTAATAAAAAGCCTCTGGCATTTTTGAAAGTGAACCTTCCAAGATTTATATACTCTTACAGACAGAGTCTTGCTGGAGACTTGGTGAAATCTAGCTCTGTTATAAATGGGTGTGACTTCCACTGACCTCAGCGGACTGCCTCCCACTTACATCAGGTAGAATTTGGCCCTCCGTGGATAAAGAATTGGATGAAGACTAAAATGCACCATCCTTCATCTACAAGGCTTTTGTCTTGTTTATATGTTCTCTGTGAGGTGTCCAGCCAAAACTTTCCTTCCTCTCTTCCCTCCAACTGGTGGTACCTGGTGATAGCAATTTAATGGTTTGTTCTGTCTATCAGATACATTACAATCTTTGGTATTTCAGGTTGCTTACAGTGAAATACAGAGTACAGATTAATTAACCAGAGCCTTTCTCTGACAAACTCCAAGAGGCTTTTCATTGGAGAACCATATAGGAGAACTACAGAGAAGAAAAATGAAGCAAATCAAGATAATATTGTGTGCCAGTAGGGCCCTGGCAGGTGGAGGAGAATAATCATTTATCTGATTAACTTGTTTTCATACTTGTGGAGTACTTTTTTGCATCCTCCTGAAATGTATATGCCATTTAAAATTATTTGACAGACATCTTCTGGTTTTTTTTTTCTCAATCTACAGATTGGCTCAGAACTTTGAAAATTTCAACCGTGTTGCTTTACTATGCTTGGTAAATTAAATCACACAGAATTGTTTCTGTCGCTGGTGAATGAGGGCAAAACCCCCCTGGCACAAATGATTGAGTGTCCAAAATTAGGTTTTCATTTCCACAGAAGTACAGTCTTGAAACTATGAAATGCATATACTATGAACATTTGGGCCAGTAAAATTCAGTCACACAAAAGAAGAACAAGCATAGTTGAACTGAAATTCATTAAAAATAATTAGAGCCAATATTTATGAAAAAATGGTGAGCCTTATTTCATGAGATATTATGCCTGACAATAATTAATATCTTTGCCACCAGCCTCTTTCTTGTTATTTATGTTCTATACCTGGGTGGTTAATATTTCCCTGAATACTAAAGTTAATGTACATTCAGGATTTTATATATTAGTTTGCAAAGCATACCATAGCACTTTTCTCATCTGTTAACTGGTCACTAGTAGGGTATTAGTTATGTTATGTAAAAATCTCTCTCTCATTCTTTTTTTGCATAACACTGGCTTCTCTGTAGATGGAAAAACATATTTATAATAGAGTTGCTATGATAAGTGGCATTTTGATGTGAACATCAACATACTCAGGTTTTTTTTAGGTTAAGGAAGAAGTGATCTCCAGAACGGAAGATCCATCATTGATCATGCCCTTATCATAAAAACCTGGGGTCTGTCAGCTTGAGAGTCCAAACTGATCTCAATTGCCAGAGATGGTGTCTAAGGCCAAATCATAACATCTCTATCGATCAAATCCAACACCAAGAATCCTTTTAAAAAATGAAATGTGATGCTGTCATCTGTGGCATACATGTGCATATGTTTCATATGCAAACCACTGCTAAGTAATTGGAGACAGAGACACTCTGCCTTAGTTAATATTTTGGAGTAGTCTTCAAGAGTGAACTACCGGCACTTCTACCTGTTCACCCAGAAACAGCAAATGATCTAGTAGAACTCTTAGAATGCAAACTTTCAAAACATAGCACACCCCTTAGTTAAGCATCCTCTGGCTGTTTCAGATCAGTTTTATCTTAATCTTTTCTGGTCTGAGTATCAGCCAGTTAGCTCTTAGACAAGCTCCTATCTCACTCAGTCACTGGGAAAGATGACTACTGAGTCAGATTAAGCAAAAGTAGAACAGAGTATCACCCACATTCTAAAGGCATTGTATCCCCAGCAGATTAATTCTCTACCTTAATGTCCTTAAATTGTTTTTCTTTATTGATCAGGTGGTGACAAATGAAGCCCACAGTTGGCAGTCATGGGACCAAAGACCAATTGCCTCTAACCATCCCTGTGAGTCTTGTGAATTCATTTATCACTGTCAAGAAAAAAGATGGCTTAACACTTCATGGCCAACTGCTTTAAAAGCAACTGATAGAACTAAAGAATCATCAAGGAAACCTGATTTTTATCTCCTGCCAGAAGGCGACCATCAACTAATAAACCTATGAGTTGATGCAGCGTAGCGAGGCCGAAAACTAGACTGAAAGTTGTCAAGGAAATTTGAGGATTCAAGGTATTGTCAGTTGCTTTATCTTACACCAGGGGTCAGCAACCTTTGCTGACCCCCATGCCAGCCCTTCCTCCTGTACACTCAGCCGGTGCCAGTGGCGTGTTCTGCCAAAAAAAGTGGCTCAACTGGAGTGCCCCCATCACCACTGAAAAGCTGCTCCAGGGACCCTTTGCCCCAGCCGCCACTGAAAGAAGCCATCACTGAAAGGAACCACTCCGGATGGCTTCTCTCCATGGCATGCTTGGGGACCCCCATGTCCCAGCTGTCACTGAAAGGGCATCTTTCAGTTGCATGCCTGGGGACACCCGCTGTCCCAGCTGCCACCAGAAGCCATCCAGAGCCACTTCGGGTTGTGTACTTGGGGACACCCCCACCCCAGCCGCTGCTAAAAGAAGCCACCCTGAGCAAACATTTGTCAGCAGGGGCAGCAATTTTGGCAGCACTACAAAGGACACTGTGTACTATTCCAAATGGGCTCCTGTGCCACTCCTGGCACAGATGCAGGAAGTTGCCGATCCCTTCTTACACTCTCAGTAGTACTCCTTAAAAAGGAGAATTAAAGAGGTGGAGATAAGTGGTAAGATCTTCAACACCAAGAGATAGTTTCTTTAACTAATTGCAGTGCAACCTCTGCTGGTATTATATGCAATGACACCCACTCCGTGCTTGGACCCTCTAGATGCTACCACAATAACTATAGTAATACAGGGTAATTTGGGGCCTTAGTAAAGTGGAAAGTTTTGTGTTGTCTAATGGCAGATCAATACTATAAAAATGAAGCAAACCCAGCTATGTCAAATAAAGTCTAATTTGGTCAGCAACAAAATCATGGATTAGTTGGAAGAATTCCTAGGGCTTTCTTTTATGAGATAATAACAAAGATCTGATATGCTGAAATGAATGCAAATTTTGCCAGCTTTCAGGGTGAGATGATCATTCCATGAGCCAATGCTCTGATAATTAAAATGACCTGTAGCCAGATGAATATCAGTGAAACATCAGGTGAAATTTTTGGACAAGAGCAATCCAATCCTCTCCCCCAGCAGCTACCTATGCAATGTTGTCACTATCAGTGGAGCTACGTGCAGAACAGCAAATACCACAATAACCATGTCAGTGAAGCTAACTGCAGACAGTTGAGCACAGCAGCATTCACGATTGCAACCTTCTGAACATGAGCAACAAGGTGTCACAGAAAGCTAGCCATGGAAGTTATTAACTGAGCTCCTGCACAAATGTGGGAACCTTGTAACTGGTGATGTATTGAGCACCTGACCCATGTGGTTTGGAAAGGCAAAGTGCCAGGTTTTCTCAGTAGATGGTTAGGCTTGTGTTCAAGGAACCATTACTTGAGCTCTTCATTTGCGCTATATGCCTGTGCTCTTTTTGAGCAAGGATATTGAGATGGTTGTAGTAGGGTTAATTTTGGTATCTGATCTAGCCATCAGATAATAATAGACTTTTCATGTTCAAACCCTGCACACATTAAGGCTATGTCTACACTGGCAAAGTTAAATCGACTTTGTTAAGTCTACCTAATCGACCCTTTAAGTCGACCTTGTTAAGTCTACCTAACAGAGTGGCAATACTTTAAGTCAACCTATGTCGACTTTGTTAAGTCGACTTAATGGCTTTAAGTTGACTTAATATGGTCATTTTAGCACTAATCCCCTTCCAGAATGGCTCTAAGTCAACTTAAGAAGTCGACTTAAGGCTTAAGTCGACCTCAGAGGAGGCATTATTAAGTTGACTTAAGCTCTTATTAAGTCAATTGAAGGAAGGGCTTAAGTCAACTTAATAAAAGCTCAGTGAGGATGCGGCTTTGTTTAGGTCGACTTAAGCCTCCATACATTGACCTAATTTGCCAGTGCAGACATATCCTAAGTGATTAAATCTCACAAAACGCCTTTGAAGTTGGTGAGTAAACATAAGAATCCTCTATTTACAGATGATAAAGAAGGAAGATGAAGCAGCTTCCCCAAAGCCACACAGCAAGTCAGTGGCAAGTCCAAGAGCTCCTAAAAGGCCCTGCAATCACTTCTCCAATCTAAACTGCCTCTCAGATCTCCTTGAACCCTTCCAATTAGGCTTTCAGTCTGTGAATGGGATAAAGATCAAAGTGGTCTGCCAATGACTCATGCTTTCTTTCTAGCTAAAGGCTAAATTAGCCCATGCTAATTTATTTAACTCTGTCAACAATCTTTGAACATGAGATTTTCTCGAATTGTCTGCAGACCCTGTCAACAGCAGATGTGATGACAGTGGAACAGTCCTATTCTTATAGTTCAGAGAATCCAGAGAGTTGTGTTCATTCCTAGGCTCTCTTCTATGGTGTTCCATGAGGATTTATGCTGTCAGCTGTTCTAAAGGTATTTGAATTCACTGGGAGAGTTTGGGCTGTGCTGTCCTTATGATGGATGACACAGAACTTTATATCTCTTTTTCATTGAACCTATATGGGTCCCCTTTGCTTTCCTAATAACTGGATAAGATTGGGACCTAGCTGAGAGTGATCTGATTGACATTCAGTTCAGATAAAAGAATTGAAGCTGGTAGGAAAGAACGTTTTCATGCTGGTTGTTGATAGTGTGTGGCCCCATGATTGAGAGAATTTAATCACTCTCTGTCAGTAAGCTATTACTGATTCCCCAAATGCTCCTGGCATTCCTGGTGGCTGTGATTGCTGCAGATACCTTTTTTTTTTTTGTCTGTGCTTAGCAGAAAAATGTACACCCATTTTCTTTGTTGTTGTAATCCATGCCTTTTTGGCCCAAGCATTGGATGAACACAGTGCACATTTTATGGATCTATGACCAAAGATGTCTTGAAAGCTAGAGTAACTGCAGAAAGCTGAAGTCTGTTTATTTAGTAGTGGTAGTTGCCAGGCACATCTTATACCACTGCTCCATATATTCCAATGGCTTTCTCTTCACTTTTGAATACAATTCAAGGCTTTCATAACTTGAGTTCAGGGTGCTGAAGCTCAGTATGATTAGAGTTAACTATCATGTGTTCATACAAACTTGAAGAAAAATGAACTTTTTAAAAAAAAACTTTAGTACTTTAGAATTTTGTGAAACAGGTTTCTTTTTTAAAGCAATTTGATGAAATCTATCAAATGTTAAGTACCAAACATATATGAATATTAGAGGTTAATTCTGCATAACCACCCACAAATTCATATGAAATAAAATTAAATTTGTAACACAAACTGATAAAAACACTCATGATATTAAAAATTAGATCTTAAAAGTACAGAACAAATTAGCACAGGCTACATAGCAAGAGACAAACTGCTCAACTGACAACAGAAAGAATCTGAGCATGGGGCTCGGTTTAGACTGTACTGGTTTTTATTAGTTTGTGTCACAGCATAAATATGATTTTTCTAAACTAAACTATAGGTCTGGTTAAAAATTCTTCTTCAAAAGGTTTTTCCTCCTTTGCAAATTGAGCTTTCATTTAAATGATTATTTTTATTTATTTATTTATTTTATTTTATTTTTGGCAGAGGTATCTGCTTCTCCTTTTTATCAGAACACTGACAACCTAAAAATCAAAACATTTGGCTGAAACCCATAATTTTGGAGTGAAAATTTTTATTTTTCAGTAACTGGGAGGCAAATCATTTCTGCAATTCAGGTTTTTTGACTTTTGAACAGAAATTCAAAATATTCAGTGTAGTTTTTTTCCCCAACCAGCTCTACTAAATTACTTTGCTTTGCATTATTTAAAAAATAAAAATGAATGGGATTATAAAACCTGCCATTTTCCTAAAAATATTTCCAAGTACTTCTGGAGGGAAATCAATATTATTTATATTCAAAATTACACCTCAGTGCTGCAATGTTTGCTTTGTAGGTAGATAGGTCAATAGGATGAACCAGGGGACACAGGCCAGCTTGCAAAAACGCTTTTGCAGAATTGGAGCCTAAGGGCTAAAGGTTTAAAAAATGGCTTTTGCTTGAGTGACACAAATGGCTTGGTAGAAAGAGCTATAAAAAAAATCCACACTGAAATTTTCACACTTATGGGTGTAAATTGGGTATCTAAATCCATATCAATGGAGCTAAAGGTCTTCCATTGGATTTAGGTACCTAACTTTAGGCACGAGTTTGAAAATTTTGGCCTCACTAGCTTGAAACCTACAAGTAATAGCCTAGTAAATGAATCTCATGTGTAATTATGGATTTGGAATGCCTATTATGTAGATGACAGATGCTCTGCCAGCTGTTCCGTTTATTCTCATCTGCAGGCCTTGCTTGTCCCTGATGCTGATAAAAGAAGATACAAGGCAGTATGAATTTTCAGAGGATGGTGTAAAAACTGTGTTCAAGTATGAGTATGAGAAAATGGATAGAGTCCTGCGAAAAGTTTCCAAGACTGACTGCCTGACCCAACAAAGGTCATGTTTAATTGTTCAACTTACAGTAACTTAAAAGACTTGGCTAAGAAAGTTCTTATTCAATTTTTACTCTGTTCCTGCTCAGTGACTTCAGTGGGATAGCATGTGGCTGAACAGGAAATGAATAAAACCCGACTACGGACTCTGCCATAAAGCTGAGGAAGTAGTAAATGGTTTTGCGCCTTTTCCTGTCAGACACCATATAAACCAGTTCAAATGAATAATTGTCACCCTGGAGCATGTCATCATTCTATCCCCAAATCTTTTAAACTTATTGGCTAGGTCTACACTTGCAAGTTAGGTCGACTTAAGGAGGCTTAAGTTGACCTAACTTAGTCCCTGTCCACAACTAGGCTTTCATTAAGTCAACTTAAGAAATTCCTTAAGTCGACTTAATGAAAGGTTAGGTCGACATAACCCTTAGGTTGACTCCTTAGGTCGACCAAAGCACAGTGTGGATGCTTAAGTCCACTTTATTAGGTCAACCCAAAGGCAGCTATGTCGACTTACTAAGTACCCGTTCAGGGGAAGCACTTTGTTAAGTCGACCTAATAAGGTTGACTTTAGGTTGACTTAACAAAGTCAACCTAACTTTTTATAGTATAGACATAGCCATTGTGTCTACCGTGGTACTCAAATGGCCTGTGTGACTTACTTTCTTATCATCTCACAAGCATTTATCCTCACAACACTCGTCTGCAGTAGAGAAATATTATTCCTGTTTCATGATGGGACATTGAGGTACAGAGTAGTTTATGTGACTTGGTCAAGGGTACACAGGGAAACTGTGACTGAACTGGATATGAACTGAAAGATTGTGACTGAACTGGATATGAAAACCAGGTTGCCAGACTAACTCAATGTCCATCTGATTGTCTCTCCACCTCCTTCTATTTTAGGTGTTGTCTTATTTGCTCTTACCCTATCACCTGTCTGATACCATATATTGATCTTACAGATTGTTCTTGGTTAAAAACAGGACACAGGAGGAAAGAAAAGAATTTGAAATTTTGCACATTCTCAATGTGGAAATAGCCATTTCAGATACATTTTTAAAGAGTGTCTATGTGATTTCAGAGCCCAAGTCTCACCTCATAAGAAACGTAGTCATTTAGGACACTAGGTCACATTTGAAAATGGGATTGAGTTGCTTTTGGAAATTTAAACTTTGATCAAATTTTGAAAAAAGACAACATTTATGGGAGGAGAAATCACCTGAATGGCTCAATGCCTAGTTGGCAGCAAGTAACAAGAAGAGCACAACAGAGGTCAGTGCTGGGGCCAGGTTTGTTCAACATCTTCATTAATGGGAAAAAGGAATGAATTGCACCCTCATCAGATTTCCAGATGACACTAAGCTGAGGGGAGTGGTAGGTACACTGGAAGGTACCGATAGGATACAGAGTGACCTAGACAAATTAGATAAGTTAGACAAATAAGAGGATTTGGGCTAAAGAAATCTGATGAGGTTCAACAAGGACAAATGAAGAGTCCTGAACTTAGGATGGAAGAATCCCATGCACTGCTACAGACTGGGAACCAATTTACTAGGCAGCAGTTCTGTAGAAAAGGACCTGAGGGTTACAGTGAACAAGAAGCTGGATATGAGTCAACAGTGCAATCTTAGGGTGCATCTACACTGGCAACTTAGGTTGACTTAAGGATGCTTAAGTCGACATACACAAAGCCATGTCCACACTGGGCTTTTATTAAGTTGACTTAAGTGCTTCCTTAAGTCGACTTAATAACAGCTTAAGTCAAATTAATAACAGCACCTCTGAATGTCGACTTTAGCCTTAAGTTGACTTTAAGCCAGTGTGGATGGGGAATAGTGCTAAGTCAACCTTGCTGGCTCCCCGTGCGGCAGAGGAGCCCCAGCTGCAGTGGAACCCATGCGGCCCTGGGGCTCCAGCCATGCAGGGTTGCTGGCTTCCCGCCCGGCAGAGAAGCCCCAGCCATGGGGGAACCCCATGTGGCTGGAGCTCCGGTGCAGCGGGGGTTTCCTTGTGGCTAGAGCCTCAGGGCCATGGGGGTTCCCCCAAGGCTGGGGCTCCTTTGCCACATAGGGAGCTGGCATCCCTGTGCAGCTGGAGCCCCGAGGCCATGGGAGTTTCCCCGTGGCTGGAGCCCTGAGGGAGCTGGAAACCCATCTCCCCAGCCGCAGCTCTCCCTTGTCCCAACCGCATGTCCCAGCCATGGCTCTCCCTTCTCCCCAGCGCCAACTCCCCCAGCCATGGCTCTCCCCAGCCTGATCTTCCCTGGCTGTGACTCTCCTCCATCAACCTAGCACCTACTAGTTTGGATGTAGGCAGTCGACTGGAATGTTAAGTGTAGACACTCTAAGTCAACTTAACAGAGTCGACTTAGCTTAGCAAGTGTAGACATACCCTTAGTGCCACGAAAGCTCACAACGTATTGGGCTGCATTAGTAGGAGTATTGCCAGCAGATTGAGGAAAGTGATTATTCCTCTCTAGACACAGTACTCCAAATCCATCCATCCATCCATCGATCCATCCATCCATCCATCCATTCAGTACTATCCAGTACTGAATAGGCCACATTTGGAGTACTGTGTCTAGTTTTGGATTCCCACTACAGAAAGGATGCAGACAAATTGGAAGAAGAGTGGAGGAGATCTGACCAGTAGCTGTTACTGACAGCACCTCGGAGGTACAGTCAGTCAGGACAAGTTTGCCCAGATGGGCCTTAGGGCCCCAGGCCCAGCAGCCTGTGGGATGGAAAGCCCAGCCCCAAGGCTGGAGGGACTGGGGATCCATAGCGCTGGGGGTTTGGAGGAGGGAAGACTATATCTCAGCTGGCTGCCACAATCTGAAGCACAGGACTCACAGGGATTGAGAGCTCCTGGTTTGCCACACTATGTACTATTAATTTAAATATCATATGATCATAAAGTAATTTTTTGTTTATTTCTATTTTCTATACAAACTTCATATTTTAAAACTGCAGATCAGATGGTAATTAAACTTGGTGATCTTACAAAGCTTATCCCTCAACTCTTCATTAAACATCTATATGAAGTTTTTGAGAGAAGTGGTGAGACAATATGGGCTGAAGTTCAGGCAATATGTATTCAAATATAAACAGCACCAGTTTCCATCTTAATTCACGCTTAGCTAAAATCATCACATGGATAAAGTGCAGCTATCTAAAATGGAAATCAGCCAAGACTGAAGTGTTGCTGGTAGAAAAGGAAACTACTTAGAAGAACTTCCTTTCTCTTTAACAACCCTCATTGTTAAGTGCACCTGCCTTCAGATTGCCAAGATGATCTTTGGAGAGTTCAAGACTCCTGAATGCTACTGGATGCGCAAATATGCACAAAGGGGAAACTGACCATTTCTCTGAGTGGCTTGCCTGAAGTTTGCATTATTAGACATAGGACATAACGGGTAATGAATTTGTTACTTCTAGTCTTGATTATTGCTACCCTTATCAAGAAACAAGGCAAGTCTCATTGAATACAAAATACAGTTGCTGCTTAGCAACCTTGTACATTAGTGTAGTCATATTACATGTGTTCTGTAAATAAAAATTATAATTTCTCTAAATTTAAAAAACAAAACAAAACTAGGGCTACAGTAAATCTTCATCCAGGGAATTATTTTGGTTTATGGTATGATATAATTGGCACAAAGGAAGCTTGTTGTTAGGAAAGTTCAGTTTTTAAGATTGTTCATGACTTTCTATGGTAAAAAAGCTGGAAATATTTCATTAGTGAAATGATACCTTCCTAAATAAATAATTTTGGTTTAGTGAATAAGTTATCTGCTCAGCAACTACATCTGATCATTTATTACTCTTTCTAAATCTGTGTACTGAGTTTCCCCTTGTGCCCAGGTAAATCTGACTTATAGGATGGAAAAATCACACAGTATAATAATTTTCAGTGTAAAAATATTCTAATCTATATTTGTAGGTATAGTCTACAAAAGAGTTTGATAAACTGAATGGCTATGTCTATTTTGGTAAAGTTAAGGCGACTTTGTTAAGTTGACCTAACAAGATCTACTTTAGGTTGACTTAAAGTTGACCTAAAGTCGACCTTGTTAAGTCGACCTAACAGAGTGGCAATACTTTAAGTTGACTTAAGTTGACCTTGTTAAGTTGACTTAAAGGCTTTAAGTTGATTTAATAAGGTTGATTTAGCACTAATCCCCATCCACACTCCCTTTAAGTCGATCTCAGAAGAGGTGTTATTAAATTGACTTAAGTTCTTACTAAGTTGACTTAAGGAAGGGTTTAAGTCAACTTAATAGAAGTCCAGTGTGGACGCATCTTTGTTTAGGTCTACTTAAGCCTCCTTAAGTCAACCTAACTTGCCAGACTAGATGTACCCAATGTGCTTTACCCTGAGAAGAACTCCATTGCTATAGTTCATCAGTTTGGAGGAAAAGGAGAGTTTACCAGTGTTTCATGCACAAGATGCTCACTGCAGTCAATAGGAGCTTGACACAGCAAATAATGGCAAGATACTTTATGAAACATGGTAATACAATAAATATATACAATAATATGGATATTTGTTTGGTCATGAAATTTAATTCAGGGTCTGATGCCCTCTTACTTTACTTTCCATGGTAAAGGAAAATAAAATGCATAGATGTTATTTGAAATGGTCTTCCTATGGGGCCTGATCCAAATACCTCATGGTACAATGATACTCCAGTTGAAGTCAATGAAATTAAGCTACTGAGTTCAAGGGGAGCACGGTCAGGCCCTTGCAGACTGTTCCTCTGCACTAAGAAATTATTCTCCATCTTTACCATGCACATTGTTAAGGAAAGGGACAGGAAAATCTGTTGAGCAGAATTAGTTGAAAATTTTCCAGTGAAAAAAAATTGGACAAAAAATGACTTTTTGACCAAAAACAAACTTAAAAAAAATTTTTTTTTGCAAAAAGCTTGATCCTGCCAATGTGAACAAAACACAGCAAGCATTTTAGACTCTGCCATTTCAGAATGTGCTAGTATATCATATGGTTACGAAAGCTGTTCTGGGTTGGTCTAAACTAGGTATATGGAATCTTGTAACTAAGAACGGACTGTGGCCCTGATTCTTTTTCACTCAATGTGCAATCTTGGGCCTGGTTCTCCTTTTCCTTTGCATTGCTTTAAATCAGGATTTACTTCACTGAAAATGCAATAACAAAATATAAAACTTGTGTGAGAAGAGAATGAAATGCCATGTCAGCATATATGTGAGTTGAATACTGAACATATTTGACACTTATTGGGGACCTGGAAATTCCTTTTACTGTCAGATCTTCTCTTGACATTGAATGATAAAATTTGGTATAAAGTTCAGTGTCCATTAAACAAGAAATTGTACTATCAGATTTACTCGTACTTATTTCCCCCAAATGGTTTGATGTTGTTGGCAACTGTGTATGTGAACAAAGGCTCATTGCACACATAGGTCCACCAACATTTTGCACTAAGGCAACCAAAAGGTAAACCCAAATCCTAAATTTTTACCCAAGGAGCATCTCAGAGATAATCTAGAAAAAAAAATAGCCATGAGGTCAAAGATGGCATGTTGGCAACATGCTAGTTAAGTTACATGGTTAGTTAGTAACATGGAAGTTAAGCAGTGAAAGGATGGTCTTTTATTGGGACAACTATAACAAATGTCACAGAGGGGATCGGGCTAAATCACATAGGTCAGGACAGTATGCTACAAAGCACAGGCAAGGCATAATATTTCAGCAACATACAGCTCCTGTTTTGTTGTTAAATATAAAATCATATTGTAAAGTTCATAATAAGTTTTTTAATGGCTAAGGGCGAAACCTTCCCATTAGATTTAGGAGGCATTTCCAAGACAAGCAACAGAAATGATAATTTTCTTAGAATCAGAAAGGAGATTTTTGCTTCTTCTATAGTTCAACTCTAGTATGATAGATTAAAATAGCCAGCACAACAGATTTTCATTGGCTGCAGTGGCTCTTTTGGAAGACACGAGCTCTGATCAGAAGAGTGTAAACCATTTTACAAATGCAGGCTCCACTAAGGAGCCAAATGGGGACAACACTCTATCAACCATTGCTGACCAAGCCATGTTGGAAAGAAAAGCAACCCTGGCTGCCATTAAAAAGTCATCATTTATTGAGTACCACACAACAGCATTTGACATATTACAGCTCCCCAGCATGATGGGAATAAGACATAACTATGGTAACAGGGCAATACCTCTTAGTAAATGTTGACTTTTTGACAGCAGCCTCTGCCCTTAGCTCCAAATTTTCTTCCAAGATGACAGACTTTTAGCATACTTGAAATAAATGGATATCTGTGAAAAGAAGGGAAGGAGAGACACCTAACAGTATGACACTACTTGGCTGGCACAAAACACATTCCTACCAAACAGTCCCCATTTTTTTTCATCTCACTGATATGCATGTTTAGTAATGTGCCCCTAGAATCAAGAGTACGCAATTAAAATTAGTCACTAGTTAGAGGTTGAACCTATTTGAGTCTGATATCTGTTCCCACAGAGAAAGGGAAGAGCTTGAATTGAAATCCACTGTCCTGACCATGTGCAATATGATACATCAGTCCACAGAGTTCTCTGACAGGATGATTTCATCATCAGAAGTGGGGTGATGAATATGCATAGTAGTTCTGTAAGGAACATCTGATTCTATTAATGTGAGAGCAGGGAATCCCATAAATTGCTGGCCTTATATCATAGACTTCCCTTCAGATTATGTAACAGGGAAAGATAGATTTCCCTCATTTCTTTCTATACTTCACTTGTGGAGATAGCTGGCTTGATTCTCCTTATACTTACACAACTTCTGTTTCACTACAATTGTTATTGCATTTTCAGTGAAGTAAATTCTGATTTAAAGCAATGCAAAGGAAAAGGAGAACCAGGCTCAAGACTGCATGATACAAATTTTTCATCTCAAAATAACCCATAGAAAATATTTAAGTAGGTGGCTAAAAATGTACTTTTCCTGCAAACTGATGGTAGTAAATGTTTGAGTACTGAAATATTAATAGAAAATAAACAAGGAGAGTCATGAACATGGTTAAGTCAAAATTACCTTTGAATTCAAGCAAATATTAATAGGAAATATTTTCTACTCTTCCTTCATCTCTGTGTTTATATATATCATATAGAGGAATGTGTTGTGAATGTGAGGTATTCTTTGTTATTTACACATCTTTTCATAATCGCTTATATTTTTCAGTTGGTTCAGAGCACTGATCTGTTGCTTGAGATTTTATCATTTGGACTGAGGAGGGAATGAGGTGGCATGGAATTGCTTCAGCGGGAGCGTGAACAGCTTAGTACATGTGAAAGAAAGGCTCAGGAAAAGTAGGGATGTTAAGACAGCCAGAATGAGATGACTTGAAAAAAAGTTTGGTCTGATTTTTATGTTGGATAGGAACTATTTTATGGTGCTCCAAGTTGGAACGCAGAAAACACATGTTGCTGATCTCATCCCTCTATTATACAGATACTTCTACGTATTCAGGTGAAATTCTGGCCCACTGAAGTAAACATTGATGAGGTTGAGGATTTCACTCTTGATCTTTGAAGTATACATATACTTATGAGCGGTCTCCTCTGTTCCTTCTGTTGTTGTACTATATTTCTCCTTTACACCTATCCTTATGCATAACTGCTTCATGGTTGGTCCCCCTTCTCCCTAGCTGCTGCTATCCAACTTGCCAAGCTCGGGAAAAATAGTTGTAAAGGCCAATCTCCACTGGCTAATGATTATTCTAGATGATTGTTTCTTGCCATTGGAGGCAGACATTGTGGACAACACAGTGAAATTGACTAAAAGTCTTATAAAACATTTGCGGAGGAAACAATCCACAGCTAAGATGGATACAAAAGTAGCTAAGATGCATAGTAGTGATTTTGTTTAGGCTTTGACATAGTAAAGCAAGGGTACATCATCAGTGAGTACATCTCTACTATTTGGGATACAAGCTCTAGTCAGAATTGCAATGCTGCCTAGCAGTTGTAGTTTGCTTGAAACAGGGAGAAAGAGATATTAACACATAATAAATATTTCTGGCTTATGAATCCCCCAAAATACACCTATGTAATATACTTTCTTTTCCTATCATCCATTGCCTTTTAACTTTAATAACCTCCTACCTCATGACATTCCACCATCTCTTTTGTTATTATTAACATTTTTCTCTTTCCATTTTCCTGTATCTTCCTTCTAGACTACCTTCTCTTACCACTTGACTAGTTGTAAAGGCCAAAACTCAAATCTGTGTGGTTTCTACAGTTAGGGACCAAAATCCAAAATTTGGGCACCAAAATAATGGAGCTTGAACATGTTCTAATTCACATTACATTGCTATTTTGTTCTGGTGTGGACAAAATGAGCTTTATTCTCCTCCTGCTTATACAAGCGTAACCCAAGAGTTTCCTCACTCAACTCAGTGGAGTTAAACTCGTGTATAAACAATGAGTTCAGAATCAGGCCCATTATCTTTACACCAATTACGAGGTTTTTCTTTTAGACATGGAAATTATAAGACAAATTGGTGATCTTTTCTATCATTAGTTTCATTGATTGCACACACTTTTCTTAATTTGTTCCCCCTTTTTTTTGCTATTGCAACTCTCACTTTCAGCTCATACAATTTCCTTCATGCATCTGCTTCATCAGAGCCTATTGTATGTAACCCATAGTGGTGATCACACAGATACCATTTTTTTATTTAAATCTTTATGATAATAAAATTGGAGGTATCAAATGTGTGTTAAAATGTTGCTAGTTTTACCACACATCTGATACCTCCAATTATATTACCTTAAAGATTTAAATAAAAAACAAATATGCTCTGCCTGTGAACCAAATAGTCTCCTATTTGACTGAATAAGCCTGATCCCATTTAAAGTCATTTGTGAATAAATTTACCTTCTAATTACAGAGTGTTCTCGTTAATCTGAATAGTGATGACTCTGAAGACAGTACTGAAATGCAAAATGCTACTGAAATGCACTACTGAAATGCAAACTTTAGTTTTTTTCTCTAGATGAGAAGCTGCTTTAATAAACTAACACTTGCACTGATTATCTCCTAAATGTCGAAATTTGAAACAAGACGTTACAAACAGCTTCTTATCTAGAATCAATAACCAAAACATAAAATGTAGGGATATTACTGATATTATGCGAGATAGGTCTGAATTTGGTGAAAGAAGCTGGAGAGACAGAACAGCTGCTGCTGCTTAGGCTGATGAAGTAGCTAGTGTTCAACCAGTTTGGTTTTTATATGGCCTTGAAAGATATGTCAACTATAGCTATTAAATCTATGTCACTATCAGAAACTATTACCTCCTTGTTGATCAAAAATATGAAATGGAGGAAAAGAAAACATAACATACCATGTTCACATACAACACAAAAAGAACTATATCAGGGACATCAGGGAAGGTGGAATACTATAACAACACATGTTATATTGTTATACTATTCCACCCACCTTAATGGAGAACCCTTGGGTGTGGCTACTCCGTAGCCTTTCGAATCCAGATTTCCTCCCACTTTCATGGTGTCACACGGCTTTCGCTGTTCAATGTATTCATTCATGGTGGACTCCAGGAGGAAGGCAAACTTGCCCTTGGATTTGCGAACACGGGCTACTCCCTCAGCTGTAGTCCTAGTGAACACTGATGGCTCTGCTGATTTCATGTAGGTCCACATCTTTTCATACACTGCTATTTTTGATCTCTGGAGAAAATTAAAGAGAAATTAGGTACACCAAGGATGTTGAAGCATCAAATATGCCACAACTTAACATACAACTGGTGGAAACTGACCCCTCATGCTACTGGTATTTGGACAATTTTACCTTGTCAAGAGACTTCTTTGAGTGCTTTGGTCATTTTAAAAGAAAAAGTAAATAACAATAATAACGAACATTAATTTTAGGCACCCTGCAGCCTATGGGAGCCTTAGTAAAATACTTGTAAGCATTGGCTTGAATTCTTAGCCAGGCTGAATTCTCACTTCAGTTTTCACTTCCAGAGCAAGTTAACAGGATGTTAGGGTGACTGAAAATTCAAGCCGTTACTCACAGGCAATATATATCCCTTAAAAACCACAGAGCTGGAGAAAGAGAAAACAATGCAGCCATAAATACTCGGCCAAATCTTGAAGTCTTTACTCACTTTTAATACTCACTTTCTTACTCCATCAAAACTCCTATTGGCTTCAGTAAGTTTTGCTTCAGTAAAGGTTGAGTAGCTACTTCAGCTACTTACACCCCACAGTGTAAACAAAACTTAGACATGCACACACATGATTAAAAAGGAAACAAAAGGGTACTGGGTTTTGATCTCAGAGGCATAGCATCTTAGTTTTCTGTTTGTGTGGTGGGAGAGAGAATTCCAGTATCAATGACCCTTAGCCTACCAAACCCTTCCTCCTGTCATCTCAGCATTATACCAGTCCTGCAGATATCAGCTAGAAATGTATTATAAATCACACCTTGTAGTAGATTACTTGGAAATTTGTCTTCCTGGATAATGCTTAGCACCATTGCAAATGTATAGGCAGGAAAAGATGGTATTGTTTCTATGCTATTGTAATGATGTAAAACTTTATGAAGAAAGAAAGAAAGAAAGAAAGAAAGAAAGAAAGAAAGAAAGAAAGATTCCACTGTCATGAATAAGGATTCTCAGGTTTGCCATTCATATATAACATGAACAATGAAAAGGAAGGACTACAGCAACTTACATTTACTCCCCTGCTCTCCCTGAACAATATGGATACATATAGTCAAACTTGGATAATGAACAACTTTTGAAGTGTTGGCAGCTATGCATCAACCACTGCTTTTATTGAACACACACAAGCTCTCTGCTTCTCTTTGAAATGGGAGGAGAATTCTCCTTTGAGTGAAACTAGAAATTTCTAGGGGGCTCAATCCAGCTCTTGTACAAGTCAACAGGGGCATATCGACACTGGAGGCTCTGTTAAGTTGACTTAACAAGGTCAACTTTAAGTCAACTTAAAGTTGACCTTGTTAAGTCAACTTAGAGAGCCCACACTGAAAACTCCAGTCGACTGCCAGCATCCACACTGGCAGGTCCTAGGTCGACGGAGGAGTGGTGCATTGTGGGTAGCTGTCCCACATTGCATTAAGTTGACCTTCAGAGGTGATGTTATTAAATTGACTTAAGGAAGTGCTTAAGTTGACTTAATAAGTGTCCAATGTGGATGCAGCGGTCTTTCGATCGACTTAACCGTCCTTAAGTTGACCGAAGGCTCCAGTGTGGACATACCCTA
This sequence comes from Pelusios castaneus, assembly GCA_007922175.1. Taxonomy (NCBI): domain Eukaryota; kingdom Metazoa; phylum Chordata; order Testudines; family Pelomedusidae; genus Pelusios; species Pelusios castaneus. The sequence continues at coordinate 2,117,477 of ML686135.1, read as the reverse complement.
GGAGTTTCTGTTGAAGCAGAATTAGGTTTTTGGGCTCAATCCAGCAAAGTGCTGGGGCTGTAAAATAGCAAAATGCTTATATGCATCCATTTCCAGCAAAGCAGCAGTGGGACTTAAGTTTGTGCTTAACGCTTTTCTGAACTGGACAGAGGTTGAAACAGACCTAAAGCCTAACTAACTTCAGTGGGAGTTGTGGTTTCTCAGCACATTGCACCTTGTTCCATGACAGGCAGAGTGGGTGAAACTGGGAAGACTTTATAAGAACACCTGCAGTTAGAGATTTAAGTGCTCGAACTGATTTACTTTAAAAGTGTCGGTTTGGAACTGCTGTAGAAGTTAAAGAAAAACTCCCTTAAATTTTTATCTGTGCCAATGACTGCATTAGTAATGTGGTCACAGAACAATGTCTAAGTTGTATAGGAGAATGGTGAAAAGAAACATCTTTGTGGTTGGAACATTTATCGGTATTTGCTAACATCATTTTATCACAAAGGTCTCATAAAAAAGCTTTGTGTAGAAGCTTAACAAAATCTTTGCCACTGGTAAATATGCTCCATTTACCCTTCTCTTAAAAAAATACTGACAGCTAAAAAATCCCAACCATCAAAAATACCTACACAGTTAATAATGTTCTTGCTGCTCTTGCTGCTGCTAATCTGGTATCAACCCATACTACTTCCATAGTGAACGTAGGATATCGCTATTGAGTTACTCGGCATTTACTCTTCCATGACTGGGAGCAGGATCTGTGTCTGATTCACCAGTTGTATTATCCCTATTTTACATTAGTGTAACTCCAATGATTTCAGTTAGATGAGCATAAAATGGGGACACTACAGTGGTGAATCAGGTGCCATACCAGGAATGCTGATATGTCTCCATCTATCTTCATAGCCTAACATATTTTGTGCTAGAAGTATTTTGAAGTTTTTAGTGGTAGATTCTTGATAAGGTGAAAATATAGTCTACAGGTGTCTCTCTTAAAACTAAAACATAATAAAGATAATAGTTTTACTATTCTATCTTAGCAAATCATGGCCTACCGTTTTTTTTTAAAAGTAATTTTAAAAAAGCTTTTTTATAAATTAGTTTCTTTCTCCCAGCAGGCAAACCACAGAAAGTACTGAAGTTCTAACATGTCCTCATCTATATAAAAGCATTGTGAAGCCTCCAATTTTCAGCTGAATGATTCTGTCAACATTTCAAATCAAATCAAACTAAATTAGAAAGCTGACAGAAGAGAGATTTTCCATACTATAAGATAAGGAAATAGTAAGAACTGTGAACTCTCATACTTAATCCACTAGATCACGCTGTTTTTCTCCTATATAGGGCTTTTCTCTGCAAGACAATTGAAACTGCTCTCAGCATTCAGCTTTCACAATTTCCAGCCAGCCTTAACAACAGTTAGAAAGGGATGCTATTTTTTTAATATTAACTTTTAAACACAATATTTTTTCTCTTTGCTGATCAGCCAGAATTAAAGCAAACTACAAATTTACTTAGATTTCTGACATTTGGACCCCATACAGTCAGTGCCATGAATGATCATTTTTTCAATTAGATGATGATTATTAGTAAAATGGTAATCAATAGCACTAAGTCCCAAAATGATGGAAAATGTTCTTTCTCTTCAGACCTTTTAGAATGCTGGAGTGAGCAAAACAGGTGGGGTTTTCCTTTATTGTTTATCAAGGGTGGAGCTCAACATCCGTATTATACAAATTTAGGAGAAGATGTTTGCATCCTTCTGGTAATATTTTATTGTTTTCCCTGCATTTCCTGTTAAATACTTTTAGCAATAGATACTGTACAGTATCATTAATGATTCTGTAACATTACATAGATCAGAATCCTTTTGAAGATAAGTCTTCAGAGACAGGATTTAAAACAAAGTGCCTAGTGCTTGTTAAGGCTTCACATTTATACGTGTAGTTACATTCAGTTTTTGTGGCTACTTTTGCCTCATTTGCTTTTATGTTCTAAAATACAGGAAAAACATGTCGAGACACAGTTGATCTTCCTGCTTTTCTTTTAATTCCTGAAGATTAAAGTGAATAAATGCTGGTTTCCGCAGGCGGATTAAAAAATGCTATTTCTCTTTAAAAATGGATCTTGTTATTTACATAAAATACAGAGCTTATGCACAATATGGCAGCTATATTTGCAGCATGATTAGAAAAAAGGACAAAAGAAATGTGGCTGAGATTTGTTGCTGGTCCTTATATCAAAGGAGCTGACCTCATTACTTCAAAACTGCAATTTATCAGGGTGTTATGGAAGCTAAAGAAAAAGGTCCTCTTCTTTTGTGTTTTTCAAATCCTATACACTCACTCTGAGGCATTGCCTACAAGAAGTGAGATTTTATGAGGGGCATGCAAGGTATATTAAAAATAATTGAGAACCATTAAGGAATTCACATAACTAATCTAGAGTTAAATAAGCCTGTCTTATTCCTTAGCTATTTATATATTTTATTACACTCACTGTGTTAGCGTGGTTAATGGAACTACTCATATGCAATGATCATCATTTTGGCCTGCACCAGGAGGTGGTATTTTGGAATTTGCAAAACTAGAAACATGACTCTTACGAAGTTGAGACAAAGAGCCAGACTGCGTAGCTCAGGCACAAGGATAATACATAGCTCTCCGAGGGTTAAACATTTTCTCAGGACAAAGGAAGCTCTTATTTAACATCACAGCAGTTCAAAAGCCACACAAGCTCCCATGTATGTCAAGGTCGCTATCTTGATCAATCTCCACACCCACAAGCATGGTCTCAAGCTATAAGCTGTAACAGGCCATCTTCTCTATGGCATAGGTACAGAGGGCATATGTAAGACACTAAACAGTGGATTGCACATAAGCTAAACATATGAATCTGTTTGCAAGATCAGAGCCCAGATTGTAAAAATATCTGCATCAGATTCCTTTCTATTTTATGTTCAGTAAGGTGACTACCACATTGATGGACACAGTATACATGCAAAATAATAATATTAAAACATAAAACATCTTTACAAAGACTTTTGAAATATCAGCATACTTAACTATAGACATGTCAGAAATCCTTAGCAGATACTATGTCAAATCCTTAAAGTAATGCTGTCAGTAGTTTGGGAACTGCATTCAAGTTTTGTTAAATTGTATACGTCATTGAGAGATTTCAGTTTGACGAGAAATCCCAATGGTCTAGGGTTTTTTTGGAGGGGTGGGGGAGAGAGGAAGAAAATAAAGGGAGGAGAACACCTGGCATTTGATAGTGTCCTTTTTAACATGACATAATGAAAAGAAAAAAAATTCCAACTTTTTTTTTTCCTACTGAAAACATCTTTTCTCTAAGTACGTTAGCCAAAACTTGGCTTTTAATTAATCTCAAATGAAGCTACTGGCTAACAACTTCTAGCTGAACAGTATGAAAATGACGTGAAGACTTAGTCAACTGGGCTGTACTTCTGACTGACTGAGACGGAAACTAAGCAGTAGGAGTGATTAGTGTTCTACGTACGGTTGATGATGTTAGTGCTTTCTGTCTCCGAACTGCTGGGAGAAAAGAACTATATATCCCTACATCATACTGATATAGGAAAGCAAATGCAAATGAATGAATCCAGCATTTCCCAAACTGTGTTCCATGGAACACTGGTGTTCCATGCACCGTGAATAGGTATTCCCTGAAAAGATTTTGATGCTAGAGATGATATTTTTCCTTCTAAAATATTAAATAGGAAATTATGTGTGCATCAAAAATACTAAGGTATTTGACTAGAGGATGATTTTCCTTCATTCTTCCCTCTTTATTATTTTTTGTTATTTGTAAAATAAAAGACATCCCAAAAAACCTAACTCTTTAAAATCAACTTTTGAGCAATGCATGCAGCAATTTTTCAATATGAGTTCCCTCCCCACACCTCCTCTTCCGGATCAGCATGTATGTGTTCTGTCAATATATTCCAAGCCCAAAAGTGTCATGTGGCCAAATTAGTTTGGGAAACGCTGAACTAATCAGTGGAGATAGCACAAAATAAATTCATACAAATGGTCATCAAGGCTGTTTTGTAATGCTCCAAGCCCACAAAACATTACATTTTCTATTTTCTATTTAAGTCAGTGATTATTAAAAGTTTTATCCAGCCACTAAGCTTCCTATTCATCCCCTCAGCAAAAGAATCCTCAGCAAAACCTATAAGTAGAAGCAAAACAGCAAGATTCCTTATCATCATCATAGCTCTTTCAATGCTGGATATCGTTTCAGTACTGTAGCTTGAAATGAAGCAGTAGCACAATGCTGCTCTAATTATCTCTGGTTCCATGATCCCTCCGGGCTGTTCCCTTGCCTGATGTGTCAAGATCAATAAACTTTCCACAAATTAAAATGATTGCAAATGCCAACAAGTGGGTGCTGGAAGTAAAAACTGTAACCTCAGAATTGCAGGAGCTACAAACCACAACATAATTATTTAAATAAAGTAACATCATTCCAGCATTCTGAACATTTCATCATAGACTTGTCTATAGGGAGAATTGTCCTTATCAGGCATGCCAACTTACTCTGAAGAATTCTTTTGTTGACCCTGAGTCCAGTGTTCCATATGCAATTTCAGTTTGCTTGGCAAGGTCTTCAGCACTTTCTATGGGTGAGACCATTCGCTCAACAGTCAAGAAAGCAGCGAGGTTAGCAGTGTATGACGAAATAATGATGAGTGTGAAGAACCACCAAACACCTCCAACAATGCGACCTGAGAGGGATCTAAACATGAATAAGATAATGTACTTTTTCCTAACTCTTAAGTCAAAGGGAGAAAAAGAGAGAGTGAGAGATACAATGGCAACTGGGTATTTATTAAGAAGAAACAGTCAATGGCTGGGAGATTTTATATAATTTTAGTATGCCACTGTACATTTCATAAAATAGCTGTCATAAATTATGAGGCCTATAATCTAAAATGTACTATATAAATAGTCTTATTTGTACATGGCATTGTGAATACTCTCTAGTGGTGGTTCTCATTGTCCTTTTTGTTAAAAAAAAATGCCTGATAGACTACCCTATATTGGATTCGCAACAGGAAGTATCTATTACTGGACAGCGAAAATAATAAAGCAGGGTGGGCTTTTAGGAGCACTTCAAAAGATCTATATTCCTCTTTCTAAAATATAAAACAAAACTGAAAGTCCCTAAGCCCTGAAGAGCGTACAACACAATGTAGTATTAGAACATTATTGCCACTTTAGGGTGACCAGATGTCCTGATATTCGGGCCTTTTTTTTTTTTTTTTTTTATATTGGCTCCTATTACCTTCCAGCCTCCTGATTTTTCACACTTACTATCTGGTCATTCTATGCTACTTATATGAAATTTTCCACGTATAGGAAAACAACCCTAGTACATATTCCCCCAGCTATCTTAAAACCTGCAGTTTCATGTAGTTATTTAAGAAGCTGTGCATAACAACAATGGGAATAATGACAATAAATAAGCAATAAATAATACTTTCCAATTCAGTGCCACCTGTCATCTGAGGAAAATACTGTGCAAAATTAATGGATATTTAATCTTACATCACTTCTCTGATTGTCAATACTTCGCCAGTTATACAGAAATAAAAACAAGCTGAAAGAGATTGCTCCTGTTGCCATTGAAGTCATGGGGAGCTTTGTCATTGAATTTAAAGGGAGCAGAACAGGGTGTAGAGAGTTTAAGTAACTTGCCCAAGCTCACACCAGAATTCTTTGGCAGTGCCAGGAATGGAGGAAGCCAGCTCATATGTCTCCTGCTCAGTTGCCTTATGAACAACATCGTACTTCTTCTTCTGTGTGTTATCAAGGCATATGTTTTCAAAGAAAACAGTACTCTCCAAAGCCTTTTTCAGTCTAGCAAACAGGACTGAGATACATACTGTTTTACTCACATACATTGCCTTAAAATACAACATAAGAACATGAAACTTTAAAGGATCTGGGGGGGGAGGTGAAACAATGAGTTAATGTTACCAAACTCCAAAAACCAGGCTTGGCATCCTGAATAGGCAACAAGCAGAAGCATGTTTCGTTATTAAATAATATTCACATTTTACTGTATATAATGGTTTTCATATTAACAGTGAATATTCTCATTTCAGTGAAAATATTATCTCATTAATCTTCACAAAAGCTTCATGAGGCCTATAAAAAGGGTGATACTATTTATTAGATTAGAAAACTGAAGTACATGGATTAATGGGCCTATCCTGCAGTCCTTACTCTGGCAAACTCACCTTGATACAAAAGAAGACTCATCTGAATAGGGACTGCAGCACCAAGGCCAAAAAGTACATTTTCAAAAGGGAATGCTACTCCTACATCACCAGGGTATTGCAATGCTGAGCACATCAGTACCTATACCTGGGATTTAGATACTTGGGAGTCCAAGTCCCATTCACTTTTCAATGAGGCAGGCTCCGAATTACTTACATCGCCTTTGAAAAATGGGACTTAGGGTCCTAAGTCACTTAGACACTTTTTGAAAATTTTACCTTAAGTGACTTTTCTAGGCTATACATTTTCCAGAGGGGTAGCCATATTAGTCTGTGTACAGCAAAAACAATGAGAGTCCTGTGGCACCTAAGGATATGTCTACACTTGGCCAAATAAGTCAACTTAGCATGTCTACACTCAAAAATTAAGTCGACTTAAAGGGGACCTTGCCAAATCGATTTAGAGCGTCCACACTGGATGCCTAAGTCGACTGGTAGGGGCTAGGTGGACCTGGGACTGGTCCACGGTGGCGTGGGAGGGCACCCCTTGCCAAGTGCCAGGAGACTCAGGATTTGCCCTATTGTACCTGGGTACAATGGGGCTGAGCAGGACAGGGACACTGGCAGGGCATAGGAGCAGGGTGGGCTGGGCTCTGTCCTGCCCTGTGGGGTGCACACCAGGCTCTGCCTGTGCCAGCCACTCTGGCAGGGAGGGCAGTGGGGGAGCCCTGGAGCCCTTTAAATCAACTTAAAGTCGACTTAGAGCTAATCTGCATCCACACTGGTTAAGTCGACTTAATAAAGTCGATTTAGCCAGTAAAGTCGACTTTATACTAGGTTTTATAAAGTTGACTTTAATTTTCTTTAGGTCAACTTAAGCTGCTGCTTAAGTCGATTTAAGGAAAATGTAGTGTAGACACAGATTAAATTAAGTCGATTTGAGCAAGCTTAAATCGACTTAATTTGTAAGTGTAGACGCACCCCACAAGACTAACAAATTTCTTGGAGCATACTTTCGTGGGCTCCAACCTACTTTGTCATGAAAGTTTATGCCCCAAGAAATGTGTTCCTCTTTTAGTTGTCACAGGACTCTTGTTGTTTTTGTGAAGCTACACAAGAATTCAATGTCACTGGCAAGGTGAGAACTTGAAAGTTCCTGATTCCATACTTGCCACTTGGGTTGTCCACACTGGGAAACCCAACACTCACTTTTGCAGACATTTTGCACAGGTGGAAGTCTGCCGAAGAACAGGCTAAGAAATGGAGATGGAAGAATATAGTTGTACAGGGCAGACCATTGCAGGGGTAAATTTTCATAATGTCTGCTAACCAAATGGCTGTTTCTGAGGCATGATTTTGAGCAACATATCCTTACTTTTTTTTTTTAAATTAAAGCCAAAGTATGTAAAAGGTAAAGAAATTAAATCAATGAAAATTTTACCATGGACTTCAGCAGGAGCAGGGCAAGGTCTGTGCTAAAGAGTTTAAAATCCCACTGTTGATGTTAAATTTAAGCATTCAAGTTGGAGGGAAAAAAAAGCCCTTTAATGAACTGGTAGTGAGGTGCTCATATCAAAGTTCCCACAGTTCCTCCCACAATCTGGGGAAGTTCATATCTGGACCTGAACAGTGTAGCTCTTGTCCAACTCTTTAAGTTTGGCAATAATATATTCTTTATCATAAACAGACACTAAAAGCATTTTCTCTATTATGCACAGTGATACTCTGGAAGCAGTGACTGTATGATTTAATACAAAACAAAAATGGGGTATTCATTCATGCAAGTCAAATGATCAGCCTAACGGCATGCTGTTACAACTCTGATACAACAGGCAAAATTTGAATACTTGGATGGTTCCAATGAAGTCAGTGGAATTGCTTCAATGCATACAAGTTATCAGCTGTGAAAATGAGTAACTGTTTACACTGAACTCTGAAAAGTAATAATAATAAAAATCCTAAGCATATTCTCTAATGCTTTTGCTGTAGTTTCTAAATGGAAAAGCTCCACAAATAATGATCGTTCAAATACTATCATTAAAAGGAGAGACGTATCCTGCCATCATCACTGACAAAAAAATAAATGTAAAAGTTAACATATTTGACACAAACCTTGGAGAAATGTCACATCCTTGTTGCATAAAGGCACCCAGGGAAAACCAGAGACTGTTGAATATGCCAAATTCATTGGGAGGCTGATCACTGGGTCCTTCTTTCCCATCTTCTGGCTCTTCTGTGTGCCACTCATATGGGCTAAACCTGCTAACCAGGAACAGGACCACACTGACACCAATGTAGGCAAAGACTATGCACATCCAGATCTCATACGCCAAAGGGTCCAAGAAGGAAAACACTCCTGGTTTGGATTTCTGGGGCTTTTTGATCATAATAGAAATCCCCAAACTCATAAAAGGCTTAGAAAAATCAATGACCTCTTCTCGTACCAAAGTAATGGTCAGAGGTGCAACAGCGATCTCAGCTTTCTAGAAGAAGAACAAATAGATATATTGATTAATTGCATTTGGTTTATAAAATCATCTTAGCAGCTAATTCCAAAATTACAATTTTAGCACCAGCAAACTGTTAGGTCTATTTATGCGTTCTTTACGTTACTTAATCAATTTTTAAAATAAAAGGCAGATTTATATTGTTATAGAAAGTATAAAAATAATTTAGCATACAGATAATATAGGCAGCTCAGATACTGTGGTGATGAGTTGTAGTATAAAATCCTTAGAGAAATAAATCATTTTAGGCATCATGTAGGTTGCCAAAATAAGATAAGGAAAAAAAACAGGTAAATCTAAATCAAAATTATAATAATTATGCTGTCTTCCCCAAATGTGTAGAACACTAGTGCTGTCTACAAAACTATCAGATATAGTTAGTTATAAGTACATTTTTAGTCTGATATGATCCCTTTTGCAGGAAAAGGGTAACAAGCAAATAAATATGAGTGTGTTCTCCAAATAGTATGAGAAATATAGAAATGAAAGCAAAAAACAGTTTAAGAACTTTATGCTACAAAGATTTAAGCCTATAAAATTTAGCATGTGCCTAAGTCTATATAGGATCAGCGCATTCATATGCTTGTTTTTGTGTTACTTTAGATCATATTAAAAGGTAACATGTCAGAAATAGGAGTAAAAAGGTGTGGTGCACCTTCCCCCGCTTTTACAGTTTATGGGGAAAACCTGAATTTGAGATGAGCACATGAATATGTGGATTTAGTAGGTTTATATTGGAAATTCCAATCTTGATTGGGCCTTTAGGTAATTCTCGAACATAAAAACATAATAAAACAATGTATATCATGGTCTATGAGAAAATAAGATATTGGGCTAAACTTCTCTCTTGTTTCCATAATAAAACAAGTAGATAGAGCTGTTGATAATTTAGTTCATCCCACAGAAAGTACAGGAAGCCCCATCGGTCCAAATTCCAAACCCCTACACAAAGCCTGGGTAAACGGGTTTCGTACAGGGCTGTCTGGGTGATTCAGGGGGGAATAAATTCTCAGTCACAGAGAGTGGGAAGATAGCACTGCCTTTCTACAGGGGTCACTGTAGTCCACAAATGCAGTCTTAAACTATTCTGCTGCCCCCACTTGGATGTTTCGGCCAGTGGATCCATGTAATAGACATTCCATCATGGCTTCAAAAGATGATAACACTATGCATGGTTTTCCTTTATAATGAAAATAAAGAGTCTATCATTCTGTCTGCTCTCATATAACCTGTTTGTACTATGACAGTTTGATTGAATTGGTAATTTAGGCTTGGATTAAAATTGTTTTATAAAAGTAAAAGATCTTGTGGATGGAGGACATGCTGACACAGCACAATAACTAAGCTGATGGTGGTTTTATTAAGATACTCTAGTGTGCCACAGGTCCAAAATATATAAGAAGGGAACTTATAACAGCAGATTGAAGTGCATGGCTAACACACATTCACCGCATGCATGGTAATGGCTGCATAGATTATGTCTGGGTATTCTCTGTCATATGCATGTGTATTTGATGTTTCCCTAACATGATTTTTTATTTTATGTGCATAAGACATTTAAATACGTTGTAAAAAAATATTATGATGAGCAATTGCTACATCTGACTCAGTCGTTGGCTTTTAAGGGCTAAATTCTGGCTTTTGGTGCCAAAGGCATGGAATGGGTCAGGGGCAGCAGAGCTCTGGCAACTGGGTGGTAGTACTGTGAAGCATCTCTGCCATCCACTTTTCTCCTGGTGATATCAAGAGAAGGCAGGTCCTTCATACTGCAACCAGCATAACTGGTCATGTTTTGTTTAAACTATGGATCACTACTGGGTGTGTTGGGCCACTTTTGTTCTCAGAGACCTAATTCTGCACTCTTTTAAATCAAGAGAGAAACTTTCCAAGAAATCAGTAGTGTGGAACAACATCTGGGAATTGTATTGGCTACATTCCGCCTTGCTCCTAAGTTCATGTGAGGAATAGCATCACTGTGTTATCCTGCTCTGCATCCCCAAGCCAGCTGCGCAGGGGCAGACAAGTCTTACTCGCAAGCCTCCATGACACCAGTGTCTTAATTTTTTTTAATAACTACTAGAATACAGCAAGTTAGTGTCTTTAGAAATGTGGTTGATAGACCACAATTTAGCAAAACACTTAAAAGTTAAGCATGTGCTTAGCCTGTGCTTAAGGCCATCCCCGTTCAGCAGTGCACATACTTAAGTCCTATTGAAAATTAGCAATGCTTTGCTGACTTAACCTCTGAGCTGAGATCCATCCTTGACAGGGAGGGGGCAGCTGGGGCGATAGCCCTGGGCCCCACGCTTCTGGGCTCTGTGGGGCCGAATGGTGCACAGTGCAGTTTCTAGTATTGCACTCCAGGCGCGGACCAGCTGGCCCAGGGGTGGGGTGGGAGTACAGAGTCCAGCCTGCCCCAACCTCCCCCCAGTGTGTGTGGCTAGGGACTCCACAAATTGATTGGCCCTCCCCCCCCCCCCCAGTGATGACCCTGTCGGAGCAAGTTGCTTGTGTGATACAAAACCTGAAAGAAAATCTGAAATCTATGATTTTTTTGGTAGTTCTATAAAAATGGAAATGTCTAAAAAGCCTTTAAAAAAAAAAAAAAAGAAATTCTATATGTTAAAAAAATAGTTCAGGTATGAGACTCATTCGAGCAAGAAGCAAGTTTTGTAGCCAAATGATAAACCTCTGAAAATGGAGACTCATAGAAGAAATTCTGCCAGACCCTTGGATTATATCTGAATTTGAAAGTTTCATTGTAAAATTTTAACAAAAGCTCCAACTGAAAATAGTTATACACAAGCTGTAATTTTTTGATGCAAATTTGAAACAAAACAGGCTAAAATCATCCCCAGTATAACTTCTGTGAGTTCAACTGAAATTAAATTTACAATGGATTTGACACAATTTATCTTTCCGCATTCATACAAACACATATGTATCTGAAGAGTCTTTTGGAGAATGTGTGTGTAATGGGTTGTCTCTTAGAGGTCACCATACAGCTGTAATTTAAGAATTTTAGAATTGCTGGTAACATGAATTATTAGACTGTGAAGTAAGACAGATTGAATTCAGTCACTGAAAATGGAGGACCAATTTCACAGCAACAGATTGTTTCTAATATATCTGAAATCTTGCTTGGATGGAAGCGATTACAGCACTTCCTGTACTTTGGGTACACATTACATAAAGCAATTTTGACAACTCCCACAATTTTATTGCAAATCTCCCCATATTGCTGGTTCTCTGAACACCCCAGCTCTTGGAGAGCTGTGGTTACATGAGAATCTCAGTTTTCATTAAAGCAAGGAAGTTTTGCAAAAACAAGGAAGTAAAGAAAAAGATACACACATTTATAAAATGTCACGATTTTTAAACTAATTTCCTATTTCTTGGGTATCACTCATGATTTTAGGGTGGGTTAGCAGAATCACTATGATCTCTCTACCTGGTGAAGCTGCCCATGATTACTCTAATATTGCTTGCTTTCTTTAAGCTGCATTTTTTCTCATATTTTTTCACACATCTGAAACCCCTCTTTTGCAGAAGGGCAATATTTGCTGTATTTGAACATCATGCTATAGCTTCCTTTCTCTGAAGTGTCAGTTACTGTGAGCATGAATGGCTAATGAAGCACTCTCAATCAGATATTTGAAAGATGCAGAGAAACTTTAATATACTGCTGCTAGTCTTCTGCCTATTGGCAAGATCTTGGCGTATTTAGTAACACTCACTGTAAGTAGTAGACTTGATTATTGGTTTTTGGTCTGTATAAGTATAGCCTAAGGTTTGACTTCTCTGTAGCCAAACAGATACTGGTGATATATCAGGGCTGCTTGTAAGTCCCTCAAGTTCTGTGATATTAGCTGGAGTGGTGATGAAGAAAGATTTTTTAGACATCAATTAATTGAATTTATTTTTAGCTGCCACAGTCTGTCCACAATACTTGGCAGTGTCTGGTGTGATTCTCACAAATATATTGTATTGCACATCAAAATAGGCATGAATCCTTCTTATACTGAGGGCTGCCCTCTTGATTACCTAAGGAAGCCACTTTTATAGGTATGATGTGTTCACCAGAATACTAAACCTCCTACTTGGTGGTTTTCCCAGAAAAAGTAAAGACTATACAAATATAGATTTAAGTGATTAATAAAAGGAACAATCATACATATAATTGCAGAACTAACTGGGGATAGAGGAGTTCACAAAATTGAAGCTCTCAGAATTACAGTAGGTTTGGTGTGTAGTCCAAGCATCACTTTCTTTTTGTCCTTAAAATCACCACAAAGTGCATTGAAGACATCAGTATGTGAAGGGATGTTGACTTGTTTGTCAACAACTCTTTCATATAACAGATTATTAATAAAATCAAGGCTTTATTGTATTTTGTACTCTAGAGAAATTTGAATTTTTCTGAGCAGGAGCAAAGTACACTTGTAAATCCTGCATCTCTGACAATATTTCAATCAAGGCTGCATTACTATCAAGCATAGATGGGTTATGGATCTTTCAGACTTTAGTTATCATGGCAAGAATTGGTCTGATGTTAAGGGCAGTTTTCCTTGTTGGAATACTCTAGCCCATTCCTACGAGTAAATATAATATTTAGTTTTTCCTCTGAGCACCACCCATTTTGTGTTATCTTAGAAAAAGCACATACAAAAGTGCTGAACTCTAGAATCCCACCACTTCTCAGACCTTGTCAGAAATGGGTAATGACCTTCTAATTCATTACACAGTGAAAACAGAACATTCTGTGTCAGGAGAATGAATATTTAATTGGGGTTGACTGCTAGCACATCCAGAAACACCTGTTGTAGATTCCTAATGGCATTCATCACCACAAGGTGTTTCTGTGAATAAGTTAGTTATCAAGGGTTGTAGAGTGTAGGAAAGTTTAAAATGAGGCTACATTGGGAATTGGGTCAGGCCTGTGTCATGGAATATATCATGGCACTGCATTAAGGGCAATCAGCTTGTATATTTAAACATAATAATAGATTAGTAACCCTCAGCCTGTAATAAGATTTCTTTATAACAGAATTTGCTTTTGTCTGCTTGTTAGGAATTGGCAATTCAGTAATTTTGTAATGCTTGGACATTGGGATACTGCTTAGGGTTCAGGCTTCACAGTTGTTATGGTAACGGGGTCAGGCTCTGCTTCTTGTAATTAGAAGTTAGTGAAAGATTTATTATCTTCCCTATCCCAACTCCCTTTCTTATGGTTACAGCTGGAAATTTAACCAATAGAAGCTATCTTCTCTCTCCTGCATAAGAACCTTGAAAGAAATATATTTACCAACTTTCCCACCCCTCTCCTCCTTGCAAAATGCTTGTTCAGTAATATTATGGGCATTGCTGTGATAAAAGTAACATGTTGAGAGTTACGCACTACATTGACATTTATTATCATTGCATGAATCTTGGGAAATTTGTGGCATTTAGGGTGAAATTCTGCTCACTCAGGTTTCCTTCTCTTTATTTTTCTATAGACAGGAATAGGCAAGCTTTACAGCACTGATTATTAGTGTAAACCTCCCTACCTAGATCATTTCAGAATTATTTTTATCACAAAAATGAAGAGCCACTAGGTGGCTCTCTGAACCTTCTCTATCTTTGGTAAGAATGGACTATGCAGATCTCCTTATATAGTCTCCCATCTTTTTGGAACCACAATCTGTTTCATTCAATGTTCCTGTTTTACCTTTATTTGGGAATTCTCCTTTTTGTGTTCTTCAGAGGAAATTTTCCATGGATTGTGACAGAATGTACAGTCATAGTTTCAGAATTGGTTAGTTTCACTCTTAACTCCCTTAATTGATGCTATCCTTATGAGAAATTCTGGTTTAATTTTTAATAATCTGGTTGTGGATCACACTGACAAAACGTTGCTGTGTGGATTCTCCATCACTTGAAATCTTTAGCACAAGACTTCGTGTCTTTCTAAAAGATACCCCATTTAATGATGAGTTATTGGGCTTGATGCAGAAGTAACATGGTGCAATTCTATTGCCTAGGCTTTTCAGTAGGTCAGACTAGATCAGGGGTGTCAAACTCATTTGCTGTGGCAGTCCAGATTTGACTTAAATGTACTTCAAGTGGGCTGTATATACCATTAATCGAAATACTAGGGCACACTTGAGACATTATGTAGTGCTATATATGTGAGACTGTGCTCCGTGAGACCTCTCTCTCTCTCTCTCTCTCTCTCTTAGGGAGAGAGTGTGGCCTCACGAACAGCAGTCTTGCAAACCCAGTGTTCCGCAATGTCACGAGACCTGATATTCTTGCAGCATTGCAGATCACTGGGTATGTGAAACCTCTCTCTCTCTCTCTCTCTCTCTCTCTCTCTCTCTCTCTGTGTTAGGGAGAGAGTGTGGTCCCATGGAGCCAGATGGAAGAGGGCTGCATGTTTGACACCTGTGGACTACATGATCACAATGGTCTAATATTAATTTTTAAATCTGTGAAACCATGGAATATGGCAAATGGTGAAATCTACTAATATTAAAAAGAAACAGATTATATGAGTGAATAGAGGAACACTTGTAAAAATATCTGTGGTCTTAACTTGAAAATAGCATAAAGCTGCCCGCCCGCTAAGACCACCCCCGATGATGGCTCATACTGAATTCTGGTTACTCTCTCTCTCTCTCTCTCTCTCTCTCTCCTCCCCCCGGATCAAATGAATATATACTTCCAGTGTTATGACTAATGTTATTAGAAGTTAAAGCCTATTTAAAAAATTGGAATGCTTACCCCATAAACAAGTTCTCCCACCATCCCATTCCAGATTTTTGTCTCTGGATCCCTTGCTCCATATTTTCCATCAGGGACAATGGCAATTTTGTACTTGATACCAATATGTTTTGCAATTTCTGATGCAAGATCTACACAGTATCCTTCATACTTGTCATTCCCTTCAAACGTATCATGGTTTTTCTTGAACATAACATATGGAGCTTCCTATAATGAAAGAAGCAGAACTGTAAAAGAGAAGCAATAGCATAGACTCTGAGTCGCAACATGTAATCCAGTGATTGAACAGTATGTATTTTGTCAAAAGTGCACAGATAGAACTAGCACATTAATATTCCCATGCATTAACATAAATTCATGTTAAAACTCTTTCTCTCTATATAGATATATGAGCTATTTATATTAAGTTGCTTATTAATATGATAAAATCACTTTAAATATCCTTTTACTATAAAGACATGCAATTCAAGCATGTATATAAAATTTACCTTTGTAAGAGAGAAAGCTCACAATAGAAATTTGCCATAGATCGATGCTAAAAGGTTGCAGCTCTATATAACATAAATGCCTGTTGGATAATGTAAGGTCATACTATGACCTTTTTACTTAAATATGTACATTCTTTCACTTGACATGGATCCTCTGCATATATAGTCAGATGCATAGTCTGGCTGGTTACTGGCTTTCCATTATTTAAAATATTTGGCCATGCCTTGATTACTAGACTGTCATTTTCATTCTAACAGAAACCACTAATGTGATCATGAGGAAATACCTAGTTTCCCCCTTATGCAGACAGTACAGATTCTATGTGGTTCCTTAGTACGCAATCAAGGAATATGCCCAAATAAGCATAATGTTAGAAGAATACTGTTTTTGCATACTGTGTGTGAAAAGAAGTCACTTTAGAGTCATTCTAAAACATAAATGAGCTAGAAAATTGCAAGTAAAATTGTCTTGGAAAAATGGATATTATGTTAAGTATGTAGATTACACTATAATGGTAGTATACATTATGTGATTGCACAAAATGAAATTTACAACATTCCCATATTATGTTGCCTTTTGTGACACCTTGTGGATTCAGAATTTAGTATTTTTCTTTCTATGAAAATTATAATATCTTCAATTATTTTATTTAGTCTTTATTAATTAGTTCAAAGTACGCTTGCCATTAAAGGAAGCATCTGCCAAAAGTCTACCTCAGAAAAAAACATTTGAGTCACCATAGTTTTCTCCTCTGCTTAGAACAGAAGATACCCGTGGGAACTGTTTGCAAACATTGATTCTTTAACTCTGACCACCTCACATCTTTTACTACTTGGCTAATTACAATACAAGTGAAAGTAAAAGTACAAATATGTTCATTAAGTATTCTTTATTGAAATTATCACATGGGCATCATGTGTAAGCAGCAGCAATCTTGTAGTGTCTGATATGTGTGTAATATTTGGCCAAATATGGGAATGTGTGTGTCATGGGAATAAGAGTGAAATTGTGTAAACTAATTCTAGTATAAGCATTTGGTATTCGTAAATATCTCAGGTTAAATTCTGCCTTTACACACTAACATACAACTCCCATTGAGAGTAACTGGATCCTTGTATATTTAAAGTGACTAATCAAGACCAGAATTTGACACAAAATTCTATGTTTCAGAAGAGGATAATAGATTCACTTTGCTTCTCCAGGGTGCTGGAGAAAGCAAGAGAGTTATGCATCTTATCTAGCATTGTTAGCCTTTTATTTTTGTAAGTGTACTCTTTCTATAACTTTGATTGGTCCATGGTTGCAGCAGCATTTGAGAAAGACAGAACACTGAACATGTAATGTGAAAGGAAAGAGCCACACAGCTCAGCTGTTTCACTCAAACTCAAGTTGCGTGAGAAGGTCCCACGATTAAGGTCAAACACAACTCAGGAAGAGAGTCGGGGAACAATACTCCCTTCAAACCAGGGGCAGGTCCATGAGCGCATTATGTTACACTTAACTATGCATCTGGCCTGCCTCCCCAGTTCATTGTTACCATGGTCTGTGCTGTCACCAAGTGTGCTCCTGGTGTGCAGTCCCCTTTCTGTGGCTTTTCTGTGACCTTGGTTCTTCCTTTGTGGTATTTTACAGCTCAGAGTGTTTGTCGCTAAGGGCAGCTGAAAAAAGACCCTGACATAGAGAATTGTCCATGAGTACTTTGGCTGCAGATTTGCATGTCCTGACTGGGCAACTGATGTTCTATACATCTTTAACTCCCGCCAGGAAACCGGAGGATGACAACAGCAGAGTACATGTGAGCTTCTGGAGGGCTGATGTTTATAAAGCAATTCGAGGACTTATGCAGGAGTGCAATGGATTACTTTAGGTGAACTGTGCATGGCATGATATTTCCTGGGTACCGAAGGAAAGCCATTGCACAGTGCTACTTGCTACTCTTTCTAAAAGGGGTAGTCACCAATTCCCATCACCAGTGCCATCTATTGGAGGCCAGGGATGGAGGCGGGAGGGAGGAATTGATGACAATGCCCTTGGCATGAACCAGATATGCTTTCCTTAGGGTGGCCTTAATTTGGGCCTATCCATACACCCATTCTGTAAATAAAAAAAATAAAGAAATCGAGGACAAAGATATGCATCATTTTACAGTGATTTAGCTAAATATTCCCAGCATTAGCTAAAAGCATGACGAGGTCCTGTCAGATTTTCCCAGATTAACCTCATTTTAACATTCAACTACACTGCCCTGGCACCTTTTACTGTTTTACTTTACTTTTAAAAAAGCTGAGTCAGAGGCTGGTTAAACTGCTGACTTCAGGTTTTCTTTAACAAAAGACAACATGTACCGTTAAGTACACACTGTGCACAAACTGCTTCAGGCAGGAGCCAAGCGCGTAGGGAGGCAAGGGGGAAGCCATTTCTACCTTCCCTTTCCCCCATGTTGGAACCCAGCTGCTGTCTTTCCATGTGCTCCTCCCTGGGGGGGAGGGGGGAGTGGGGAGAGGAGCGGGGGCTGGACTGCTTTGAAGATGTAGCTTTTGAACAGTAAAACAAACTGGAAGCTCTGTAAACTCCTGATTTTTGTTTTATAAAGGCTAACTCAATCTTCACATTAGCCCCTGCTCCTGTGAACACTGCTGGGGAAGGGTTTTCTTGAGAGATGAGTGGGGCCACGATGGGATCTAAGGGAAGGAAGCACAATCCTTTCTACTATTTTACGTAGGATAGATAAAAAATATTTTTAAATGTGTCTAACCAATATGAGCTATATTATAATTAGAGATATGCTCAAATGACAATGTTTAGGGATCTGTCATTCATTCAGACCCATTATTATGATAAGGGCCATTTTCGAATTCTGATGAGAGAGGGGCTTGAATTTCCAGCCATCCTCAAATTTGAGGTGTTTAGATCCTGTGTTTTATTGTAACCTCTAATTATAACAGTAGTAGGACATATAAGGGAAAATTTTACTGGATCATTGACAAAATCTATCGATGATGTTGAAAATTCATAAACTGTAATAATGACACATTAATAATCATTAAAACACACCTACTTATGTCTTAATGCAGAATTCTATTTATCCCATTGAGAAAGATTGATTGTTTTAAAGAATCTCTTGCAGAAGACAGTTATAACTGTACTTTAGGATTATAAACCCTAACTTACTAATGACAAGAGAGATGTGAATTATTTAGTGCAAAATATACTGTTGTTGAAAGGGATTTAACATTTTAATATTTGAGCTGTTTAATGACAATCTGTAGGTAAGTAAATTACATGCAAAGTCCACATTGAAATGATCAATGACTATAACTAAACATAGGTAGTTAAAGTGATACAAACTTTACTTCTAATTCACAATTCTATAACAATACTTAACATTTTGAAATACAAATAGGTGACTGAAACAAATACCTTTACAGATACAAACAAATCATTCCATTACATTCCTGCAGATTCACGTGTACAGTAAAATGCCCACAAATAGATATTAACTTAATAACGGAAGTCAGAAATGAACCCACTAACCTTGACACTGTTTGGTTAAAGTTTGCCTAGTTTAATGCAGTCCCTTTTGCACTTTCTAAAACACTGCAAAAATAAATTATTATGGGAGGAGGGGAAATTGTTGTGCAAGAAAATGGCTCAGTTCTGTATTAACTGATAAAACATCTGTTGAAGTCTATGGGAATTCTAAAATATACCATAGGTTTGTGTATAGGACATAATGCTGGATTTCTTGAGAACTACTTGATCAAGATAGGATGTTTTGGGGCTTTGGTTTGTTTTACTTAACTCCAATATTTCTTGAGTTCAAAGGTTTACAATTTACACTCATAGTTCCTAATATCTATTATGTTGATATTTTATATATACAAGTAGTATTGTGTTGGAAAACATGCTTAAAGACACAGCTCACTGTAGCATGTAGTTCTTTAGCTTTAAACAATTAGTTCTTTGTCATTCTTAGAGATTTTCCAAGCTTTTATGTTAAAAATTAAGTAGGTAAATTAAATATTCATTAAATAAGAATGTTCACTAGAACAGAGGTCTCAATTTTTCACCTTAAACATCTCCCAGGAGTATTTTTCAGAATGCTAACTAAACAATGGAAAATGAAATCTAAGCACATTTACTGTACTACATGTGCCAAAGTAGAAAGTACCAAACTTGTTTGTTTGGATACAGAGCCAGTTTTATTTTGTCTCTTATATTTAATAATAAAATGTAAAATTACAGTAAATTAAGCACAGATGCATACAAAATGATCAGCTGGTAAAGCGAAATAACCAGTGCTATATAACTTCACACAAAAATTAAAGTGTGCCATGCTGATAACTCTTAAAACTTTTACTATGCCTCAATATTTGTCTCGCACAGACTGAACAGCCTGACAACAATGATCCCAGAATCTTTTTAGAGTAATATTGGAAAGAATGCATGCAGCCAAAATGATATTTTCCATGTACATTGAATCAGCTTCCCTTTAATATAAAGAGGGTAGTGAAGAGGTCATTGCCTTGCCTGGCATTCGCGACATGAGTAAAGTACAGGGAAGAGCAAAATGAAAGGATTCTGAAATGTACTGTAGTTTAATATATTGCTTTTTTGTGATTAAGAGCTTGTAGGTTCTACATCTGTTGCCTTTGTGACTGACTAATAAGAACTGTGGATCAAATTCTGCTTTCAGAGCCAACTACATAGCTCTTACTGGAGTCAATGGGAGATGTGCATAACTAGCCAATGACAGACTTTTCCCATCCATTTTTATTCCAACCGAATTATGATCTATTTCTCTTGCATCTGGATATCAAAACATTGGGTCGGTCACTTTAGGTCAATAGGTATATTTTTAGATAATTGTGTTTATTCCAAAATGACATGCTGCATGAAAAATGGGCATTCATCTTCTTGATTTGAAAAATGATACCATCAGTCCATGGAATGGAAAACTTCTTCTAAAGGTAACATTTATTATGCATATATGCAAACAGGACAGGCAAAGTAATACATTGAAAATGCTCCCCCACCCCTTCCCTTGTATACTTTTGCCAAACAGGCACCCTTTTTATATTTTGTTTACTTGCTTCTCCTAAGCGTGGAGCTATTTACAAAAAATTACACTGTTCATTGATGGGAGCCTCAATTAAAGGCATGAGGATTGATATGAGAGGAAAATTTTCAAATTCAGAGCTTGTAACTGACATCATTTCTTCTTAGCTTGGTAAAGTTGAAGGTTAACGTCATCTGTCTTAGAGATTTCAGAATAGTCACAGAGCCTTTCTCGGTGGTTCAGTGTCTGGCCATCCAGTCAGAGGAACAGTAATCCATATGGAAAAATTAGCTCAATGTTACTACACTGCAGATTAATACTTGAGCCTTAGTTAGGAATGTTCGCAGCATCGTGGGACTCTTTTCTTCCTTGATCAATTTCTTAAAATAGGATTCTTCATCAGAGGCTGAAAAGAGGAGGACTGAACTGAAGTATAATTTTTCCATTGCCATGTCTTTTTTAGGAAAAAGATACATTTTTTTAAAAGTCCCATGCAAAAAATTACACAATTAGATTATGAGTTACACTCTGAATTGCTGTACAGTATGTTGGTGGTTTGCATCCCAGAATGATAACCTTCAATAGGAGATTTATCAGGACCTATATAATGCATAAACCCAGATATATAAAGCAAAGAATATGGTAACTATTTGTATTCTTTGAATCAGAACACTTTCCAGCAACACTTTTCCTCTTTCCTTTGGTTTAGCATTGATTTAGACAAATTCTCCTTAAGAACACCAATATTACAGAAAGAATGTTCCTTTTCATTTGAGACATACCTTATCCTGAATGGTTAAAAAAAAAAGTCTTATCTAATGAGATAGGTGAAAAGGGCGGTGAACTGAGGTGTAAAATTTTAAAAGCACTCAGGTAAAGGTCACCCTTTGCCAGTCTGCTTTGACAAGCATCAGCTTTAAAGGGCATATCTGCCTTCAGAGAGAAAAATACGTTAGCTATTCTGTTTAAGAGGTATGTTCAAATGACTTCCTTTGAAAAAGTAATTTTGAAATCTATACATTTATTTCTTCTGTATTATGCATTAATGAAATAATCACATCGTCCTCTCTTCTGAGTTCTTTAAAATGAATGATTGCACCACTGACAAATATTCAGTTAAAAATTAACTATTTCTTTTCCATTGAAACATTGAAATTAAACATATAAGAACTCAGCTTTTAAGAAATGTTTTTGCTTAGGTGAGACATGCCAATTAAATTTCCTGGTTTACTTTTCTGTTTAGATAGAAAAGCAAATAACCCATTATTCCACGGGCTAACAATCTGGACACGGTTTAGAAGTTTAAGTACTCCTAAAGGCAGATTCTACCTGGATTGCACGATGAAGCTCTTAAAATCTAATTGATATAGCAGTTTTTAACCCTAGCATATCAACTAAATGACATCTGGTAATACAAAAGACTGATTTTGTTCCCTTTTCTTATTTCTTTCAGTTAGCATTCTTTTTTCATTTCAGTGTCTTGAAAGTCACAATTTATGAATTAGAGGTTGATAGAATTCATTTAAATTGCTAAGAATTATTTCAGTGAACAATGAAAAAAACTGAATAAAAATGTAAAGTGGATTAATTTACCCTAATTTGATTTGAGAAAGCAGATTTCAAAAGAACAACAGAAATAGTCTGTACAGAGATGGAAATCAAGAAATTTAAGTTATGCAGCTTTTTAGCTTCCTACTATCACCCAGATATGAGACACTAAATGAGACTATAGCCAGAAAGGGGTCTGGATCATACACCAGAAAAAAAACTTACCAAAATTGTAGTTACAACTACTGTTCTGTTTTCAATGGCTGTCTCATTTCCAAGTGAAGGTTCATGCTGAATCAAAACTAATTTATCCATGTCATTCCAGTAGCCAATCTACAACACAAAATGTAATTTTTATAGTAACTTTAAACAAGAAACCTAAGATATTACAAGAATAACAACATTATTGTG
Source organism: Pelusios castaneus (assembly GCA_007922175.1). Classification (NCBI taxonomy): domain Eukaryota; kingdom Metazoa; phylum Chordata; order Testudines; family Pelomedusidae; genus Pelusios; species Pelusios castaneus. The sequence goes on along the minus strand of ML686135.1, from coordinate 2,094,460 downwards.
GTTTAGCTGTTCTTCCAGAGTGGCACCATTTAAATAAAGAATGAACCTGTCACAACCATTTATTGAACACAGCAAGAGCTGGATTCCATACCCTGGGGAGAAATTCACCCGTAGACAAAGAGCCAGAACAGAATATTTGCACAACTTAAGTCCCAGGTAGTTTGAGAGTTAAGTGGGACATAAGCAGCACATGGGGATTCTGCTAGCTTGCTGCATTGGGGTGAAGGTCAATCATTATTTCACATTATTTCTGGCTCCTCTGACTATGTTCCTTAAAAATCTTTTGTTCATTAAAAAATGTGATTTTTATATTTGCTGTTTTTTTCCCCATAGGTAGAAATTAACTTACTGAGATATAAGCCATATCAATAGTGTCTGCACCACAGCAACGAAACATCTTAGCCCTAATCTACACTCACGGCACTTTTAACTGGCAGTCAATGGGAGATTCGCAGGATACATAAAATACCTTGCGTTTCAAACGTTGCCTTAGTAACTCCCACTTACTTCCCTGTATACACTGCACTAAGGTGACTGGAAATGCTTTCTACTTGACTTAGCTCTACTGCACTTGTGGGGCTGGAGTTATAAAATTGAGTTGTAGATCGATTAAGCATGTCTCGACAGACTGCTCAATTGAACCCAGAAGAGTGAACTGATGGTGGCAAATTTGCCACTGTCGGTATAGACATGCCCTTAGATTCACAATTCAACATGTACAAACACATGCAGTAATTGAATGGGGGTGAAGGAGATTCTATTTTTCCTCATTTATAAAAGACACTGATAAATAATATTTTGCCAGGCAAAACTTCCACTAAATGTAAGAAGCATTTTCCCTTTCCCTTATCCTTCTGCTTAAAAAACATAGCAGTCTTGATTTAGGTATCTGCAGCTGACAAAAAATTATGAGTGTTGCTGATTTAGTGCAAAAGCAGTTTTCTTTTATTAAAAGGCTGCACTGCCTGAAAATACACTTTTTCATTCAGACAGCCATGGATTCACATATACAATTGCTAACTTAAAACGTCAAGTTCCTGCCAAAATGTGGGACCAACTGAAGGCAGAACATGGATTCTGAAACCTGGCTTTTTGGAAGCTCATTATAATGAAGAATGATTATTTTGCAGTGTGTGATTCCTCAGTGCTGAGAAGTTCAGCAGTGAAGCAAAAACTCAAATGATGTGCTGTGTGTGTTATAAAATAAGCATCCCATCAAAACACTGACAAAGAGAAAGCAGGTTTTAAAGGAATGGCAGGCAGTTTTTCTAAGCACATGTAGCGTGTGTGTCTTTCTCTCAAATGCAGAATCTGCACTAAGATAATTCTTGTTCCGAATTACTGAATAAAGGCCAAATGCATAAAATATTTACAGAGAGAGCTATGAGATATCACTTAATAAGTTCAGTTATTATAAATGAAAAGAATATAGGGCCAAATTCAGTCCTGGTGTAAGCAACTGCAATTCTACTTAGATTATAGATCATAGACTCGAAGGTCAGAAGCCACCAATACGATCATCACAATGCAGGCCACACGACCTCATCCACCACCTCCTGCAATAAACCTTTAACCCATGAGTAAGTCCTCAAATCATGATTTAAAGACTTCAAAGCACAGAGACTCCACCTGCAATAGGGTCATGCCCCATGCTACAGAGGAAGACAAACACCCCCAATCCTTTGACAATCTGCCCAGGGGAAAATTCCTTTCCGACCCCAATATGGCAATCAGCTAAATCCTGAACATGTGAGCAAGACTCATCAGTCAGACAATCAACAAAGAATTCTCTGTAATAACTCAAAAACTGCCCCATCAATCGTCCAATTTCCATATTTACCACCAAGAGCCAAAGAGCAGTCACATGCCAAACGAGGCTGTCCCAGTATACCATCTCCTCCATGAATTTATAAAGCTCAGTTTTGAAATCAGCTAGATATTTTTGCCCCCATTACTCCCTTTGGATAGCTATTCCAGAACTTCACTCCTCTGAGGGATAGAACGTGCGTCTAATTTCAAGTCTGAACTTCCTGATGGCCAATTTATATCCATTAGTTCTTGTGTCCACATTGGGGATGAATTTAAATAACTCCTCTCCTTCCCTTTAGCTCTCTGATGTATATATACAGAGCAGTCATTATATCAGTTGTACCCACATACATCTACACTGAATTTGGTTTTTTGATCAAGAATTTCAAAAATGGGTGCTCAGACTTAGAGTCCTTAATCTATTTCTGCAGCCAGATCAGTTTTTGGCCTGATTTTGAAAAGTGCTAAGCACTTTACTAGCCACTGAAGTAATCTAGAAATAACATTTAAGTCACCGGGAACAGTTGGGTGCTCGGCACATTGGCAAAATCAGACCAATTTAGCTGCCTGAATTTGGATTTAGGATAGAAGCCAGATCTAATTTTATCCATCGATATTTGAAAGTCTTGGCTTTATTGTTTCAGAGATGGAGAATATCGCAGATAAAGCAAATATAAATACATGGATTTATTTGCTCCATCTGTATTCACTGTACAGAATTTATGACTCTGAGAAGCTCTGATTTTCTTTGATGCTCTGTTTATGGATATTAGAGCTGGGGGCAACAAAACTTATTTTTCTAAAACTTTGATGCATGAGTTACTATGACAGGAAAAGGGAAGTGCTGAAATGATACTGTCAGATGACTCATCAATGATGTTACAGAGGGCATGGAAAGCAGATATTTAGTTCCATTAGGTATCTTATTTCTGATGTTATATATAGGATTTGTCTTACTGGATCAGAGCAATGATCCAGCAAGTTAGGTATTGCTCCTCTGGAAGTTAAAAATACCAGATCCTCACAAGAATCTGATGAAACTCCTTCCCTAAATCCTGCATCTTGCCAATTGCAAGCATCTAGCTTATTTGCATGAGTGCTGAGGAGAATTCCTTTCTGACCTCTATGTGTAGATCTCGTATATGAAATATGCAAGAAAGCATAACATTTGATTACTCTATGCAATAGGAATAAAGAATTTAGCTTCATGTTAGAGGCACATAAGTACACAAAATATGTTAAAATCCAAGTGGAAATAAGAGTATGCTATAGGCAAGGTACAGTGCTTGCAGACTTATGGATATCCAAGTCTGTCAAAGTCATCAGGGTTATGTCTTGAGAAAGAGCAAAATGGCATTGATTGCATGGTAAATGATGTTTATCTCCAACAGTTGACAAGGAGATATAATAGACTGGATCCTTAGCTGGTGTAAATCAGTGTATTCTTTTGAAATCAATGAGCTATGCTTATTTACATCAGTGGAAGATCTGTCCCAATGCCACATATACAACTTGGGTGCCAGATATTACGTTCATTAGATTGTGGGCTAAAGCTTTGGTGTCTGTTGCAAATCTGATTGTGAGACCTCCCTCTCATTCTAAAACATAATGGCTGCTTGTTGTCTGTAAGATAAGGGGTCAGTAATAAATGTTTACCTACCATTGTCAACTCACGACTTTGTTGTCCTATGCCACATGGACCAATGAGTAATGAAAGTTACTTACCTGTAACTGAGGACTTTGCATATACTCACTCATGGGATGCTCTGACCTGTGTAACCTGAATGGTTGACTTCTAGCTAGTAGTGGCGGTTGGCATGTTCACCTCTTTCCCTTTCTTCAGTGAATGTCAAGTGTTCCAAGGTGAGAGTATAAAAAGGTTGTAGTGCTTCAGCCACATACATTTCTTCCCCTATAATCCCAAGTCCTTTGGTAAGGTGGACTCCAAGATAGTAGGGAAATGCAGATGGGCAGTGTGAATATGCAGAGTTCATCACAAAGAACCTCCATTACATGTATGTAACCTTCATTTCTCCTTCAAGTGTCCTCTGTATATTCCCATTCATGGGAGAGATTAATAAGTAATATGCTGAGTCAGGATGGTGGGACCATGGAGTCCTAACTAAATAAGTACTGAATGACTGCCTTGCCAAATTCCTTGAGGAATGAACAACTCCCTCAATTTATTCTTTTCCTTACTATATAATCTAACTCTCTAGAATTAATGACTAACACATTTATTTTTTGCATGATCTTTTGTGGGTGAAGTCCCACTTTGTCAGATGTTAGAATATGGGAAAAATACTTACAATATAGCACTTCACTCATGAAAATTCATGCAAAAACTAAATTTGTTAGTCTGTAAAAGTGCCGCAGGACTCCTTGCTTGTTTTGCTGAACTAGAGTAACATGGCTATACCTTTGGAATTTATAGAGTTAATATTTCCATTGTACTACTTTTTATGAGCAACAAACAATTTTAGGGACTGTTTAAATTGTTTAATCAAGTCTAAAAATGCCAAAGTTCTTTTTATATTTAGATATTTTTATATATATTATTATTATTATATTATTATATTTATATAGTTGAGTTTCCCCATCCTGACTATGAGGTTTCAGGAAGGAAATCAATAAAATTATAAACTGGTTTAAGTAAAAATCAGAGAACACTTTCAGTAAAAACCTAGGATGTGTACATAGAACCGCTTTATATTTATGGAAACATTGAACGCTGGATCAGCCATGCATGCATGCCATTCACTTATATTACTTGCTGAAGTGATTGCTTTAAAAAAAACCCAACCCTGTTTCTTAAGGACATATGGGACAAAAGCACAATTCCCCAAGGGTTTAAAAGGAGGTCTCATCAATTATGACATTACTAAATTCAGATCCCAAGATGGTATAGGATATCTTTATTAGGTGGCATAAATTATTAAGACCTATAAGTATCTCAATTAGGTATCTTATTGTCATTAATAAAGATTAATTATTCCCTCCATAGGTATATGGTAATGCTCATATGGCAAGAGAACATTTACTGAAGATAGGTAAAGAGCAGCTCCTTTAAGACATAATCAATACTCTAATATAAAATTAATCTGTGTGGTATATGGAGCTATATCATGCATAAAAAAAACAAAATAAAAAGTTTTTCCATTTATAACTATATCATTTCTGCATGGTCTCTTTTCCGGAAAGTAACAGTACAGCCTACACCTATAACAAGCAGCTTTTCTCTAGGTATCCTAGGCTATGTCTACACTTACAAATGCTAGTTTGAATTAGTTAATTCGAACTAACTAATTCAAACTAAATTCAGTCAGTTTGAATAAAGTTAATTCGAATTAGCATGGCCCCACTGGAAATGTATTTCGAACTAGCCATGGCCACGCAGGGCACTTGCTTAGTTCGAATTAGTCAGTTGCATGGAGGTCAATCCGACAATTAGTTCGAACTAAGCACTTAGTTCGAACTAATATGACCACATTGGACTTACTTCAAAATAACTATTTCGAATTAAGCGTTATTTCAAACTAAGGAGTTGAATTTATTAGTTCAAATTAAGGAAGCCTTTAATTCGAACTAATGAAAGCCTAGTGTGGACCAGGCTTAAGTTAGTTCGAATTAAGCTTCCTTAATTCGAACTAACTTGCAAATGTAGACATAGCCTAGTTTCCCATGCTGTTAAATGAAGATACTGAAGATTTGGATGGTAAAGCATCCCACTTTGTTGAAACACAAAGTCTGGTATCAGTGGCAGAGGCTCCATTACAGGCTCTTGATAGATGAACAAAGTGCGGATACCACTGTTATCAGGACCATGCTGCTGCTATTAAAATCATCCTGGCCTTATCTTTTTTATCTCTCTGAATAAGGTAAAGGGGGGAACATGCATACATTAAGCCTTGACTCCAGTGCATTAGAAATGCATCTGATATTAAGTCACTGTCTCTACTTGCTCACAAACAAAATTTTTTGACATTTGCTGTTGATATTGATATCTATTATTAGATTCCCCCATAAATTGAAGAGAGATATTATCATTCTTCTGTCAAGGACCATTCTTATTTCTGGTACGTCAACCTGCTCAGATGATCTGTAAGGGTATTTTGTTCACTCAATAAACATATTGTTATTGGTTGAACCTTGTGTTCCATACACCATTTCCAAAGGCTGTTTACTTCTGTGCATAGTTACTGGGATAAGTTCCTTGTTTGTTCAGATAATATGGCACTCTTATATTGTCTGTTACATTCTGAATCACTGTATTGTAACTGAGGTAGAAACTACTTAGAGCAAATATGATTGTCCTCAGCTCTAATATATTGATTTATAGTGTGTATTCTTTTGTTGATCAATTTGCTCTGACTAACAATTTATTGTCTGATGCCAGTGTAGATGCTCCCATCCCATGTAGATTGATCAGAGGTGAGTATTACTGAGGGCAGAGGGGAATTGAAAGGTGTACCCTTCATGTCATTTTGAGTACTTCTCCCCCACATAAGTGAACTGATGTGGAATGATCATTTTCCAAAGCATGTTGCCTAAACCTGATTTGTGATTTATCGCAAGCCAGTGCTGAAGATCTCTCAACTGCAAATGAGCGCATAGCGGCACTGCCCAGGTTAACAACAACAGACCCAGCAACCAAAGAAAAAGAGAATTGATTGACATGGTAAATTGAGACGGACATTTTAATAAATCCTTTAAGAGAAAAGCTCTTGCCACAGTTGAATCTAGAATGTTTCCCATAAATAGAATTTGCTAAGTTAGAACCAGAATGAACTTTATTTGTAGTCTCACACTGGCAAAAATGGGAACATATTACTTTAATTGTAATAGGATGATGCTTTTATTTACCAGTCATCTAGATATATGCACATAAACATCCCATTCCTTCTTATATTAACTACCACTACAGACAGGCATTTTGTGAACACATGGACTGCTATAGAAAATGGAAAAAAGAGAACCTTATACTGAAAATGGTCCTCTCCTACCATGAAACACCGATTTCCAGGGACATGGTCTTTTTGAGATTAGAATATAATACAAGTAAAATCTCTCCTTATTTGACTTTGTGGTCTGACCTCTATTACCTGTACTGCCAATAGAGAATTAAATTCTTTTATTTATTTATTTTTAAACAATTCAAAGTGAACTCAAAACTTGCTCTGGAGGGAAAGGGGAAAGTTGTTAAGTGGAAGGGTTTTTAACTCAATTGTGTAACTGCATGCAGCAACATCTAGGGTCCACTGGTTTGATTTTATCAACTCCAATTGTTGATAAAAGAGAGATAAATGGTCCACAAACTGTAGCTAAACAATGTCCAACTGGACTGGTTTGAAGCATCATCTCCTAATGTCAAATCTGTAATCTTTCCAGAAGATGAAAAAATAGTAGTCTTCCCTCTAATATTTTGAGGTTTAAATGTCTTCTTTCTTTGTTGTTGCTGATGTTTGAAGGTGGAGATAAGATACTGGGGTTCATAATGATAGGTCTTCCTTTGATAATTATAAGGAAGCAATAATTAAGAAGATAGGTATCGTCTGTGATAGCTATACTGAAGAATTGAATACGATCTCTTTACTGTATTAAAGAAATCTGAAAATCTGGCTGTAGCTCTCATATTTTTTATTTTCTCAGTACCTCATCAGTCTGTAAACAGACCCTCTCCTTCAAAAGGAAGATCATTATTACTAACTTTTGTCTCAAAAAAAAGTTCCATCTTCTTAATATGGTAGCCAAAGCTATTGCCCCTGCTGAAATACTGGAAGAGTCAAAATTACACTTAAAATTGTTCACCAACATGTTATCCCTCATTTAAAATAGCACTTGCTAACCTTTTGTTTTCCTAAAGTAGGGCATTGAGGACATTTCCCCCCCCCCCCCCCCAGAGGTGATATTGGCACTTAGCCATGACAACTTCTTAACTAGATATGCACATGGCTAGTGTAACTGAAGAAAATATTTTTCTTCCAAAAACATCCAGTCCCTTTCCACTCCTTATAAGACAGGGTAAAATGGATTTGGGCACCTTTTGATTTTTGAAGTGGTACCTCAACTAGAAACTAATTAGAAGATGGATGGGTATGAAACATAGCATCTGATGAAGTGGGTTATAGCCCACGAAAGCTTATGCTGAAGAAAATCTGTTAGTCTATAAGGTACCACAGGACTCATTGTTATAGCAATCCCTATGTAAGTTGATATAATTTATCTGCATTTTTTTTATAAAGGATGAGTGGATCAGGGAGTATTCCAAATTGATTTTATTGTTGTAACAATAGTTCCAAAGAAAGCATAACTTCTTATGTAGCAGCAGCCCCCAAAATCTCAAAAACAGAATGGGTCGATTCTTTTAGGCAAAAATGAGAGAAAATCTAAAGTCTTTATCATGCACATTACTAGTTCATGAAAAGCCACAACATCCTCTGACTGGCAAGGATGCTAAAATGTCCGCCTCATTTTCATCTGGAGAACATGTATCTTTGGAATCTGACCGAAACTTTCTCAACTGCAATAATTCCTTCTCCTCAGATAATGGATCTCTTATTTCCATAGGTTAATTTATCCAACATCAATTGTGTTGTCAGACCTGCATTCTTTAGATCCAAAAGCTGAGTGTTCTCCTGATACTGAATTGGTGGAGATCTATTTCCATATATTAGATTTTCTTGATTACACAATGGAAGTGGTCAGTGGGATCATCTAACCCAGGGCAATACTTGCCAATGAGCTAAAAAAACCTGTTGATGGGTCTGGTTGACAATACTTTTTGCGTACAGATCAGATGGATATATATGAAACTATAACGATCTTTCTCCAGATTCAGTCTCTGATACATATCTCTTTTGTGACCTCAATTCCTTTGTGGTTTATATGGGAACAAGAGGTAATAGAATCATAGGGTTGGAAGGGACCTCATGAGGTCATCTAGTCCAACCCCCTGCTAAAAGCAGGACTACTAATAATCTCTTCTGAAAAGAGAGTTGCAAAAAATCTTCTCTCGAAATCCAGAAGTTGTCTTATGTGTCAGAAGTATTTGAGAAATGCTGATCTCTTCCAGCCCTTTGCTGATACTTGGAGAAGTAGTTAGTTGGATCAGCTGTAACACAACATCTAATATCTGCTCAGAAATAATACCTGGCCCAGTTACTGACAGAACCAGTGTTGGGTCTGAATAATGAATCATTTCCTGCACAATCATCTGCTGAGATATCATGCTACCACTAATTGCTGCATCTTTATCAAATCCTTGGTTTCTTATCCCTCATTTTCAGAACCAGTTAATCTGGATCCCAAATAATCAGATTCAAAGAAGACAATCTCCTGATTCTACCTTAAGATTTGGCATCCAAGAAAGGTTCTTCAAGAAGTGCTTGTCTAGATGAATTTTTTTCCTTTGGATTGCTCTTTGCTAAGAGGCTGATATCATCGAGGACTGGATATTAATACTTGGCACTGAAGCTGAGTCCTCCTGAGCTGGATTGGCTTTAGAAACAGGCTCACACCATTTGGCCGTCCCTGGGGGGAGGGCGAATGAGGCGATTACGCCGGAACCCGCGGTTACGTGGGCCCCCCATGGCCACACTCTTCCCTGCTCCCCGCAGAGAGCTGAAGGTAGCGGGGCGGGCCGGGAACACTAAGCCTGGCCTCTGGCCTAGCCCTCCCCGCCCCTGGGGCGGAGCAGGTAGGCCCAGGGGCTGGGCAGGTGGCCAGGGCCTGCCTCTGGGCCGGCCTGCTGCGGCCTGCCCCATGTGGCTAGGACCAGCCCTTGCCGGCGGGGTACCCTCGGCCGGAACCAGCTCCTGGTGGTGGCCTCGGGTCCCCAGCTGGGGCACTGGCCGCAGCAGCCTGAGGTCCTGGCTGCTGCTGACTCCCCACACCGGCAGACCCCGCTTCCGGGGCTGGGGCTGGAGCTGGCTCTGCGCCGGCGGCCTCAGCCTCCCCACTCGGGCTGGCTCCCTGGGGGGTGGAGTGGCCCGCCTCCCCTCCAGCATGGGGGTGGTGGGGCCCCGCCTAGGCCAGTTGGCCCTGGGCCCTGCTTCCCCCACGGAACAGCCCTGCACACCATCATGGATTTCTTTTACTTCAGATCCTTTCTCCTCCAAGATGCCATAGAACCAGGTACTATGGCAGATCTATCCTTCTTGACTGAATTGCTTGGCGCCAAAACAGGTCTTTCTCAACTCTCCATTCCAGGTGTTTTCACTGACAATGACTTTTGTAGTAGAATCACTTTCTTTCTTTCTTTCTTTCTTTCTTTCTTTCTTTCTTTCTTTCTTCAAAGTGGAGCAAACAGAGCATTTGAAAGGATTGTCCATTGCCTAAATGTGCCAAACATCTGGCATGTGTGTCTGATGCCAGGAATAGCATTGGACATGAGGCACATCTCTTAAATCCAGGCTTTTTAGCTTTCACTTCAGACATCCCCATTGAAGAACCATAGAATCACCTCAGGATGTGATCTAGTTCAATCCCTTGCTCAAAGCAGGACCAATCCCAACTAAATTACTTCAGCTAGGACTTTGTCAAGCCTCAGCTGAAAAAGATGTATAGAGATTGTAGCACCTCCCTAGGTAAGCCATTCCAGTGCTTCACCACCCTCCTAGTGAAAAAGTTTCCCCTAATATCCAACCTAGACCCCCTCCATTGCAACTTGAGTCCATTGCTTCTAGTTCTGTCACGTACTACCACAGCTTAGCTGCTTCCTTATTGTAAATCCTTTTCAGGGAATTAAAGGCTGCAATCAAATCTCCCCTTATTCTTCTCTTCCACAGACTAAACAAGCATAGTTCTTTCAGCCTATCCTCATAAGTCATGTGTTCCAGTCCTATAATAATTTTTGTTCTTTCCTCTGGACTCTCTCCAATTTGTCTACCTCCTTTCTGTAGTGGGGGTACCAAAAACTTGACACAATACTCCAAATGTGGCCTCACCAGTGTTGAACAGAGGGAAATAATCATTTCTCTCAATCTGTTGGCAATGCTTCTAGTAATGCATCCCAATATGCTGTAGCCTTCTTGGCACTGAGAGTGCACTGCGGACTCATATCCAGCTTCTTATTCACTGTAACCCTAAGTCCATTACTTCAGAACTGCTGCCTAGCCAGTCAGTCCCCAGTCTGTAACAGCGCATGGGAGTCTTCTGACCTAAGTGCAGGACTCTGCACTTGTCCTTGTTGAATCTCATTAGATTTCTTTTGGACCAATCCTCCAATTTGTCTAGGTCACTCTGCATCCTATTCCTACCCTCTAGGGTGTCTACCACTTCTCCCAGTTTAGTATCACCTGCCAACTTGCTGAGGGTGCAATCCACCTACCCTCCAGATCATTAATGAAAATGTTAAACAAAACCGACGCTGGGACATTCCATTTGTTATCAACTGCCAACTAGAAAATGTTGACCTATTGAGTTCAATGATCTAGCCAGCTTTCTATCCAACTTATAATCCATTCATCTAATGCATACTTCAACTTGTTGATAAGAATATTGTGGGAGACTGTATCAACAGCTTTGCTAGTCACCACTTTCACCACATCCATAGACCCAGTCATCTTATCATAGAAGGCAAATAGGTTGGTCAGGCATCATTTGCCCTTGGTGAATCAATGTTGCCTGCTCCTGATCACCTTCCCCTCTTTCAAGTGCCTCAAAATACAGAATATGCCTTGAGGAGCTGCTTCATGATTTTTTCTAAGTGAGGCTTCCTGTTCTGTAGTTCCCCAGATCCTACTTCTTCCCTTATTTGCTTAATGGCCAATGACTCTGCAATCACATCAGGCAACTCACTCGGCACCTTCAGATGCATTGCATCCAGCCCCTTAGACTTGTGCATGCTATTGTGATATCTATACCTAAATTGTCTATTACTGACAACTATTAACTACTGACACCAAAACTAACTAGGTAACATGGATGAAGAAGTACCCTATAGCAAGTTTCTAACAGTTCAGCTGGTCATAGTCAGAAGAAATTGAATTAGAGATCACTGTTAGAAGGGTTTGGAGTGCTGTGGCATTTTATATCCTTGCCCTATGAAGTCTGATGTTTACTGAAGGGAAGAGCAAGGGAGGTTTTTTGAGTGCTCCAATGGCTACTACTAACTAGTAGACATTCTACCATTCTGGCTGCACTGGTCAGAGCATTGTTTGAGTGGAATATGCAGTGAGCACTCAAAAGAGAAGAGAAATCATAAAGTAAACTTCAAACTTGATTCCTGTGTGCTAGCACTTACTTCTCCTTGTCCACAATGCAGGGACAACTAAGGACAGAGGCATCTAGAATAGGAATGGCAGACAGCTTAGACTTATTCATTGTCAGGTGACAGAAGGATTTATGAAAGGACCAGGACAACTCCACCTTTTCCATATCAAACTTCTGACATTTATCATGTTTGCAAACTACAACTGCACACAATTATTTGGATCAAAGCTATTACTTGGGTACTTTTCAGTTAATTTGTCTTGACTAAAACTTGGGCTCTGGCTGTGTTGCTTAGCACTCTTCCCCCTCATCATTATGATGCTGAATTATTTGTCTTTTCAGAGTAACAGTTCATCAGGGATGTCATTTGCTGACCATGTTTGTTCTAAAAATTCTGTGTATTGAACAGTAGGATTCTTGACTTAATTTAATCCTGATTTGTCTCAATATTAGCTCAAGAGCTGCTATTCTGCAGCTCATCTTTGGCTCATCTGTCTGCCTCTTTCTAAATTCTGCTATATTTTTGGATGCTCTGGCAAATAAAACAAGTTATGGTACTCCAAGTGGGAGCAGAATGCATGCCCCTGATTATCCTTTTCTTTTTATGTATTTTATATTCATGAAACTTTACAAGCTCTGACAAGAAAGCAAAATGGATAACAAAAAATAAAGGCCCATGTTTTCAAAGCATCCACTCCCTTTTATGCAGACAACACACAATGTGCGGTCCTATGTTGCCAATTTGTATGCGCATCCTTACAAGCATTTGCTCTATTGTCCCTGTGCGAAGTGGACATGCACAAAACTGTACTTATCTACATTGATCATTTAAAATGCTTATGCAAAATGTTGAAAATAATATGATCAGTTGTATATAAAGTAAATGTAATTAGCTGGTGCAATTAATTTTCCTTCCATAAAATATGTTTTTCTCTTTCTTTCCTTCTGACCCTCAAAAAACCCGTATTAGTTACCATTTCTGATTTCTAGCTTATGCGCATTTTATAAGGTAAAACACAATTGCATAAAATGTTGATAATTTACTGCATTTAAGGTACAGTAGGAAGGAACTACTCAAACTGCTGATTTTTCTGCACTTCCCAAGCAACCTAACAAAACCCCATCAAGCTGTTTTCATTAAGCTATGTCTAATTAAATAACTTCAACATACATGCACACTTGTTTTTGTTTTTCTTTTACATTGTGGCACAGAATAAAAGTGTTTACTGTAAAATTAACTTTAAACTCTCAACCCCCACAACCCAATCCTTCATTATAATCTGCCATTTACTGTACGTATTCAACAAAAATTGTAAAACTACTGTGCTATATATATCTGTAGTGAGATAGTGGCTACATCTCTTTTGACACTAGTGATGTGGCCCCTGTTTACATCATGGTTAAATTTGACACAAAAGCTTTTTACTCCCAGATCCCAAGTGCTTATTTTGATGGCATTGTTTGTTTAGTTTTTCAATGGCAGGGTACAGACCGACAGACCCTTTCAGATCTGAGCAGCACATACCTTACGAGGACCCGCATTCTTCAGCTCAAAGACATCCATTGTGTAGTTGACTCTGCGACCATAGTGGTCAAACTGAACGTTTCCAGTCAGTCCTTGTATTCGAACCTAAAATGAAAAAAAAACCAAAAAACCAAAAAACCGAATTCCAGCCTCATGTTCATCTGGCACCCAAGTCCCACATAGTAGATGGACATAATTAAGGGAATCATGGAACATATACATCTTGCACTTGTGGATCATTTTTTCACTGTAGTATACTCTAATACTGTATACTTTGGCCCAAAACAAACAAAAAGGGATGTTTTGCTTGCTTGACTCTTTGGGTCTTTTCCAACTCAAATTTTAATAATAAAGCAAGGATGTACTGAAGTACAATACTCACAAGAGTGAAATTCACCTTAAGCGATTTCCTCTGTACCACAGAAGCCTGGTATGTCTGTGTGAAGGGAGGTTAATCTGGAGGGTAATAGGAGATATTCTGCAGAATCAATAACTCCCTTTTTTCCCATGGCCCTAAACACCTCATGCAAGTGACATTCTGGAACTGTGGATGCAATATCAGTGCATAAGCTGATGCAGCAGATGCAACGGGGCATGCGCTAAACTGCAGCCTAAGCTCCAGCCTTGGGTTGTGGGCTCTGAGGCACTGCTCTGATAGGCACACAGCTTCTGATCCTTATCCTGATGAAGTCAGTGGATGTGCTGGCATTGGCTTCCATGGTAACAGGATGAAGCCCATAAAATCCCATTACTCAGACTTTTTTATGGTCGTCATGTCAGCTTCACCACAGAAACATGATTTGAGGACTTTAATAACTCAAATTCCAAAGGGGTAGCCGTGTTAGTCTATTGTAGAAAGACGATAGAGTCCTGTGGCACTTTTAAAGACTAACAGATTTATTTATCGCA
>ML686135.1:2044899-2079605 GCA_007922175.1 Pelusios castaneus | reverse complement strand
GAATTAACCAGCCATTGAAATGAATGGGGATCGCTAATTCAAACTAAGCAAGTGCTTGCTTAGTTCGAACTAACATTCCAGTGTGGCCATGCTAGTTTGAATTAAGCTAATTCGAACTAACTAAAATTAGTTCGAATTAGTTAGTTCGAGCTAACTAATTCGAACTAATTTTAGCAAGTGTAGACATAGCCTATGAATCTATGACTTTATGCCTTTAGGAGTAACAGAGATATGTACACTTTCTTCCCAGAATATTTAGAGTACGTTAAATGTTTGGTATCTTTTCATAAGAGTCAGCACATGCATTTTAAATCTTATCTTTCTCTCTTTGTCCATTTCAGCCTTAACCAACTCTTTTTCAAAACTGAAATCTTCGCTGGTTGGCAGAAAGCTGCCAGTTCTGTCAGCGATCACTTTTTCTCAGTGTCTGCTCCTGAGCTGAGTCTGCTCATTTTCCAATTGGACTGACTTAAATTCTACTGTAGGATTTTTCCCCCCATAAACTCTCCAATCTTGAAGAGAAAAGCTAAATCATCTTGACAGGAATCTGGAACTTTCTAGGCATCCATATTCATCAGAAATTAAAACTTCTGATATGAGTGAACAATGGCTCTGTGATATCTCCTTTTTAAAGAAACAAAAATTGTAAATAATTTTACCTATGTGATTTGCATTAGGGTCGTTTGCGACATTTGGGATGGTGCAAACAAATTTGATGTTCAGTGTGGCTAATAAAACAACTCTCTGACAGTAATTTAATTACATATTTTTCTGTTTGTATTACTTGAAATTAGCTTTTTCTTTGAATGAATATTACTTTTCTGTAATAAATTTGTAATACTTGTATTTGTAATATTTGTAAATTTCTGTAATACTTTTCTGTAGCCTAGGCTACAGTTCATAAAGCAGCTGGAAAGCTAAGTACTTCAGTAGAGAATGTTGCCTTTTTTACACTATAAGGCTATGTCTACACTTATAATTTTAAGTTGACTTAGTGAGTCTACACTTAAAATTAAAGTTGACTTTGGGGGGAACTTACAAAGTCGACCTAGAGCATCCACACTGGACACCTAGGTCCACCTTTAAGGGGCTAGGGGACCTAGGGTAGGTCCACAGGGGTGGGGGGGCACCCCTTGCCCACTGCCAGAGGGCTCAGCCTTTGACCCATTGTACCTAGGTACAATGGGGCAAAGGGGGTCAGGGACCCTGGCAGGGCATAGGGGCAGGGTGGACAGGGCTCTGCCCTGCCCTGTGGGGGGGGGCATGCCAGGCTCCCCCTGTCCCCCCTCCCAGCAGGGAGGGCATTGGTGTAGTCCTGGGGTAGCCCTAAGTCGATTTAGGGCTACCCCATGTCTACACTGGCTTAAGTCGACTCTAGGGAGTCGACTTAAGCATTAAGTCGAATTAAAATGAGGTGTTATAAAGTCAACTTAATTTTTATTAAGTCGACTTTATTTTCTTTAAGTCGACTTAAGCAAGTTGCTTAAGTCGACATAAGAAAACTGTAGTGTAGACACAGGGTAAATTAAGCAAGCTTAAGTCGACTTAATTTACAAGTGTAGACACAGCCTAAGAGTATTTTTCAATATACTAAGTAATGTATTTCCTCTGTGGTTAAGCCACAGCTCTTGTGCTTCACTGATAATTTAATTTGGCTAAGAAATGGAGGGATTAAAAGAAGCATCTGAATGACTGATAGGCTCTCTATCCTTTCTACCAGATAACAGATAAACTAAAACAGCTGCCACGGAGACAATCAAACTACTACTAGGAGCTTTCGGATGGTGATTGAAAAGAAATGTCCCCACATGTCCATCACACCTTGTTGAGTGTCATACCTTCCACACTACAGAACTAGCACATTGATCTGCTATTCACCAAGGTAAAAAGAATTAAGCATAGCTTTACCTGTTTGAGTGTTCTCTCCATATCAATCCCTTGGCCCCAGGGCGCAGCAGGATTAGCAAGACAATCACCAGCATTCCCTCTTCGTGAAATGTCAATTTTCTGCCTTCTGAGGTTACGGAAGGTTTCAGCCATCACGAGTACCCCATCATAGGTCAGTGCAGATGTATACTAAACAGTGAAATAAATGCATCATTTCAGTGTGGCAAGTCTAAAGAAAAGCAACTCAGACTTAAGGTATAGTTCTGTTTTACCCTGCTATGCACCTTGAGGCAGAATTTCCACTAAAAGCAATAGAAGTTCTGTCTAAGCAAAGAATGCATGCTCTCAGAATTGATATCATATTATAATAGCTCGGCTTTAACACAAAATTTGAGAAGGTCAAAGAAAGATCTCTCTGAGGAAAGATAGCAGGAGACAAATTAAAATAATGACCTCCCTTTCTTAAACTTTTTGTCATTTACCTTATCCATCTGGGACTAACAACTGTGCAGTCATCTGTACTCTAGGTGAAAGAAGAACTGGTAGTTCACTGAGCAGGACTTAGGATCATGCATATGCACACAAAAAGTTGGAGAACCCGGTAACTTAAGTTGTAGAGTAACCAGGATTTGCATTTTTCATTCTATTTGCAAAATTTCTGTACAATTGCTCTCATGAAATAGGCTATAGGTGAAATAGGAGACTAGAGAAGTCGGGGGAGGAGGGGAATATCAGTTCTAGGCAAACGACATGTAAGCTAAGAGTTTTCAGCAGCTGCTTCTTTGAAGACAGAGGTGAAAAGTACATAGATGTTCACTCAAAGGCAAGGTAGTCTAGTGGATAAAGATTCAGGAAACCTGGCCCTGCCACTGATTGACTCTATGACTTTGGGTAAATCAATTCACTTCATTGTTTCCTCTCCCATATTTTGTCTCAGCTGGTTAGGTTGTAAACTCTTTGGTAGAGGAGGGTGAGGTCAAATCACTTGTTGTAATGAGAGAAAAATCCATAGTCCCTGTTTAACCCCAAAACAACTGAGTCAAATTTGTATATAAGTTCGAGTTCTGCAGTTTCTCTTTGAAGCTGTGATTTGTTATTCATCTGTTTCAACACAGCTATTAACAAGTCGTCAAGGGAGTGAGCAGGAAGATTGAAGTGTTCCCTTATCGGTTTTGTAGTGTTGCAATTTCTGATGTCAGATTTGTGTCCATTTACTCT
This sequence comes from Pelusios castaneus, assembly GCA_007922175.1. Lineage (NCBI taxonomy): Eukaryota > Metazoa > Chordata > Testudines > Pelomedusidae > Pelusios > Pelusios castaneus. The sequence continues at coordinate 2,076,500 of ML686135.1, read as the reverse complement.
CTGACCCCACTGAGGAATACCAAAAGGAACTACAACACCTACTCAAGAAACTCCCCAAAGCAGCACAAGAACAAATCAAGACAGACACACCGCCAGAACCCTGTCCAGGGATATTCTATCTACTACCAAAAATACATAAAAGAGGAAACCCCGGAGGCCCCATCATCTCAGGCATTGGCACGCTTACAGCAGGATTATCTGGCTATGTGGACTCTCTCCTAAGACCCTATGCTATCAACACACCTAGCTATCTGAGAGACACTACAGATTTCCTGAGAAAAATCCAATCCATTGACGGTCTTCCAGGAAATACCATCCTGGCCACTATGGACGTAGAAGCTCTTTACACTAACATCCCACACAAGGATGGATTACAAGCTATTAGAAAAACTATCCAAGATGATGACACAGCTAAACTTGTGGCTGACCTCTGTGACTTTGTACTCACCCACAACCATTTCAGATTTGAAGATAATTTATACCTTGAAGTCAGTGGCACTGCTATGGGTACCCGCATAGCCCCACAATATGCCAACATCTTTATGGCCGATTTAGAACAACGTTTCCTCAAGTCTCATCCCAAAGCACTTCTACTTTACCTACGCTATATTGATGACATCTTTGTTGTCAGAGGCTCCCGGTGTGGTGCTCTGCTCTCTCCAATGTTGGTATCACTCGGCTGCGTGCGTGTGTTCCCTCTAAGGGCTGCCCCAGCTCCTGCAGATAGCTGACACAGCAGACCCGAAGAGAACCCCCAATAACCACAGAGTCCAGTAAGGTACGAAGGCACGTCGACCAGGTTTATTGTCATGGTGGATACAGTAGCAGTTCCCCTGGAGTGCTCTAAGACTCATCCAAGAGCACACTACGGATACTGACCCTAGGACAATGGACTCGGCTCAGTCAGTGGCGGGACTTTCCACTGCCCCCTAGGCCGGACCCCGGACATGCCGCAGAAATACATTTTATACACCTAGACAAACAACTTTTACAATATTTCTGACGTATTAAGGTCCGACCCCTTAACGTAGTTAGGTGCCGCCTATTACCTTGTACATGTTGGTTCAAACTATCCATCATGTTCTTGTTACTGGGATGGGTCTGCCTGTTCTTCCTTATCTATGGAATGTGCCTGGGCGTCTTTGTACCTTTATATAATATGCTTAGTTATGTTTATGCAACATTTATCCTCTTTTTGCCAACTTTTAATGACGTATCTCGGTTTAGCAATGTCTTGACATTACTTTGGTTTAGGTTAGAGGCCCTATACTGGGCCTGTAACTGCGAAAGGCCTTGTACTGCGCCTGTACCTACTACAATCTTCATCATCTGGACCCATGGTAAAGATGTCCTTGAAGATTTCCATAGAGATTTCAACAATTTCCACAACACAATCAAACTTAGCCTGGAACACTCCACACAAGAGATCCACTTTCTGGACACTACAGTGCAAATTAGCGATGGGCACATAAAGACCTCCCTATACCGTAAACCTACTGATCGGTATAGTTACTTACATCCCTCAAGCTTTCATCCTCGACACACCACATGATCCATTGTGTACAGTCAAGCCCTAAGATATAACCGCATTTGCTCTGACCCTTTAGACAGAGACAGACACCTTCAGGATCTCTACCAGGCATTCTTAAAACTACAGTACCCACCCGCAGAAGTGAAGAAACAAATTGACAGAGTCAGACGGGTACCCAGAAGTCAATTACTGCAGGAGAAGCCCATGAAAAACAACAACAGAACGCCACTGGTCACCACCTACAACCCCCAAGCCAGACCTCTTCAACACATCATCAAAGATCTACAGCCTATTTTACAAGATGATCCCTCACTCTCTCAAGCCTTAGGAGACAGACCTCTCCTTGCTTTCAGACAGCCCCCTAACCTTAAAAGGATACTTACCAGCAACTACAGATCATACAACAGAAACACTAAAGCAGGAACATATCCCTGCAACAGACCACGCTGCCAACTTTGCCCCCTTATCTACACTGATGACACCATCACAGGGCCTACTCAAGCCACCTACTCCATCAAGGGCTCGTTCAACTGCTCATCCACCAATGTGATTTATGCCATCATGTGCCAGAAATGCCCCTGTGCCTTATATATTGGACAAACAGGACAGTCTCTGCGCCAAAGAATAAATGGACACAAATCTGACATCAGAAATCGCAACACTACAAAACCAATAGGGGAACACTTCAATCTCCCTGCTCACTCCCTTGACGACTTGTTAATAGCTGTGTTGAAACAGATGAATAACAAATCACAGCTTCAAAGAGAAACTGCAGAAGTCGAACTTATATGCAAATTTGACTCAGTTGTCTTGGGGTTAAACAGGGACTATGGATTTTTCTCTCATTACAACAGGTGATTTGACCTCACCCTCCTCTATGTGGTGTTCCCCAGTGTTTGAATCCTAACACCTATTTTGATTTGCTGTTACGGCCTGACCTGATCCGATGTCATACACTCCCCTGCATTTAATTTCCTCCCATTCTGTAACTTTCCCATCTTCAAAGCGTCTGACGAAGTGGGATTTTCTCCCACGAAAGCTCATGCGATAAATAAATCTGTTAGTCTTTAAAAGTGTCACTGGACTCTGTTGTCTTTCTACAATAGACTAACATGGATACCCCTTTGGAATTTGACAGCTTATTGTGGTTAATTATAAACCAGCTATGAGGCACTCATCTTTGCAACTGAGTGGTGGTTTATCTGTCAAGAAAATCTTAGGTCTGTAGAAGTGGCCAGATTTTGTTACCTGTATGGGAGTGGATAAATCAGAACCAAAAAGGTGTGCAGTTACACTGTAAAGTCATGTCTACTAGTAAGTATTGCAAGTAGGAGTAATATAGGGTGTAATTTCCAGATAGTCAACAATTATGGGGTGCTACATAAATTATTGTTATATCTCGGATTCAGAAGACAGCTTGCTGATGGGAAATTTATGAGTTCAATGTGCATATAATATGATAAGGCTAACACATGCAAGATTGGTTAGAATTAGGATGTCAATTTTATTAAATAAAAGTTTGATTTCTAATTTTTGTCATTAAGTGAATTAATAGGGGAATAAGTGACAGAAGACAGAAAAATGGACTGCTAAAACTTTTATATCAGATAATTAAAATGCTGAGCTTAATTAATTATCAGTATTTGTGAGGTCACATATCTTGTGCTGTAGTGCAACATTATGAAATAAAGGATTTATTCATGAACTCAGTTACTTTAATATAAATTAAGATGCTTGAATAAAATCTTTGGTAGTATGTAAAATGGGGAAGTACCTTTGGAGGGCTCTCAGATCCTGGGTATTCTCTCTGATCTAGCTTCTTCCAGCGCTGCATGAGTTTAGTTACCATAGGAGTACTGAAATCTACTAACTGAAATCCTGTTACATTGGCTCCTCCATGCATAAACCTCTCCAAAGAAATATCTTTGAATCCCTAGAAAATCAATTTAACATTTTATTTGCCCAAGTACATTTTTCTGGGTCATACATACCTTAGGTTAGCAAGTTTGCATAAATGAACAAACAAAAGAAATAGGGAAATAGATTTATAATATAAGCAAAGGCTTAAAAACCAGGAGGAAATGTCAGCCTTAGCACATAATGATACTTTGATAAAAAAACAAAAACATAATTCCCCCTTCGCCCCAAATGTGAACTAAAATTACCAGATCACTATTTGAATACAACAGGCATGTATCAACAGTTGGAAAAGTCATTGCTGGGAATGTTTGAGAAAACAAATTAAGATCATCATGTTTGCAAAACAATTTAAATATATTACAGGCCTGATCCAGTCTCTATTAAAGTCAAAGGAAAGACTTCAAACTACTTCAATGGGTATTAGATTGAGGCCTAATCCATTATGCCTATGGTTCAAGGTGATACTGAAGAGTGAAAGAGAAATTATTTCATAGGTAAAAGCTGTCTGAGATGGATGGGTTATCCAACATATATGGTGGTGTCATGGATATCAGAATTTATACTTAGAGTTTGTAGGTCTACCTAGCCGTGTAAAACCAATGTAAGTGACATCAGAACCAAGCCTACTATGAAATTTTAACTGTAGTCATCAGAAAATCATTTCCTCTTTTGTATTTGAGGTTTATATTAAACCTCAGTGTCAACACAGAAAGAAATATTAAATTATATGCATATCCATGATGATGTGTTTACATGGTTAATTTGTTCATTGAATGTAAATCCAAACCCCTTAAGAAAAGGTGCTTTTAGAGATATAATTCCACTTTATGAATGCATAACTAATTAACTAACTAACTAACAAACACAAAATACATACACGCCAAAACAACAACAAAAAATCTTCCTTTCCCTAACCAGACTATCACTGAAACATCTCTATTTTTTCACCGATTTGGCAAATTTTAATTCATCCTGAGTAGAGTTATTACATTGCACTTAAAAAGTAGGATTCAGTAAAAACTTTCTGAGGACCTGACCCAGTGCAAACTGTAGTAAATGCACAGACCCTCTTCAAAAGCACTGGATCAAGCCCTTAAAGAGAATTTTAGTGCATGTGAAAGGTGTCAGATCATCAACCCCTTTTACACAGCCATCAGATATCTACAGCCCCTTGAACAGCCATCAAATATCTACAGTTTTCAGACACTTTCACATGTAAACTAGAGGGCAAGAACCTCCAGTTCATTTTCCATTATCAATCCACTGAACAATTCAATTCTCCCACAACCACCTTACATAAGAAAAATAATTTGAAGAATTATATATGTTTGGTATGCCAGAATCCAGTTTGCAAGAGCCTGGATAGGGCTGAATTATCTTGTTTTGAAAGCTGGAGGTCTTAAAAAAAATAAGTGGAAAGAATTTTAATTAAAGCTATAAGTGTAGAGCAGCACAACAGAGTCTTTTGTCAGCTCAAATTCTTTATGGGTGAGTAAAGAGTAAGAAAACAAGCAAACAAAAATGTATTTCAAAACCAGATCTGTATTCACTGCATTAGGATGTTTAGTTTAAGCAAAGAGATTTCTTTAATAATGAAATATTTATTCTTTTCCTTTCCTCATTTACCAACTTTTTTGTGCAAATGTATGATGTGGATTTAGAGGGAATATACTGAAGCAGTAATATTACTGGAAATAGCTTATCTTAGAGCAAAACATATGCCACCCTGAAAGATATGGAGAAATTACTTTGAACCTTTTAATTCTAGTAATAGTCAAAGATGCTTAAAATGATAGTGTAGTATTATAGATGGAACAAACGCTATGCTAAATTACACTCATGCAGCACCTTAAATCCTGTATTGATTTTAATGGAATGTACCTTAGGGCAAAATTTGGCTTCTTGTTATTCAAATGACAGAAATCAAAACAGAAAATGTGCATTCTTCAGTACCTTGCACAGAACCTATTAGGGTAAATTGTATACTAGTTACAAATAGCAAATTTCATGCGCAGTGTTATAGCTCCACAGCACAGTGGAGTGTTTTACTTGTCAGCTACTGATATAATTATACAAAAGGATCTTACCAGGTTTGCAATGATGTAATGGTAGCCTTTAACATGCTTTCCAACACTCACAATCTGTGGGGAGGAGAAAGAGCAAACTATGTCTCATTGCGTTGCTTTAACTGGGCATTAATCATCAGACAAGAAATGTAATTTTAGCACCATAACATTGAGATATGTCCCGCATCAAAGTGATTGAGGTAGCTATAATTTTCCTAATGCCCAATCATTAGAACTTCCTAAAATGCAAATAGTTAAAACAATAAACTGGCAATTCTTCAATCTGATTGCCTTCCGTATAATTGAACATGTTACTGCAGTATATTATTTTAGCAAGTGTAGTAATTGCCTGCAATATACATATTCAGACACCAGAGGTCATATGATACCATTAAAAAAACAAAACTAAAGTCTATTTTGTACTGTTTTATTTTTATTTTCTATGTAGCTAATGCTTGTGGAACCTGGTACATTTTTGGCTCTTGGGACAAAAGTTCTCAGTTTTAACAGGATCAGGTGCTTTATTTAGTTCTTACTCAGGCAGGTGAAGATAATGGTGGCCTGCAGAAGTGAAAACTGAATAAGAATTGAGGACGTGATTGTGTGGCCCTCGCACAGCCCTGAGTTCTTTCTGCCCATTTTAGGGATCAGCTGCAATTTCAACAAGTCTTTCACAGTTGGCAGGGGACTCCTTGCTTATTCCATCTACCTCTCTGTGTACATACATAAGGGTTAAGCCCAAACTAGCTTTGAGTATTTGCCACATAGGGACATGATACAAAATGGAGTGAAGCAATGCAAATACCCCAAAACATCCTTGACTTGGATGGACCAGCATTGCTGGTGAGAGGATAACTCTGTATCCAAGTCAACCCTTGACCAATACACATAATAATTAGTGTCAATTCTGATGGCATTTTCTATGCTATGGATCCTGGATTGTTTATTAGAACAGCTATAAGTGCAAAACATGGCCCATACTAATGACTTAATTTTAAAGAGAAAATTATTTTTACTATAAAGAAAACTATAGCAACACCTGCAACATGCATTTTGTTATTCAGCACCAACAGAGTCCCCTTAACTCTTATTTTAGGGTTTTTACAACCCCATCATAAAAAAGATGCTTTAGGCTCAAACATACTAATTATTTCATCCCATTTACTCACCTAGTTCCCCAAAACATTTTAGCTGCAATCCAAACATACAAAACAAACATGGGCTGAGATTTTCCAGGCAGAGTATTTAATAATAAATGGAAGACACACAACTTAATCTCCTCCTCTTCTTTGAACCCTCAGCTACAGTCTCTGCCTTGAAGAATTTACGTTTCAGAATTCATAAAGGACTGTCCATGTTCAAACACAGAACAAACATTCTCTAATCTTCCCAGCCTCCAATGCAGTAGACAATTATCTATATGCCCATTTTATAGATGAGGAATAAATGATTGAGAAATTAAATGGTTTGGCAAAGCACACAGAGCAATTCAGTGCCTAAATCCAGAGTAGGATTTGGGACTGCCTGATTCCTAATCCCATTTTTATTCTGACAGACCAATTCCCCCTCTCATGGAGTGGCAAAATAGAGGAATCCAATAAACTTGGCAACGGTGGTCTATAAACTTTAAACACATTGGCTATTTTTAAGTTATAAGGTACTCAAGAAAACTGTTTTCATTCCCTCAACTAATTCCCCAAACACTACTGGTTTATAATGATTCTTTTATTCCAATGATTAAAATAACATGTATCAGGCTGACAGTCCATAATGTGAACTGAGCATTCATCTGCAGTCCAGTCAGGACCCCTTTAAAGTCAGCAGTTAAACTCCCTTTCATTTCAGTGGAAGTCCTTATAAACTGCCTGCTGCACCTAGGCAGAAACATGTAGTTTTCCAATGGAATATGCATTCACCACATTCACTGCTGGAATAAGTAGCTTGAACTGCACTGGATTCAATGCAGCTGTAGTCCCATATGCCAGTGATGAATTTGTCATTAGATTGGTACGCTCTGTGAGACAGGCATATGTATTCCTCCAAAGTGCAAATAAATTGATATAGGTTACACAATCCTGTGTTAAATAATTCGTGAATCACCATTTGAGTGAAATATTCACTATTTGAAAAACAGACTAATTTAAATTAGAAGGTAAATGACGTGTTAAAACCTGTGGACCAGATCCCCTACTGGTGTCAAATGTCTTCACTCCATTGAGGTCCATGGAGCAATGACAATTTACCCAGCCAAGAATCTGGCTCTGTATAGTTTTGACAGCATAGAGTTCCCTGGCCATTACAGTACATGAGTCAAATCAACCAAGCACACAATAAACCCATGTATGACCAGGTGTTTCAGATGCCTTTCTAAAATTGTCAGAATAACAGAAAAGAGAAAATGCTGCAAAAATATTATGGCAAATATTGGAATAAAATTTCTAACTGATTTTGCTTCTGTTTGTGCCCCTCTGATATTTGCTCTTAGTACACATGTTAACAACCAAGTGTGCTGTCAGAACTTTTTGTGGACACATTAAGTATTAAGTAAATACTAGAAAATATATGCAGAATGGACTCTGAATATTTGTTTCAGAAATCAAATTCTAAGCGTTACGCTCATCCAACTGGAGAATAGAGATTATGCTACGTGATCCACATGTTCAGTCAAAACTAATCAGTATGGCTCTAACTTGGAATCTCAAATGTTTATGATGAGCTGTTCATGAACAATCTATAGAGTTATTTGCTACCTGGAAGCAGAATGTTTGTTTACTGGAATATCTCACTACAAGCATATTTACTAGTACTCCAAAATCTGCACTGACTACCTAGTCGCTTCTTGGTAGATTTTCAGGGGCTGGTTTTGACTATGAAGCCCCGCATGACATGGAAACTTACTATCTGAGGCTATGTCTACACTTGCACTTTTAAGTCGACTTTAACTAAGTCGACTTTAAGTCGACTTAGTTAAGTTGACTTAGTGTGTCTACACTTAAAATTAAAGTCAACTTAAAGGGGAACTTACAAAGTCGACCTAGAGCGTCCACACTGGATGCTCTAGGTCGACTTTGTGGGGATAGGGGGACCTTGGGCAGGTCCACGGTGGCGGGGGGGGCACCCCTTGTGTGCAATGGGGCAAAGGGGGACAGGGATCCTGGCAGGGCAGAGCCCTGTGTGTGATGCTGTCTGGATTTAGGGAAGCATTTATGATATTATTTTCAATGGATATCTCATAAATGCTCTATAATCCATAGGAACTATGTCATGTGTGGTATCAATAGAAAGGTAGTAATTTGCTGGGAACGATTATATAGTTTATGTCTAGGAATTCTATTTGGATTAGAAGTTAGGAATTGGGTATTCTATCTGTACTTTAACTTATGTTATTTTATTGAAATACCTGAGAGAGGTGGGTGGGTGTATCAAACCATTGTGTCCTTAATGTTTAGGAATGTACCAGGGATAATGGTCCCAGGGAGTATCCTGATGAGCCATTAAGGACACAATGGTTTTATTACTTATGTCCTTAATGGCTCATCAGGATACTCCCTGGGCCCATTGCAGCTGGCACATTCCTTAACATTAAGGACACAATGGTTTTACACAAATGCCTCTCTCAGATATTTCCATAAAATCACACAAGTTCAAGTATAGATATAACACCAAATTCCTAACTAAACTAACTTCTAATCCAAATACAATTCCTAGACATAAACTATATAATCATTCCCAGCAAATTACTACCTTTCTATTGATACCAAACATGACATAACTCCTATGGATTACAGCATTTAGGATATATGGATAGATAATAATATCATAAATGCTTCCCTAAATCCAGACAGCATCAAACCTTGCCCATATGCCCTGCCAGGGTCCCTGTCCCCCTTTGCCCCATTGCACACAAGGGGTTCCCCCCCACCACCACCACCGTTCACCTGCCCAAGGTCTCCCTAGCCCCTAGAAGTCGACCTACGCGTCCAGTGTGGATGCTCTAGGTCGACTTTGAAAGTTCCCCTTTAAGTCGACTTTAATTTTAAGTGTAGATGCACTAAGTCGACTTAACTAAGTTGACTTAAAATTACAACTGTAGACATAGCCAGAAAGACTAGGTGGCTTGACTAAAGTCACAAAGAACATCTGTAGCCATGTGAGGAATTGAACTGAGTACCAGCCCAGGAGCCTTAGCTACAAGACCATTTTTCTTTTCTGAAATAGAGTGAATTTGTTGACAAATGAGGGACACTAGTCTCTGTTTTAGTGGACATTTAGAAAAGGCTGAAGCAACTTGGTGACAGTTTGGGGAGGAAAGTGATGAGTGGATTACATTAGTCTGGAGGGTGGCAGACTGAACCATGCCACTCTTTTGCTATTGTCATGATATTGATTTGCATCTTTTAAATTTACAGAAAGGGTATCTAAAGCCTAGATTTGGAGTTCTGTCATGCTGTTGGACTTAAATCCAAACAAATTCATAAATAAATAAGTAAAACAATTCTGAACAATGAATAAATAAAAAAGTGTAAGCTGCTCCCAAACAACTTGTGAGCAGAAAATGAGGAAAAATTCATTCAGCACATCATTCACTGTGAACACTTGGTTCTACTAAATACTAGAACAGAGAATCAATTGTAAAACCTCTAAAATTTCTATTACAGTTTATTCTGTCTCCTTTCCTTATTTATATGAATATACTGAAAAGAAAGACCAAACCACACTGAACTGATTCATTACTATGTCAAAAACCTGAATCAATCCTGCAAAGGAACAGAAATTCAGAGATAATGCATAAAACTCTATCCCTAACCTACTACAACGCATGTAGGTATCTTAGGCATGGAACCTAAAAGGAACAGGATCTTTACCTGATGATCTATCTACATATTAAGAATAGAAAGCTTGATTTTGATCCGTGTACCAGTGTAAATCAAGAGTAATTTCATGTAAGTCAACAGAGTTGGAGTGATATAAAAGTGAGGTAAGCGAGGTAGTTATCAGACCTAGCTTATCAGCCTTAACTCTGCAATTCCTGGTTTTTACACAGCGTGTTTAACATGACGCTTTGGGTGCGTCTACACTGGCAACTTAGGTTGACTTAAAGACGCTTAAGTCGACCTACACAAGGCCGCATCCACACTGGGCTTTTATTAAGTCGACTTAAAGCCAGTGTGGATGGGGAATAGAGCTAAGTTGACCTTCTTAAGTCAATTTAAAGCCAGTGAGGATGGGGAATAGTGCTAAATCGACTTTATTAAGTCGACTTAAAGCCAACGTGGACGGCTGTGTCTACTGTTAAGTCGACTTAAGTCCACTTAAAGTGTAGCCACTCTGTTAAGTACACTTAACAAGGTCAACTTAACTTTACAAGTGTAGACATAGAACTTAATATTAGCTGAACAACAGTTGACTGGAAATAGGATTGACAACATTGTATTTAGAAAATACAGGACAGATCTCAGATATCCCCAATGCTGTCTTGAGACTTTGGGGGCAAGCCTCTTTCCCCTCTCCCCACCATGCTCCCTAGAGTTTCTCTGTCTCCAGCTCTGGGTGCTGCAAAGAACCCAGGACTTCTGGTGCAGGGCCAACAGCCACTGAGACTCCTGTTCAGGTTCTGCACAAGTGCCAGGAGCAGTTGGAGGTTGCAGTTGCTTGTCTTTGCCTGCTGCAATGCTATGCAGGGACACTGGCAGGGACTCTGTGAGCAGGGAAGCTAACTCCAGGAATACTGATCCCATCCCACCAGACAGAGCCCTTCTTGACCATAGTGCATCAGCACAGCTCCAGGGCATATGGTTTCTCCACTTGCCCCTCAGACAGAGCCTGCACAGGGAAAGCTGATGGGGCCACACTGTATGGCTAGAGTCAGTAGGGGTCCCTGTATTGCCAAGGGCCAGAGCTCCCCTCCTGACCCTAGCCCTTAAGCGAGGCCCTGTCTGCTTTCCTTGTGCAGCAATGAAGGCCATAGCCAGGGTCAGGAGGGGAGTGGAAAGATGCACCTTTGCATACTGGCTACCTGCTGTTGAAATAAGGGATAAAAGGCATCCTTTACTGATTTCATACATTTAAAGACTTACAGATTTATTTATCGCAGGATTTTCTCCCACAAAAGCTCATGTGATAAATAAATCTGTTAGTCTTTAAAAGTGCCACAGGACTGTTAGTTTTTCTAGACCAACACAGCTACCCCTTTGGAACTTGATTTTGTACAGGAGAGGCAATTTTCTATTTAAATAAGGAATGTCCTTTGCAATACAGACTGTTGGCAACCCTACAGAATTCAGAAATTGTTCTAATCAAAAGAAGATAGAGCCGTGTCAGTGTTAACAGCTTTGAGCTCTGATTCGCCTCTTACTTCTATTAGAGGAATCTCCACTGAGTTCAGTTCAGCCACTTCTGATTTGCATAAGCAATCAGGCCCCCTGAGTTAGCTTTCTCACTTTACATGCACATCATTTACAAATAATGCCTAGCTACAGCGTAAAATGTCCTGCTTCTTGAGGCTTCCAGAAGACTGGAGTCTGTGCCCTTGAACCAAAAAGGCCTTATTTCAAGTTAAACACTAAACCTGCTAAATGCTAAAGCTATGCATAACAAATGGGAATTTTATAGCAGTTTTCCCCTTCAGGAAAGTATGACAATCCACTGACCTAAGAAAAAGAAGCCCTACAATAAAGCGAGGCCTGTTTAAAACACTGTAAAAAGTGTGGAAGCTTGTAAAAGATAAAAGATTGAGACTTGAAGAGAAATATTGTGGCAGAAGAGGTAACAATATAAATCATATAAGAGATGAGAGTTTCTACATGGCCTGAAGCAGGGGTAAATCTTTTACAAAGCCACCCAGAATCCATGAAAAAGCTACTGAGAAACCAGCTTAACTTCCACTGCCAGTTTTAGAAAGTTGATGGGGATGCTTTTGTTTGGGTCCTAGTTGGAGATTTAAACAAACAGGTGCCCTAACACCCTTGAAGAAGTTAAAGAAGGCAACAGAGAGAGAAGCAGGGGGCTGTTCGTGAGTAAATAGGTTTCTTTCTCTGTTGAAAAGCAGTGGTATGGCCCAACCGAGGAGGGCACCACACATCCACAGTACAGGGCAACTGCAAGCACATGGCTAAGCGTAGAAGAGAGGAGCTTCAAATGCAGAGCCCAACTCTGCTCTACCACAGAATAGACAGTTGTGCAGAGAAAACGTCTGACTGTGCTGGAATTAAAAAAAAAACAAAACCTGAGAGTTGCCTCATAAGTTATTGTAAGAAACCCCTTGGCAGGTGCACTTCCTGCTGCTTTTGCTACTTAATTCATTTCTGTTTCAAGCCCATCTGTGAGAAATGTGTATTTGTAAATAAAAGGATATTAACTTAATGTATTAATCCATTTTCTGTCTGCTCACTCATTCTCTCTCCTACAAGAAACAACCTACTTCTCAGGTTCAAAGCTTGTTAGCTATGCAGTGCTGTGACACCATGCTTTTGTATGACCGGTGCAGTTTAAACTTGTCCATGTTGCTACTCCAGTACACCACATTTAGACATAGATGAAATATTCAATGTGAAGAAACTGCTTAATGAGAAACTGCAGACATTTTGCAGAAAATGAAAAAACCCAGTGGGGCCTTTCCCAATTCATTGCTAACCACAGGCAATGAGGGGGGAAGAAGGAGAGTCCCTTCCCCAAAGGGCACAGTAAATGATTTTCATGGGGAGTGCTGCATTGCCCTGCTCTCAGTTTTATCCTGCAACAATCCATGTATTTACGCTGCTGTGGAAAAAGGAAGAAGAGAGAGAGAGAGAGAGAGAGAGAGAGGAAGATCTGCTGAAGAATACTCCAAATCCACATGCAGGAAGAACTGTTCAAGTGCCAAGAACTTAGATCAATGAGCTACTTGGCAGTCCTCTTTGGGCAGAGTCAACATGAGAGCCCATTTTCCAGGCTAGTGGACAAGCTGTGCATGAAAATATGAGAAGAGGAGACACTAGACTAGATAAGTCTGTGCCAAGTGGTACACTGATCCTCACAATGCAACAGACTTGAATATGAAGTCAATGTAATACTTGAAAGATACTTCTGAAAGTTTACAATATTATTTTGTGTTTTGTAAATGCCCTTTTGGTATCAGAATGCTACTTTGTTCATATAAAACAAGAAAGGAGAGGAGACTGTGGAAAGATGCTTGAGCTAATGTTTTGTTTAATTTATATGTCTCTAGTTATTTTTTGCCTCCCTGCCGGTAGGCTGTTTTTGTTGTTTTTTTGTTGGTATGTTTTTCTCCCTTGAAAGATCCCATTTAAATGAGTTGAGCATAATTTGGCCAAATGCCAAGTTAAAGTTAGCAAAACATCCAAAATAAATAAAAAACAGTAAACCAAATATAGATTTTTTTTAAATTAATGAACAATTAAATTTACAATTTGATCATGTTATCAGTGTAATCTGCAGCTGGGTGACTTTACTTCTTTGGAGTAGCTCTCATTTAGCACAGTGGAAGAAGTAGAACAACAGTATATATTGATTTTCGTATTTTTTTCTCCAGTTACACATTGTTTTCAGCTGATTCAGTTTCAGTTGGTTGTAGTAATAATAAATGAACCTGACACTTAGGACCTGATCCATTTCTCACTGCAATGAGGGTTTGAGCTGAACCCCACTTTTCATCACAAAGCACTTTACCACTGTGGAAATAGAAGATCAGTGATATTAAAGAACTTGGTCATATATACTGAGTTGGTCATAGATCTGGGGACAGACTCCAAGGCTATGTCTACACTGGCAAGTTAGTTCAAATTAAGGAGGTTTAATTCGAACTAACTAAAGCCATGGCTACACTAGGCTTTAGTTAGTTCGAATTAAGGGCTTCCTTAATTTGAACTAATAAGTTCAAATAGAGTATTTGAACTAAAGGGTTAATTCGAACTAACTAGTTTGAATTAACCAGTGTGGCCATGTTAATTCGAACTAATTTCTTAGTTCGAACTAACCAGCCATTGAAATGAATGGCACTTGGTTAGTTCGAACTAAGTTTTCCTAGTTCGAATTAAGGTAATTCGAACTAACTAAAATTAGTTTGAATTAGTTAGTTCAAACTAACTAATTCGAACTAATTTTAGCAAGTGTAGACATAGCCCAAGATTCCTGATTCTTAGCATGATGGTGTAACTGTTTGACAACATTGCTTACCTATATTAACTCACTATAACTTGGCTTCTGATTTTAAAATATAAGATGTGTAATGTTAATATTATTTTACTTCCTAGATTTCATTGTTATTGGTACTAGATACTATGAATGTGTGTCAGACACCTCATAACAATTTTCACCTCGGTATTTAAAGGTGAAGGCAATTCTGTGAGTGGTGATATTAGGTCTTGTTGATGCAGAACACTGATGAAGCTGAGTGAATAGGTGCTGGTCTCTTCGAAAAGGTTGCATTTGGTACTTATACTGGGGGAGGAGGGGGGGAAGATTGAAATCAAGATGCTTTGCAGCTCAGGAACCAGTTTGCTGATCTCAACAACTACACTGTTATGCAACATTCAAGAAAAGAGAGATTAGATAGAGGAGACAAGTGTAGCCATGGCTTTAGTTAGTTTGAATTAAGCCTCCTTAATTCGAACTAACTTGCCGGTGTAGACATAGCCTAAGTGAACAGTAAGTGGTGAATGAAGCAGGTTCATCTTGATCTGTGTTTTACTTCAAGTCAAACTCTAGGCCTGATTCTGCATTTTTTGTTTATGTTGAGTTTGGTGAGACTGCTCATACAAGTATTACTCAGTGTGATTAGTGTTGGACAAGTGGACTCTAAATCTGACCAGAAATATGGGTCAGATCTATAACGCCCTCTCTTTCAGTCATGCTATACCCCTTTCTCATTGAATGTACATTGTTCATATCAGTGCCTTGAATAACCACTCCTGTGGTAAAACAGCGCAGGACAATGTGTTTAAAGATGGCATGTATTCAAGGATTGTAATGTATATACAGAAGCAGAGAGAGTAAAGATTTGACAGGCACTATCAGCTTTGGCATTTCCTGCTTTTTTTAGAAATTACTTCGTACATTTAAATTTTCATTTAATATAGATTTAAAAAGCAAAGCCAAAAACAAACCCAGCAACCACAAAATTAGGTTACAAATCTGTCCACTAATAACAGTGGCTATTACCATGCCTTCTGCATGACTTGTATTTTATCTATTTAAAATGTAAAATCTCTTTGGGGCTTTGGATTCATGTGTCTTATTATAAGTAATAGCAATTAAAGAAAATATATTTGAACAAATAAGGTATATTTAAGTAAAATAATTGAGATCAACTCTACAGTTTATTGGCTTTTCTACATTTTCATGGGAGTTTTAATAGCATCCTTGTTCAGTCTCATTTGAAAGAAGACAAATGAAGAAATAAAGAAATCTATAAAGTATTTGATAGAACGTGGAAAGCAAACTAATCCAATTGATCCAAGTAAATCTTGGAACAAGATGATCTGGTTTTCTTAAACAGTGTGTGTATGTCACTATATATCTATTTTCTTCCTGCTCTAGTAAACTAGGTAGTATCCTTGATTTTGCTGCATAAATAGTTTGGATCATGCTACATCATAAGAAAAGCAGATAGGAATTTTAGTTACTATTTTTCAGTTGCTGCTATTTCAGAATACCCTGGTTTACTCTGCTTGGATCTCTGTAATAATTGCTTTTTTTCCCATGAGTACATTTGTGGTGAAATACCAGTTTAGTATCCAAATCCAACACATCAATAATAGGATTAAAATAATGAATTTCCACTCATTTAAAAGATACATGTCCATAATTCCAGTTTGAATGTACCTCCACTTGGCTGCTGACCTTTACTGAACAAACTGAAAATACAAATGGATACACTGTTTTACAATGCACAAGGCGAAATGGGCACTTTTAGTGGAACATGCAAGAAACATACTGATGTTGATTTTTGTTGTGTAGTGTCTACAACTATTGCTATGATGGACTGTTCCATTTATAAATCATTAGTTGTCACTGCACGTATTAGCAGTCTGTCTGTTAGAAAATAGAAAGCAAAGCTGCACTTACCAATAATTTAGACATGCAAATCCATCACAACATTTTAGGAGGTCAATTTGGAAGTATAGCTTAGAAGCAAGAGATGATGAAATAGATAGACTCCTCAATCTCATTCACTTACTTTTGCCCTCTGATTCAGAAATAAACTTTGTGCTCTTAAACACCTATCACTGAAAGCATAATTGTTCATAGAATGGGCATGGGCATATCAGGAGGTTGTATGGTCTTGTGGCAATTGACAGAGTCAATAGCCCTTGGTTTTTCTGCCAACTTCCGTGTGAACTTGATGTGACAAGCTGTACCCCATGTACACCCTTATGGTATGATTTGTGTATCATTCATGTTTACCCTTATGGTGTAACTGTGTATGGTCGAATGTAAAGTATCTCTGGTAAGATAATTTTGGAATGCTCATGATATACTGAAAATTATTGCTATGGTAATATGTTTCCGGCAATGTCCTACAAATGTAATTATGGAAATCTTATGTAATATTCCCAAATGTGTGTCTCACATGGCTTGAATAGATCTAGGTGTTACGCTGGCTGGATTAGGAAGATCATTTATAATGTGATTTAATATCAATATTTCAAAATTACAATAATTCATATGAGATATGTCATGTCAGGTACCATTAGAAAGATTATAATTGGCTGAGTATAATGATGTTGCTTATGTGTCATATTTGTATTGGAAGTTGTGTGTCATATGTGTGTTATATTTGTATTAGAAGTTATGGATTTCTTTGATGTATCTGCAGTTCAACTTGTGCTGTGTTTCTGGGCAACCTCCCAGACAGGATAGCAGCAGCAATAAGATGCTTGATGGCCCATAAATGAAACTCACAAATACAATGGTCCCAGAGCAAAAAGTCAGGACTACACCTGATGAGTCACCAGGATTTACACATGTGACCATAGACTCCATCTTATTTCTGTAAATTTCCACAAGTGGCATGGAAAAGGCCAACAGACATAAAAGGTAGTTGCATCATATCCATTCTTTCTTCGGTCCTCAGTCTTTAACCTTCACCTACTATGGAACAACTAAACTACAACTGAAGCCAGAAAACAAAGGACTCAGACCCATCCAGGTACTGGATGTATGCCAGAGGGACTACACAGGCCTGCAAGCTTCACAATTCTACTGGAAACCTGATATATATGGACTTCTAAATCATTTATATGTATCTGATTGCTTTAATTATTTAACATTTCTCTTACAGATTGTTCCTTTCCTTTTAAAATAAACATATCATTTTAGCTAATAAAGAACTGGCTGGCAGC
Organism: Pelusios castaneus; assembly: GCA_007922175.1. Lineage (NCBI taxonomy): Eukaryota > Metazoa > Chordata > Testudines > Pelomedusidae > Pelusios > Pelusios castaneus. The sequence continues at coordinate 2,058,642 of ML686135.1, read as the reverse complement.
ATGGTATTTTGGGCAAGATCCAAACTTATACTGCGCTAATAACGTGGCTGACCCTCTGGAGTCAGGAAAATCTTTTTAGTTAAGAGCATAGAGTTTTAAATAAATTATCTCTTTACTGGATCTAGCAGCTGATTAGGAGCCAGACACTGAAATGAAGTAAAGGAGCCTGTATATATTTTGTTTTAACTTCTTGGTGACCAGTGTGGGGACTCAGAAGGATTCTTTATGGCTGTTTGGGAAGTCTGACTTCAGTGTCACCCACGAATGCTGAGAGAATCTGTTCTCCTTTTGCAGCCTGCCCTCACCCTGGCATTTTCAGTTAGCTACAGTAGGCATGGAGAGATCACACCAGGCAAACACAAAGATGAGTGCGGGTTCATGCCTCACAGAGGCATTCATACAGGAACAATGGACTGGCCTGAGCACCTGATAAAGCAATGCTTATTTGGTTCAAGTGGAGAAAATCATGGCCCATTGCAGGACGTCAGATCATCTGACCCCAGGGGGTGACAAGGAAAATTGTTAAAAGCAGAGGCATCTTTGTCTCAGGAGCTCTCCTTTGGAATCCATATATGAAGCCGCGTCAAGGACACTGACAGATTGCCCACATGGGGACAGGACAGGCTGCAGGAGTCACCTCAGCCAGCCTGTGGGGTGGGCTAGCATCAGAGACTGAAAGGGCACTAAAGTGTTGTGTTTAGTTTAGGATGCAAGTTATCTTTTAATTAATTGTGATCAAACATTGTTTAATATCAATCTGGCTTATAATCACTTAAAATATTTTGTATTTAGTAAACGTGTTTGTTTTATCTAAAGCAGTGCATGTGGATTGAGTGTGTATAGAGACTTCATTTAGAGTGACAGAGCTGGTGTATATACATTTCTTTAATAAACGGATGGATTAATGTAATAAGCTTTCAGGGTGCACGGTGCAGGACTATACTCTGTAAAATGGCAGTTGGGACTAGGGGGATGGAAGGTTTACATCTGGCACTGGGGGTGTTTGCTGTGAGTCAATCCCATGAATGGCTGGCCAGAAGCACTTCTTCATGAGCTTATGGATTGGTTACTTGCAGAAGGCTGGATGTGGGCTGACCTAGGAGTAGGTGGTTCACACAGCAAAATGGAGTAAGTCAGTGCCCAGGAGTGAGCAATTGGGGTGACACAGCTATACACCAGTCCAGGTTGCAGGGGGGACCATCCCACTTGGACATATCACTTAACATAGAAGAAGGGTAAGGGAAGCATAGACATGTAGTCTTTTTAAACTGTAAGCTTAGTCAGACCAGGACAGTCTCTAATTATGTGCATATATAGCCCCTAGGTCAGCATCCTGAGGTCCTGATCTCAGAGCGGATTTTAGACATGACTGTAATACAAATAAGGAACAACAACAACAATTATTATTAATAATAAATATTTTTAAAAAGCTAGCTCTAAGTGATAAATATTTGAAATTTTGTGCATCAGATACATACCTACAAACTACAGAATGAACATGCCAATCAAATGTCATTTTCAATAGGAAAAAACAAAAACCTTTTGGACCATGTATATTTTCCCTGCTTTATTATAGTATTTGGGAAAAGTGGATAAAGAGTGTGTTAACCGCACAGTACACTTCTTCATTTACAATTTTCAATGTGTTGACTTGTTTTTATTATGCCTGTGTAAATGTAGATGAAGCAAAAGGTCAGTGACATAATTATTAGTAATGTATATAAATTGAGATAGGAGAGTGAGAGTTAATTATTTTATACTTGCTAACATCTGTCTGTGGATTTGTATGAGAAGAATGAAGACTCTTTCAAGGATCATCTCCTAAGAGGGCACACTATAGGACAATTAAGTCTAATTTTGATCTTACAAGGAGCAAGCTTGTGAAATAGATTTGGATAAAATAGATCTCTGGGAGCTGGCAGAGTCAAAAACATTTGAGTCTTATTTCAGGCAACAGCATAGAAGCTTATTTTTAAATTGTAGCTGTAGTTAGCATTTCAGAGTGGACATATGAAGCAACTTCCTCCTTGTACATTTAAATCCTGTGCCTGTCCACTGAAATCACCTTGCTATGCAAAGGATTGGCCTTACTTTTCTGTCTAGATTTTTATATCATGCCATAAGCATAAGGATTTTGGGCAAGCTGATTCTTTGGGATACTCTCAAAACATAATAAACTCATACATGCATAAAAGAGTATATATTTTCATATTCTCTATTCACCAAATGGATTAGCAGAATCCATATGCTTGTTCTTTTCAACTGCAGCAACCATTATAATTGTGTTTTATGAGCTATCTTCCCAAGGAAAAGATGCAGTGCATCTCTATATATGTAAACAACAAACTTCTCTTTACATTTACTTTTGTCTTCTGTGATATATTAAGACCAGAAGGCAGTAGGAGAGCCATAGAAGGGAGATATATAAGCCACAGAATGCTCCGGGTGCTGTTCCCTGCAAACTAGCAAGAATTAACAGAGGGCAAACAGGAGCAGTTGAGGCTAATCAAGGCCCAGCCAGGTACCTGATTATCTCCCATCCCCCCGCTCCAGACAAATTAGGCACAAGCTGGAGGAAGAGGGAGAGAACTGCTGGGTGGCATGGCATGGCGTGGCGTGGCGTGGCGTGGCGTTGTGGCGTGTCACAGACAACAGTTGAAGGTACAACCCACAAGACAGAGGAAAGACACTTCCCAGGCCCTGAAGCCTGAGGGAAGAAGCCCTGCCCAGGCAGAGAGAGGGCAGAGAAAGAGCTGCTGAAGGAGCAGAAGGGGAAATAGCTCAGGAAAGAGATGCAGTGTTGGATGTTGTCAGCAGCACAGAGCTGCTGCTCAGGGCCCATGGGCTGGGACCCAGAGTAGTGGGTGGACCCAGGTTCCTTCCCCTCTCCCTTTCCCACAGGACACCACCAGAGGGATCCTTCTTGGAGATGGGGTAACTGGGGGCACCCTGATTCACTACTTACAAGAAAAAGTACAAGACCTGCTGGGGAGAGCCACCAGTTTGCCACACTTCACACAGCTAATGAACTCACCATAAACCAGAATCTCAGCTATCACATGGTATGACACACAGTATATTATACATTCCCTTCTAAGAAGGGCTGTTCAGAATTGACAACTCCCACTCCTACACTTCTCTAATATACATTAACTTGTAAATCAAACAACTAAACTTTGCTTCTCAAGAAGTCTGAGGTAAAGGTCTGTTGAATCAATTAGACAGCCTGAGACTCAAACAATTTTCTTTTACTGTGGCTGGAAAGGAGCAGCAGCTCTGATTTCAGCCTACTGTGAAGTCACAACATTTGTGACATCTAGGCTTCTGGAATCATCATGAAAATGAAAGAAATGAAGGCCTGATATTTTAAATTGCCACCACTCTGAGTTATTAAGCGTACAATGTAACCAAATGGCAGATTCTAGTCTTGCTAAACTAAAGTAAATGGCAAAACTTCCACTGATTTTGCTGATGCAAATTCAGGCCTTAAGCCTACCCAAACAGAATGCAAACTATTCTAAAAAGAAATTGTCCCTGCTTGAATGTAGGGCTGATTCCAATCTCAGCTGTTAAGATAAAAATCAGGAGTGACTCCTAGCAGTCAATGGAGTCACACCAGTGTAAAGTCAGTATCAGTGAGCTCAGAATCAAGCCTATAGCATGCACTAAAAAGACATATTTTCTTTCCATTAAAGCAACAGAAGCTTGATAAATTCATGAGTTTATGCAGAAATATGCATAAGATCCTTTCTATAAGCCAACAATTAAAGACTTTGAAATCTTTTCTCTCTCTCTCTCTCTCTCTCTCTCTCTCTCTCTCTCTCTCACACACACACACACACACACACACGGGAAAAAGTATCTCTCTCTCTCTCACACACACACACACACACACACACACACACACACACACACACACGGGAAAAAGTATTTCCCTATACACTTTAAAAACAGTCCTAAAAACCAATTCCCTTTTGTGTTATTACAAAAGAGGGAAGGATTGGATTATAAACCATGATAAATGTACATTAAAGCACAATGACACAGTAGCAAAAGATTTGGGCAAATTAATATGTATGGCACCACCTATTTGAAATAATCCTTGTTATATTTAGAAATGCCATAACATTAATTCTAGGTTTGTTTCTCTCACCTTTCTGCTTTTAAAAATATTAATCTACAGTAGTTTTCAGATATACTACTTTGCACATTTCTGAATCACAAATGGCATTTTATATTTAGCTGCCCATACCAGCATCTGCACCATTAAAGTTTTATGAAATAAAAACTTTATAAACCTTTAATATATCATTTGCAAAGTAAAAAAGAAAGAAGAAATAAAATAAAGCAAGTAGTGCAATAAAACAGAATTTATCACCACTAGATGGCATTCATTTACTGCAGTTCTCACAAATGGCAATAGCTACTGAAAAGTGCGCTTTCAGAACATCAGCATAATATGTGGGCTTACGTGATGGACAAAAAGAATATAGTTCCTCAAGTTATTTTCCTATCAATTAGCATAGTGCTTTTCTCTAACTATTAGTTTCCCCCCCTGTCTTTTAAGAACTAGCTCAGAGAGAGAGAGAGAGAGAGAGAGAGAGAGAGAGAGTGTTACATGGCCAGATTCTCCAGATCAGAATGGTAACATTTTAAGCCCACTTGGATCAGGTGTAAATGGATATACAAATTGCAAGGCAACGAATAATCAAGCTCATAGTCTTTCCTTTATATAACTGCTGCCTTCATTAACTAAGGAAGAACATGCTAACCTCTATCCCTCAGTTCAAGAGATTGTTTAATTTAACTCTTTTCCATTTTCACTTTGCTATGGCTAATCAAACTCTCCTTTTAAATATGCGTAACAATGATTTCAAGACCTTTGTACAGTTGGAAATATGTAGTCTATGATGTCTGTAGAACAGTAAATAATCCTGGAAAAAAATAAGCAATTTGTTCAAACAAAATTGGTATTTTAAAAAAAAAAATGTTCTATTCTAGATGCTAAAAGATGCTAGATTCTAAGGCCAGAAGGGACTGGTATAATCAAGTCAGCTGTCCTGGAGCATACTGTTTAGAAAAAATATATACTGTAGATTTAAAAAACATACAATCTTAATTTAATATAAAAATGAGACTGGATGCAGAGGTCTAGGCTGAGCTCTGAGTTTGAGCTGCAACGGCATTGCCTGCTGCCTTAGAAGTGCCTGTTCATCTTGACCTGCGGGCTGCTGTGATGGAAGTTTCATATTAAGATAAATACGGGGAGAAAGTGGAGATAAAATATTAGCCCCTGCATAAACCTTGGGGAAACCTTGTCTTGACTGGCAAAAAAATAAATGAAGGGGAAAGCATAGAGGCTGCTCTTGTGGAACTATAGTAATGGGTTTAAGTGACATTAAAAGTGGTATTACCTGTTCTAAAAGATTCTGAAGCCTCTCTATTTCACAGTCTATTACAAATTTCTTTTCTTGTCTTCGATCCAGGTCTTCTAAAAGCCTCCTGTAGCTGGCATCATTAAAATTCTCCACACATATGGCACTGACTTGCCAGCTATTTTGTCCCGCTTTTTCCATAATAGCTTGAAGTATCGAGTAACCTAAAAGAAAAGGATACAATACACTAATAACACAATATTTGCATTTTATGAATCATAACTGTTATTAATCAATATTATATCTCTTAATGCAGTGGTTCTCAATCTTTTGTGGGTTGCGACAAACTTGGCGGCATTTTGCGACCCTACAGGACCCATCAGCCCACCACCCACAGGCCAAATCCAACCATCTCTCCAGCTCTCCGTCACACACTTACTACTGTGTGGTGACAGAGTAATTTGTCCCAACACAGTTGTTGAGAACTGCTGCCTTAATGTATGGTCTAATGGAAAGGGGAATGGGAGTTACAGCTCCTAAGTTTAACTTTGCTACTGGCTAACTGTGATTTGGGATATATAGCACTTAAACTATCTACAATCTTATTAATAATAATTATTAGGTGCATTTATATGATGTCCATCATTGTGAGCAATGAATGGATAAATGGAGATAACACATATCTCAGATCCAGGAGATTATAGAGCTTAACCAGTGAATGTTTGTGAAGCACTCTGAGGTCATTCAAGAAAAGGCACATGTGAAGGGGTATACAAACTCTTCCTGGATGTAGTTTTGGAGAAGCAGTGGCCTAGAATCTAAAGTGTTAGGTGTAGCTGCCCACCACTGGGTGCTGAATTGAAGCTAATAGAGAGAGTGGGCCTTGGTTCCTGTAAACACTCAGGCTATGTCTACACTTGTAAATTTAAGTCGACTTTAGCTAAGTAGACTTAACTAAGTCGACATAAAGTTGACTTAGTTAAGTAGACTTAGCCTGTCCACACTTAAATTTAAAGTCGACTTAGGGGGGAACTTACAAAGTCGACCTGGAGCGTTCACACTGGATGCCTAGGTAGACTTCTAGGGGCTAGGGGGACCTTGGGCAGGACCACGGTGGAACGGGGGCACCCCTTGCCCAGTGCCAGGGGGCTCTGCCTTTGCCCCATAGTACCTGGGTACAATGGGGCAAAGGGGGACAGGGACCCTGGCAGAGCATAGGGGCAGGGTGGGCAGGGCTCTGCCCTGCTGTGTGGGGGTGCATGCCAGGCTCCCCCCTGTGCTACCTCCCTGGCAGGGAGGGCAGTGGGGGAGTCCTGGAGTAGCCCTAAGTCGACCTAGGGTTACTCCAGGTCTACACTGGCTTAAGTCGACTTTAGGAACTTGACTTAAGCCTAAATTTAAATTAAAAGCAGGTTTAATAAAGTTGACTTAATTTTCATTAAGTTGACTTTATTTTCCTTAAGACAATTTAAGCAAGCTTGCTTAAGTCGACTTAAGGAAATTGTAGTGTAGACGCGGATTAAATTAAGTCGACATACGCAAGCTTAAGTCGACTTCATTTCTAAGTGTAGACACACCCTCAGAGAGGAAACTACTACAGCATGGTCCTTCCCTGGGTGTGTTGGGCCAGCTGGACAAGACTGTGACTACCCAGCCCCCCTAAGCCTCTTTGCTAGAGGGGAAAACTGGAAATCCTTGGGATGGGACACTGAAAAAGAGGACTGTGCATCAACAGCAGTATAATTGCTAAACTCTGTCTGACTCCAAGGCAGCACTGTAGTGACCATGCACCATCTACAGAAGTATAGAGGTATTATATGAATTATTATTATGTATCATTTGTAATCTTTAAAGTGTGTTAGCAGGTGGGAAAGCCAATATTGTTTTTAGTACCATTTGCTTTTCATTCATTCACCCAGGGCAACTCAAGATTCTTATAACATTTGGAGATTCCATCGAAAAGAGCAGAGGATCCAACAACTCAAATCCAGAGAGTGAGTATTAAACAAACTTAGGGCTGCTAATTGACACTGTGCGGCTGGAAATGCCATCATTCTGATCAGGTATCCTGTCCAGAACCATGGCTACATTGTGACTCGCATCATTATATTTTACCTACCTAAAATCCTCATGTCAGTTTCAATTGGAGAAGTTATTAATTTCACCTCTTGAAAGACATTATGGTATGGTGCTGATGCAGACTGGACCCTTGTTTCCTGAAGAGATGTGTGAGTGATCCCTACATCTCTAATTGTAGTTTATAATGTGTTTTGGAATCCTTCTACGGGAAAGATGCCATATAAAGGTACTGGTGGATTTACTTATCCAAAGAACAGGAATATTCAGAAATTAAATTTTAGAAAAGAATGATTTTATGAATTGTCTACATTCTAAATCTATGAAATGTTAGCACACCCACAAATATACTATACACTTGTTTGCCTATGCATTACCTATAAGAACATCGATAATTTCTTATGATGTGGATGCCACAGTTTAAATCAGAGAGCTATTGTCAATATAGGAGAAATTATCTTTGGCATGACACACATACCACTACCTATTGCACTCAACCCATAATAGTCTCGGTGAATTCAAATCAGATTGTTCATACTCCAGTGAAATCAAACCACCATACTCAATAATACACAGATTATAGGATTTCATTTATAATTATTATTAGATATTTCTTCTCAAATATAAATGACATAACTGAGATAAATATACAAAACTTTATGAGGATGTCGATAATTTTAGTTTACTTTATCACTGTGAAGAAAACATTTATTAAGTGAATTGTGGGTTGATAAAATACAAGAAAAATATATTTGTATTCTGCACAAAGGATTCATGAATAATTTTCATTCCAAAGGGCTATTTCTAAAGAAATGGGTACAGTAAGTGATCTGTATGAATTAGACTACATGTCTGTATTTGAGATAATTTCCTAAATTAAACTACTTGCCTTAGTCATTAGTAAAACATTTCTGTAGCTAGGGTTCATTTTTAACCTGAAGCCAGTTATTTTTCCACCAAAGCAGAGAGAAGAATTCTTGTTAATTACTTCATGATTATTCTGCTCTTCCTGTTGCTACATTTATTCTTGCTTGAAGAGTATGCTTATTTGTCCAAAAAATAATTGGATGTAGTGTTCAGAAAAATGAACTGTATCCAAAGCCACATAAATTCCAAATAACAAAAATTAAAATGACCACATGGCAACTTCTCCAAATTAGGACTTGAACCTGGCATGTTTAGTCAGGCAAAAATCAGACTTCAATGGGTGTTTTGCCTGAGTAAGGACAGCCAGGTTGGATCTTACAGTTCTATCCTAAAAGGCATCTTTTTTTCTGGTTCTTTATTTTCACTGTAACTTCCTTGTTTGTCTTAATGATGATGCTTCATTACTATCAAATTCATTTTGTGGAGATACTGTGATATGGATACAGTTAATTCTACATATTGTAGAACATTATTTCCTGTACAGAACAAAGGCTTTTTTTTAAACATAAAAAATAAAGCTATTCAGTGGTAATTTTAGCTACCCAATCCATATGCTTCTGACTGTCATTTTACAAAATGCTTATAAAATAAGGAAATGAAGAAATACAAGGTAGCCTTCTGTATACAGTACATACTAACTACCAACTAACCCAGTCCAACTGCAGAATGATGGCCCTTCTGTAACAGCTACTTTAGTCAGGGCAAGTCTATACTGATGGCGGCAAAGTCGCCACCATCAGCACAATCTTCAGTTTTAGATTGAGGCGTCTGTGTAGATGCTCTATCGATAACCAGACCGGAGCTGGAACACCAGCTCCGTAACCGCACTTACAATATGCCAACCAGACACCATTACTGAAGTGTGTAGGCAGGATTCAAGAAGTCAGCAGGAGATATGCAAGGTATTTTACGTACCTTGCGTATATCCCATCGACTGCCACCGAAAATGGTGGTAAGTGTAGACTAGAGCTCAAACAGTAATTATTGGGGTCAATGCAGGAGAAACTGAGTCATCTAATTGCCTCTTCTGGCTTTAAAAATCAATAAATCTATAAATAGTAACTAGTAAATTTAACAGCAATACTATTGACTAAAAGCACTATTTTGTTCTTTCTAAATGCAAAAACCCTCCTTTTTTCTTTCATTCATGAGCTCATATGGCTCTGAGACTGCTCCTCTGAAGGCATGAAATAAGAAGTCTGACAGCTGCTGTCTCTAGGGCATTCCTGATATGTAGGTACAATTCACAATTGTACAGTAAATAGTAAAAACACTCCTACTTTGATATTTTGAAACAAAAAGTATGCAGGGAATTGTTGCAAAGATAACACTCTAGGATTTCAACCCAACCTTACTTTTTCATTTTACAAACAGGTGAAATTATGGTATTTTGAGAAACTAATTGTGCTTTTCAAGAAGATGTCCTGGTCACAGGATGTTATCTGAAATAATTATGAAAATAGAGTCACTACATTATACTCTATTCCATCAGAAAATTAAAGCTGAATATGCATATCATTATAATGTTCACAGATGTATCTGGCCATTGTTAATGAGACTCCAACTAGCGCCTTGAAAATAAAAGAGTATTTTTAATTAGGTTCTCTCCTTCCCATCCCTCTGGATTACATGATGGTTTTTCATTGCAAATAATCCTATGCACCAGCAACAAGGAAAAAGATTTGACACACACCTAATCTTGTAGGTTTTTTATAGAGAGAACAATATAATTCTTCTTATTAGAACATTTTGATTTCCCTTCTGAGGACATGTAGTCTATGGAAATGTTGCAGAGAGATGAGATTACTATTATTATTATTATTTTAACATTTAAAGATATGATTCAGGTTTATAGCTCAAGTAAATCATGGCAGCATGGCCAATCCCAACTTTTCAAAAATCATGAGATTTTTAAAAATAATAACTGTTAGATTCTTCTCATTAGTCTTCTGTTGCTCTATTTGGGATTCAGATTTTCTTTTGAATCATGAAGGCTAGAAACTTCCTTTTCCTTTGTTAGATAAAAACTGAGTTTCACCCAATCCCAAGATTCCAGGAAATAGGGTTTTAAAGTACGACCAAATAGTGTGAGAGCTAGCAACAGTACCATTGTCTTAAGCTCTATACTTCCCTCCCCTCGGGAAAAGGAGTGAGAAACCGGAATGTTTCAGCAATCCTGACATGAAATTACCAAGTGGACCTTGTATAACAGCAATAAAAGTAGCCAGGTTTGGAAAGGAATACACCTTCCTCACTCTTGGGGGGACAGATCCTTTTCCCCATCCTGGATATTGAGAGAGGATATTTTATACTTCTGTTCTTCCCTAAGCTACTGCATGATGGTGTCTAGGATACATACTTCTATGAGCCTTTTTAGACCTACCTCACATACTTGTACAAAAGATCTAAGAGAGAGGGACAGGTCTGATAGCTCTAAACCCACCTTTATTGGGTGGAGCAAAAGCAATTCCCAGCCAGTACCATACTATATCTAGAGCCAAGCAGGATGTTTTGATAATTTTTTGTTCTTAATCATTGATACAGTAACTTCTAAATATTCTCTTTCACTATTAACTAAAGCATCTAAAATTTCCATAGGTGCCCAACCCATAAAATAAAATATACCTTTAAGTGACTGTTGATCCCACCCTGACAAATAGCTACCCAGCAGCATATACAAATAAAATAAAATAAACACAAATCCCTGTTAGTCTCAGCTCAAAAGCCTGGGAAGAAAAGATTCCATCCTCATGAATCACAATAACCCACAAGTTGAGTCTGATCAATGGCAATACACAGACCTTTGGGATACTTTGACATGGTTACAATAGAAGTGAAAAGAGTTCTATTCTTCACAGTTTCCAACCAGCAAATTTATTTCAGGTAGATACTTTGGTAAGGGAATCTACTAATTCTTGAAGATGGTGCTAGGGGAATGAAGATAAGGATATGGAGGTAGAAATTACCACATCCGAGGTAGAAGCCAAATTTGAACAGTTTAATGGGACTAACTTGCTTAGGGTTGTGGAGAGAAATAATCGCCATTCAAGAATATTTAAGGACATTGCCAGCCCATTAGCTAGCAAGGATTTTAAAAGAAGCTGTAAACTCACAGGTGGTACCGTACAATTGGAGAACGGATTGTCAACATAGGTCCTATTTTTAAGAAAGTGGAAAAAAGTGATCTGAGTAACTACAGGAATATTAGTTGAATCAGTAGTATGCAAGGTCTTGGAAAAAAATTAAAGAGAAAGTAGTTAAAGAAATCAAGGTTAACGGTAATTGGGATAATACAGAATCTACCTTTTGTAAAGACATGTTGTGTAACACCAACTTGATCTTTTTTGGAGAAAATAACAGATTTTTTTCAAACAAAGGGAATACAATGGCTCTAATTTTCCTAGGCTATGTCTACACTTGCTAAAATTAGTTCGAATTAGTTAGTTCGAACGAACTAATTGGAACTGAATTTAGTTAGTTCGAATTAGCTTAATTTGAACTAGCATGGCCACACTGGAATGTTAGTTCGAACTAAGCAAGCACCTGCTTAGTTCAAATTAGCGATCCCCATTCATTTCAATGGCCAGTTAATTCAAACTAAGAAATTAGTTCGAATTAACATGGCCACATTGGTTAATTCAAACTAGTTAGTTCCAATTAACCCCTTAGTTCGAATACCCTATTCTAACTTATTTGTTCGAATTAAGGAAGCCCTTAATTTGAACTAACTAAAGCCTAATGTAGCCATGGCTTTAGTTAGTTTGAATTAAACCTCCTTAATTTGAACTAACTTGCCAGTGTAGACATAGCCCTACTTTTCAGTAAGGCACTTGATACTGTTCCACATGGGGAATTAGTACTTAAATTGGAAAAGAGGGGGATTAATATGAAAACTGAAAGATGGATAAGGAACTGGGTAAAGAGGAGACTGCAGTGGGTTATACTGAAAGGTGAACTCTCAAGCTGACGGGAAGTTACTAGAGGGTTCCTCAGGGACTGGTCCTGGCACCAATCTTATTTAAACTTTTTATTACTGACCTTGGCACAAAAAGTGGGAGTGTTGTAATAAAGTTTGCAGATGACACGAAGTTGGGAGGTACTGACAATGAAGAGAAGGATCAGGGTACCATACAGAAAGATCTGGATGATTCTGTAAACTGAAGTAATAGAAATAGGATGAAATTTAATAGTGGAAAATGCAAGGACTAATAACAAGACATTTTCCTATAAACTGGTGATGCGTCAGTTGGAAGTGACAGAGGAGAAGGACCTGGGTGTACTGGTTGATCACAGGGTGACTATAAAGCTGCCCATGTGATGTGGCTGTGAAAAAGCTAATGAGACAAAAGCAAAGAGACAGTAGCATGGAGGTTCCCTGCTACTCAGTAAAATCACTAAGAGCTGAGCTAAGAATGGAAACTTCAGAACACAGCATTGCAGAAGTGGCAGTGAGCTTCAGAGAGAATAGGTGGAGAGATGGCAGAAAACGGTTGGCAGCAGGAGTGAGCGAGTTGCAGAGGCAGGGATAGCAGGGAAGACATTGCCCCCCTCCACCTCGCATTCTCTCTCTTTCTCTCATTCCTCCCAACATGCATCCATTTGGCATGGGGGTGAGGTGGACCAATATGAATACATCTCTGAATTCTAGATCTTCACTGACTAAGGGAACCTAATGCGAGGAGTGGCACGTTAAGGGGACATTTCTTTGAACTTTCACACGAGAGGCATAACAGAAGCAAAGGATGTTACCCAGCACACTGTGGGGTGAGTGTTTGCTTATGGTTACATGCTTTTGCATACGGTTGAGGTGTTTTCCTAAATTAATACAGGATTCCCTTTTCCCTTTTAATAAAAGGTTTGGGATTTTTTTATTAGGCAGATTCAGTGGAAGCAAGTGGGGAAGTATTGCCTCTTAAAGACACTTGGGGCAATGCTCAGTTTGCCAGTTCTGTTTTGTACTGTTCAGAGGAACCCCTTCATTTTGAACCTGGCCTTTATTGCTGCTGACACCCCCAGAAGAAAGATTACAAACATTTTTGAAATTATGGATCTTAACCTCTCTGCTCATATTTCCCATCTGCAAAATGTGGATAATAAACTTATTTCTCCACAGTGGTGTTCTGAATATTAATCAATTAATGTTTGCAATGTGTTCTAATGATAAGTACTGAGTATTATTATTCCAGTCATGTGTCTATACTTTTATCGTAGCCCTTCTAACCTCTCTATAGGTATGTGTTCTAGCTGGCAGAAAGGACAGCAAGGAAGGGACCTGGTTCTATCAGCATCCTTTCATATCTCCAGTGGACCACCACTGATATCTCTAGAGGGGTAGCCGTGTTAGTCTGTGTACAACAAAAAACAA
>ML686135.1:2008312-2044499 GCA_007922175.1 Pelusios castaneus | reverse complement strand
GAAAATCTGTTAGTCTATAAGGTGCCACAGGACTCTCATTGTTTTTTCTGATATCTCTGGAGTCCCAGCAGTTCTTGCACATTCAGCTGCAGCCACAGGCTTCTGAGACCAACACTGGACAAGACCTTTTCAGGTAGAATTACCAGTAGCAGGGCATACTCTTACAGCTGTTTACTGCCAGATAACTTAGTCAACATCCGTCATACTGCTGATGACATCAGACTTTACACACATACTACACACATCTCTTGCAATTAGGCACCATTACACTTACTCTCAACTGATCAGGTGTGTTTCCACTTTCATTGATAATCTCACCATTTGATTCACTTCAAAGGGTGCCTGTTCATTTCCTTCAGGACATCTGCTCTTGTCTTCCCTTTCCTCACTTTCACACTTCATCCTCCTCTACTGCTCCACTCTCCCCAGCCCTTAATTGCAGTTCATTATGAATCATTTCTCCTGCTCGCCACGCTCATGGACTCCCATCTCATGTACCCCATTACTTAAATCCACACATTCGGGAGAAGAAAAAACAAATAGTAATGTTTAATGGCATTAGCAACAAACAAATTATACTGAAAGGCTATATCCACATTGACAAATTAGTTCGAATTAAGGAAGCTTAATTTGAAGTAACTAAAGCCATGGCTACACTAGGCTTTAATTAGTTCAAATTAAGGGCTTCCTTAATTCAAACTAATAACTTCGAATAGGGTCTTAGAAGTAAGGGCTAATTCAAACTAACTAGTTTGAATTAACCAATGTGGCCATGTTAATTCGAACTAATTTCTTAGTTTGAACTAACCGGACCATTGAAATCAATGGAGATTGCTAATTCGAACTAACTAATTTGACTAATTTTAGTAAGTGTAGACATAACCAAAAAGGCTAAACTATCAAGATGTAAATATAGCAAATGTATGTACTCATTTAAGCTTGTTTTAGTCACACATGTCCACTCTTCTCCCACTCTCTCCATTTCCTAGAAAAGCTATTGCTGTGAAGTGACTCTGCCTCTGTATAATCACAATGAAGAATTTCAGGACAAAAAATCCACTAGTGACATGACGTTTACTGTTAATGCAAAGAGCAGCCAGAGTAAGTCATTTGCAGTGTTCAACAAATATTACTAGTCCTACAAATCCGAGGAACTACCACCTATTCTTGTGTGCCATCTATTGGTGTAATATCTATAACTAACCAGTTACCAAACATTCTTACAACATCTTGTAACAAGTTTAATTTAAATGTAGGCTTTTGTGTTGCACCTAAGTCCTTGTACCCCAACTGAAACTACATTGAGCTATATAGGCTGTGTGGGGCTTGAGGGCCCATCTACACAGATCTGATTGCAGGTGGTTGAGCCCATAGATTTGTAAGATTTCCCAAGCAGGTCCCATGTCTCATTTGTCCTTTAAAACACCATGCACATTTAGGGCACCACATGAATAATAGAACAATGATTAATATTTGTTTCTTATAGCAGTATATTTACTTACATAAAAAAATAAATGTGTTTTGGCTGTGACTTCCATAATTTTATTTATTAAAATTTAAACATAAAATAAAATTTAATATCTAAATCTACTAGATGATGTCAGAATAAATCAGCGATCAAGTATTTGCCTGGTCTCTCATTCTGTTAGACTGCATAACGTTGGGGAGAGATTTTTTTTAAAATAGTTCCAGTAATCAATTACTTATGTTATAATTAGAATTCCAATAACTCATCTAATGGCAATTTTTTATTCTGTTAGGGTTTGTTTTTTTTCATTACTCATGTAGTTCATTCAGAATGGTTTTCCCATGACAGTTACTGAAGTCACCACACATTTCAAATAAAATTATTCAAAATAATTATTAATTATATAAATTACAGCATTATTTCTAACTTCGGAGCTGCTGTGCAGGAAATAATGTATCAGTAAAACTATGCAGCATGCAGAGTGCAAGTTATACATATGAACTCCATATTTTATTCCAACTATTGGGCTTATTACATTTTCTGATGCAGGAAAACAGGTTAATACACCTGAAATCAGATCTCTTAGTACCTTTCTGCTACAACCGCTGGCCTTTTCCAAACGTTAACATTAACAGAGGGACATGTTCAGTATACCCATGCAGGGCCATCCTTTGTGGGGGGAGAGCGGGATGATCACTCCGAGCCCCACGGTTTCGTGGGCCCCCAACTGCTGTAAGATATGTAAGACCTAACAAAAACCTGGAGGTTTTTTAGGTGGTTTTAGCAGCAATTGCTTTGCTAGGTTTTCATTGTTTGTATGTAATGTTTTGCCAAATCCCCTACTTTTGCTGTTTCTGGAGCCCAAAGACAGACGATTCAATGAAAGGTTCAAACAAACTTTGAGCAGTTTGCCTGGTAGACTCAAAAAACTAAATCCAGTTTTGCTACTCAAGTTAAGTACAGCTTGACTTGTGAGCTAAGTCATCGCTACTTTAAATCATGAAAATAGTTTCTCCGATGCGTCTGAACAAAAATCGAGGAAATAATCACCATCACACTCTGGATCCAGTTCTGCATGTGAACTTTGTGGATCACCTCTTTGCTCTATAACAACAAATATCAAATACTAATACTCAGCACGTGTATAGTACATTCCATCAGTAAATCTCAAAGGGTGCATCTACACTGGCAACTTAGGTCGAGTCGACCTACACAAATCTGCGACCACCCTGGGCTTTTATTAAGTCAACTTAAGCGCTTCCTTAAGTCGACTTATTAACAGCTTAAGTCAACTTAATAACACCACCTCTGAAAGTTGACTTAAGCCTTAGGTCAACATCTTAAGTCGACTTAAAAGCCAGTGTGGATGGGGGATAGCGCTAAGTCGACCTTATTAAGTTGCTTAAAGCCAGTGTAGATGGCTATGTCCACTGTTAAATTGACTTAACAAAGTTGACTTAAGTCGACTTAAAGTGTAGCCACTCTATTAAGTCGACTTAACTCAACAAGTGTAGACATAGCCAAAGTGCTTTACAAAGGAGGTAATGACCTAGGCTAATACTGCCATATTTATGAGAAGTTTGGCTCCAGTTCCAAACTTCATGTCTCAGGCCCTCTTCTAATTCCATTCTTTCCCTGTCTGCAGTCTCTTTGAATGATGGAGGAACACTGACTGCTCAGTGTCCCATTACATATGTAAAATGAATTCCATTGTTGGTCCACAGCCAAGTTCTGCCTCCTGCTTTTTCTAGTTTCACAGGATTCTTGTACTCATAATTTCTTATACAGTAGATGTACCTGCTTTTCCAAAGAGAATTTACAGCAATAAGAAAAATGCTATCAATACAACACAGCCACAATTAAAAAGGATTTCAGTGAAGCTACAGAATATAATAGGGTATTCCATTACAAGCACTTCAGTGAGTTTGTTCAAACTCTGGCTTGGGCTATTCTGCAGTTAGAATTCATGATCAAAGATTCAGACAATGTCAGTTCCTTTTTGCATTGCAGATGCCCTGAAGTAAGCTCACCTCTTTTTCTTTACATTTCAGAAGCTGCTAACATTCATGGGAAATGTACTGTGAAGGTGAGTTATCAAACTATCAAGTGATAAATGTTAGGGGAAACTTGAGAGGATATAGTTAGAGACCTTGTGTTGAAGTCACACTAATTGTTTTCCATATGCTCTTTATTTTCACTTCTCAGATGTCATTATTTTTTCCTACTTCAGAAAGTTTTTGCCATCTAACTGAAGCTATAAGATCAAAGTACTTTCTTCTTCTACAGATAACAGACATGATAAGAAAATCTCCAGAGTACACTTTTAGATAAATGTGAATAACACCCATATTTAGGGTTGAAAATATTGGTTTAGCTAGAAATTCCTCATTCCCCAGTATATTACACTTATGACTGAATCTTAATTTTTTGGATTTTGTGTCTGTTTCTGGGGCCGTTTCTGTATTTCTCTTATGGCAGGTACATCAGGGTGGTAATGCTATTTATAACTTTGTATAAATAACATAACATCCAAAAAGATTATGTTATAGAAAGTTAAGGTTGCAGCATTAAGCACTCAAGAGTTGCAACATTTCAAAATTAGCGTACCGTTCAGCCAAAATTCAGTCCCTTTTGTGTATACATTATGATACAGTCTTTATATACAAAATTTCATACTATTTTTTCTACAGGAAACCTGTCTCATTCAGTGCACAGGCAGGACTGTGCTCTGGGAATGAATCAACATTGTGTACTGGATAAGGCTGTTGACTGTAGGACTTTTGCCTCATTCATTGCAGAAAGTTAAAAGAAAACAGAGTCTTAAAACAGAAAGCACCAGGCAAGCTTAACTATTGGTATCGTTCTCTGTGCCAGTTCTAATATATACAAAAAATTAAAATACAAGAACAATCTTAAGGTTGTAAAGTCAATCACTCAATTTAACAAAATTCTAATTTAAGGCTGCCCTCAAAAACTTTAATTCCATGCCCTTGTGAGTATAAATTATGATACAGTGCTTAATTACATGGCCAAATACCATTTTTTTTTTCAATAGAACCCTCCTGTTCCTTCCCAGTAATAATTATTCCTATATCACATTCAACCTCTTTGTTGAACTTTTTATTTTTGGTTACAGTTCAGATTCTCAAAGTTGTCTACACTCAATATTTAACTTAAAAAGAAGAATAGCACGCTATGGTCACAATATGGTCACCTCTTGATTAAAATAATATTCAACATGGTAAAGCCTGTGAACTGCCAAAGGTCATGCCAAAGATAAAGAAAATGACATACAGGCTACAGCTTTATTAAGATATAGTCTGATTAAATATCAGTATTAATGAACAGTCCCCAGAGAATGGGAAAACCATAAAATAAATACAAATTTGTAACAGACTTGGTGATGGTAAGGTTCCTTGCATATTCCTAAAACTACATTCATTGTTCATTTTCTAAGATTTGGCTATCTGACTCAGGCCAAGATTAACAAATGCTTCACTCCTTCACTCCTGTTGCAGCTATTAGGCCAGTGTTCAATGCTATCTGACAGTGGTTTTCACTTAAATCCTGTGACACTGAATAATCCAGAACTTTGAGGTCACTAGGCTGGGAGATTCTGCTGAGGAGATGTGTGCTCTCTAAGAATCTGAACCTCATGCAAAGACAACAACTCTCTAGGGAAAAAAGAAGTCAGTGACAAGCCATTTTAACAAGTACTTAGAAAAGTTCTAACATCTTACCATACTTTATAGTAAAGCTAACTAGGGGTACGTCTACACTGGAGCCTCTGTTAAGTCGATTTAACCAAGGTCAACTTTAAGTTGACATAAAGTCAACCTTGTCAAGTCGACTTAGAGACTCCACAGCCCCGTGTCCACACTAGCAGCTGTTAGGTTGATGGAGGAATGGTCAGGAACTCTGTGAGGGAGCCTGGAGGCCAATTAGGACAATTTAAGGGCTATTCCCCATCTACACTGGCTTAAGTCGACTTAATAAAGTCAACTTAAGCCTTAGGTAGACTGTAAGAAGTGGTGTTATTAAGTCAACTTAAGGAAGCACTTAAGTTGAGCTAATAAGCACTCAGTGTGGACGCAGCGGTTTGTAATTCGACTTAACCGTCCTTAAGTCGACCTAAGGCTCCAGTGTGGAGGTACCCAATGAGGCCAGTTAGTGCAAAGAGGAAGTAATGTAGCTTACATACAATCAACAAGAACAGGCGTAGAACAATCACGTCTCATTAAAAACTACTCCAGTGAATAGGCTGAGGGAACAAGAAGCCCACACTGGTCTAGGTTCTTTGAATGTTTTCAGAAAATTTTGCCACTTCACTATTTATCTCACATTTATAAACAACTAAATGAATGTGAGCTTCCAATGTGACACTATGACCAACAAAGTTAATGTGATCCTTAGCTATGTAAACAGATGATCAGGGAGCAGGAATTAGAGAGGTGATATTACCTCCATATATCACACTAGTGAGACCATTCATGGAGTGCTGGGTATACTTTTGGTGTCCACATTTTTTAAAAGTAATGAAAAATTTCAGAGGGTTCGGAGAAGAGCCACACAAATTATTGAAAACATTCCTAACAATGAATGTTTATTTAACTTATTGAAGAGAAAATTAAGAAGCATCTCAATGATAGTCTATAGGTATCTACACAGGGAGAAGACATTTGATATTTCAGGACTCTTCAGTATAGTAGACAAGACCCCAACAAGATCCAATGGCTTGGCATTAGAGCTAGAAAATTTTTAATTGGGAGTAAGGCACAAAATTTTAACAGAGAGGGATAATTAACCATTGGATAAATATCCAAAAATGTGGTAGATTCTCCATTACCTGAAATCTTTAAATTAAGACTGGATATCTTTCTGAAAATTTGCTTTAGCTCAAACACAAATTGTTGGGTTCCCTGTAGGTGGCCTGTACTATACAGATTATATTAGATTGTCATAACTGGGCCCTCTGGTCTTAAAATCTGTGAATCTCATCTTTCAGATTATTAATAGTTATATATTGAAAAACAATTACTTTGACACTAATCTTTTTGAAAAGTCTAAGTAAACCATGAGAAAATAATGTAAAATAGTTTAACAATTTATTTAGTTAGTTCTGATTTTTTCCTGTCATAAGAAGTATTGCTAAATTATTTTGGTCTATTCTAAAAATATAGATAGGTGAATTACAGCTATGGTCAGGAGCAGCACAACACACCACTGCACAGGAAAACAAGGCCTTGCTCCAGCAAATGGCCCTAACATTGCTCACATGAGCATTCTATGGGATATTAGGAGTACTCACAAAAGCAAAGTAATGCACATGAGCAAATATTTGTAGGATTTGTGTCACTTGACTCCCACAATTTTTCTTTGCTAATAAGCAAATGGGTTGTGAAGCTTTTAGGGTATTTTAAAAAGTATTGGTAAAGGGGGAATAGAAGCCTTTTAGGGTTCCAACCAAGTTTCATAAAAGTTCCAGGGTGATGGGACGGGGCAGGGAAATAAAACACATGGACATCTGACCCACTTTCCATATTAAAAAAAAGACAGGAGGATGAATATTTGAGCAACGGCAACTATTTTTTATATTTTGAGTAAATTGTATAAATACCTAACTTTTATTAGCCATAGAGTGAGCCAATTGTTTGTTTATATATGTAACGATGTATCCATTAAATACTGCACTGATAAAGTTCTACAATACTATTGGTTAGATTTGTGAAGGATTTAACACAACACAGGAAAAACAGCAAATTTTATTTCAAACATGTTTATTTCTTAAAGCTCTCTGGTTATGTCTACACTATAGGCTCTGTTAAGTTGATTTAACAAGGTTGATTTTAAGTCAACTTAAAGTCGACCTTGTTAGGTCGACTTAACGGAGTGTCTACACTTAAACTTAAGTTGACCTTGTTAAGTCAACTTAACAGAGCCTGTACTGTAGACATACCTGTCCACACTGGCTTTAAGTCTACTTAATAAGGTCGACTTAAGCCATAAGGTGACCTTCGGAGGTGGTGTTATTAAGTCGACTTAATAAGCGCCCAGTGTGGACGCAGCGTTCTGTAGGTGGACTAAAGCGTTGTTAAGTCAACCTAAGGTGCAAGTATAGACGTACCCTCTGTGTTCTAAATATGTAATGTTTTTAAGGTTCAATCAGAAATAATCAAGCTGTTCAATCCTAGTTTCAAATAGAATATCATAAATGGTCATTCACCTTTTTATACCTTTTTGTAATTGTTCTGCAGTTTGGATCCCATGAAGAATACTGATATTGACTTCTATATATATCAAAAGCAGTGCCAAATGAACATGACACACAATACTAATAAAGTATCAGTTTGGTACATTCAACACAAATTTGTACTGTAAATAATGTTAATTTGTGCCTATATTTTACATAGAAAGACACAAAAGCTCATTTAAATTGATTTGGAAGTAAGGCTAGGAAAGATTACTTTTGTGCTTCTATAGCAAAGGAGTAGAAGCACATAATTTTCTTGTGATTATTCTGGTGAAGGGATTTGCATACAATTATTGAGATAATTTCAATTGCTAGCAGGAACAACTGCAGATGAAGTAAGTACTCGCCACATGATTAGACTAATTTATTACATCCCACTGAGACAAGCTATATTCAAAGTAATCATAAACCCATATTCAAGCTTTGGTAGAGTGAATATATTTAATTGTCCCATATTAATGTTCAGCTGTAGAAACTGACATTTAGGAAAAAAATATGTAAATGTGCAGGACATAATATCAAACATAACAGGTGAAGAATATAGACATTAAAAACTGTAATTAGTATGAATGAAAGGAGACCAAGATGGAAATCACAGTATGATGTGGGGAATAATTTTCACCAAGCTATTCTTGGTACCTATGGATTGTTACTCTTTATGTGGCTAAGTTTTAACTGACCTCAGTCTTAAATGTTTGGGAAATCCTATATTGATCAATCAGTAATGGATCCAAAGATGATTCTCCATTATGATTCTTACACAGAAAACACTGAGAATGGTTTTCTCCCTACCTCCCCATACCACTCACTTTTCTCTGCCATGTCCTTGTACTACCTGACATCTTTTATCTTCTCCTCTTCATCCCCCTCTCTTTGTACTCTCCCCAGTGGCCCTTCCAATTCTTTTCCACACCCCACTCATTTATTCCCTCATGACCCATGTTACCCATACAGTCGTATTTGTTTTGGTTTTCTTTTCAGAAATAATTTCCATTGCTAGAAGGTTTGGTGTACTTCCTCTGTTTTTTTCCCCCAACAACTGGCATTCTCTCTAGCGCTGCTGCCTATCTCCACATTAACCATACACACAGGAGCACTAGAGAGAATGCCAGCTGTTGAAATAAACAAGAGGAAGTACATCAAGCCTTCTAGCAATGGAAATTATTTCTGAAAAAAAATGTACAAAAACTCTTGAGGGCAATACTCCTTCCCATGACCCAAGTGAAGGGAGAAGAAAAGTACCACAAAATATCAGCCATCGGTCCCCTCAGAAGAGTTGAGCAAAGATGGAACTAAGACTCTTGTCTCACACACTGGACTCTTCCTTCCTGACATGAACCCAGTATGGTGGTGGGGTTGAGGTTTCAAGCTTCTCCTTTAACCCAGATGTACAGAGGATCTGGAAACTGGCTAGACGAAATAACTAAAGAGTCCAAATAAAAAAACACCGATTATAACAGGGTGTGAATCCTCCCATGTAAGGAAAATAAGAGTCAGATTTAAATATATGAGCCAATGACTGCTCAACGAGTATCAAAGCCCTTTATAATGCTTACAGCATGTACAGTATCGTAATTCTGTACAATATGCAGTACAATACAATTTAACAGGATGTATTATGATCCTAGTATCATCAGTATGAAACCAAGGTAATGTCACTGAAGTTATTGGAGTTGCTCCAGATTTGCACTGGTGTAACAGATTAAAATCTGCCTGAGCATAATTTGTTTTAGTCAATATTTTATCATTTGTTTAGATGACACTTAATCCTTCCTTTAATGACCCATGCTGCCCCCATCCTCAATGAGCTAGTATCTGAAATACCATTCTGTATAAATATTGCTAAAAATTGCTGTGAAAAATGGCTTCCTAATGATATTTTTCATTTCTATTTTGACTTCTGCTCCCTTTGCCCTTTTCAATGTGAGAGAAAAGAAATAATTTTATGAAAGAATATCTTAAACACTATAAATTACCTCAACTGCCCATTTTTCTTAAGCAAAAGTGAGGATTTGTATTTTCTAATCTGCTTAACACTGAGAGGCAAACATTATTCCAAAAAGGTTACATGGGCAAACCAAACAGTACTCCAGGGTAAATTCTCTGTGAAAGGCACAGAAGCTATGTCTACATTAGAAAAGTTAAGTCGACTTTATTAAGTCTACTTAACAAAAATCAACTTAACTTTTCTAGTGTAGACATAGCCCCTTTTCGACCTTATTAAGTCAACTTAACACTTTAAGTCAACTTAATAAGGTCGATTTAGGTCTTAATCCCCATCCACACTGTCTTAAGTCAACCTAATAAGGTCAATTTAAGCATTAAGTCGACCTAAAATGAGGTGTTATTAAGTCGACTTAAGGAAATGCTTAAGTCGACTTAAGGTAAGCCCCGTGTGGACGCAGAGTAGTTTAGGTTGACTTAAGCCTCCGTAAGTTGACCTAACTTGTAAGTGTAGATGCACCCTTAAAGAAAGCAGGCACCACGTGCAGGTTTCTGCCTGGGGATTCCATAGGTGTGTCAGATTGGATCTCAAGAAGAGCTCTGTGTAAGCTTGAAAGCATGTCTCTTTCACCAATAAAAATTGTCCAATAAAAGATATTACTTCATCCACCTTGGCCCTCTAATTTGCCCTGTGTAGCAGAAAGTAAGAACATTAGACATGAGGCCTAGTATAACAGATTGGGTATGAGGCCTGAGGCCTCAGCTAAAATAATAGTTGGGCCCTGTTGTTATAAAGCAAAATCAGCAGAAGTCAGGCTGTGAAACCTGCTGGCAAGTTCACAGAAACTGACAAGTAAAGAGCTGGTATTGCAGAAACATGCATTCCAAAAAGAAGTACTCAGCACAGAACACTCACACAAGCACATTCAAGATGTACCAGGACAACCTAGTACCTAGTATGGTACAAGTATATTCCCCAAAGATAACAAGAACATGCTGGCCCCTCTTTTAGATAAGGTCAGGATGATACTATGATGGAGACAGAAGTTTCGATTGAACCAATAGGTACAGAGTAAAGGGTGGTGTTTAGACATGTCAGAAGGGTAGTAAGTAACTTGTTTGTATCAGTGTATGAAAGAGACTCTCAAAGGGAATGTCTTTGTCTGGCCGAGGGGGAAAGGAAAGTCACTGAGACATGTACATTTTCACAGGCACACATGCCTACGAGAAGCTAAGACCGTGCTTTGTTGGCATTAAACCTGACCTCGCATCTTCCCTACTGAAAAAGAGTTTGTGGATTTATGGGGCAGTTCAACTGCCAGAGCCAGCAGAACACCTGGACAGAACACACACACACACACACACACACACAACCAACCCCTGATAATATTCCGTAATCATAAAGCTGGCGTATTTGCCCCTACATTCTTCTCTCTGCAGATCCTAATGCAGGGTGCATTCTGGAGGCAGGCAGTGTGAGGGAAGATACTGACATCTGCTATGCTCCAGCTCAGTGAGAACTGCACTCAAGAAATGGCACAGGAAATGGGTATGAAGTAAATGGAGACAGGATGTGGCTAGAACATATATCCTTAATTATAAACCAGAGAACAAAATGATGTGCCTAGAAGCCTACAAGTTTTAGTTGTTACAGTTACTCCCACTACCTCTAGAAGCTGGCACTTATCTGACAGAGTTTAAAGTGTGATTTTTCTCTGGAAAGTGAGTATTTAGAAATGACTCCTTTTTACATAACAGATGAAAGCTAGTGTAGCAAATGAGAGGGGGTCTATTTCTTCTTGGGAATCATTGACACTGATTTTTCTACAAAGTTCTGATTACTGGGCCATTTGATTACTTGAGCTTGCAAGGCTGGTCCATAGGAAAACAAAACAACCCAAACTGCTTTACAACTTAGGACAGTTGATCTAGAAGACCCTGAGAGATAATTAATACAGAATCCTGCCATATCATTCTTGCAGTGTGTATTCATCGTAGAACTGTACTCCAACAGCTGTATGTAGAAAAATTGATTGCCTGAAGTACAAGGCTGATTGTCCTCTGCCTCTGAAATGGTCCAAAGCTGAGTAGAAAATTGTCTTTCTCAGTCAGCTGTTCAATGCCTCATGATGTACGTTAGGCATAGTGAACTTGCTAGCACACCAACCTACTGTGCTGCACCTCCCATTTTATTTCTCTTTACTGGTTTGTCAGTAGCAAAGCACCATCCTTGCTAATCAGTTATCAGTGCCTGACCATTACTCTCTCCTTGCCCTTGCCCATACATTCCTGATGGGTGAAGACTCATGCAAAAGCTTCATTATATAGTTTCAGAGGGGGAGATGTGTCAGTCTAGTTCAGCAAAATAAATAAGGGCTATGTCTGCAATTGTTAATTTAGGTTGACTTAGCATGTCCACACTTAAATTTTAAGTCGACTTAGGGGGGAACTTACAAAGTCGACCTAGAGCGTCCACACTGGATGTCTAGGTCAACTTCTAGGGGCTAGCAGGACCTGGGGGAAGTCCACAGTGGCAGGGGGCACCCCTTGCCAAGTGCCAGGGGGCTCAGCCTTTGCCCCATTGTACCTGGGTACAATGGGGCAAAGGGGGACAGGGACCCTGGCAGGGCATAGGGACAGGGTAGGCAGGGCTCTGCCCTGCCCTGTGGGAGGGCATGCCAGGCTCCCCCTGTGCCACCCCCCTGGCAGGGAGGGCAGTAGGGGAATCCTGGAGAGCCCTAAGTCGACTTAGAGTCGACTTAGGGCTACTCTGCGTCCACACTGGCTTAAGTCGACTTAAGCCTAAAGTCGACTTTAAACTAGGTTTAACAAAGTCAACTTAAGCAGCTTGCCTAAGTCGATTTAAGGAAAGTGTAGTGTAGACGCAGAGTAAATTAAGTCGAATTAAGCAAACTTAAGTCGACTTAATTTACAAGTGTAGATGCACCCAAGGAGTCCTGTGGCACTTTTAAAGACTAACCAATTTATTTTTCGCATGAGGGAGAGATCCCACTTTTTGTAGAGAAATCTCACTTCTTCAAGCATCTGACAAAATGGGATCTCTCCCACAAAAAGCTCATGGAATAATGAAATTTGTCAGTCTTTAAAAGTGCCACGAGACTCTTTGTTCTTCTTTATATAGGTACTGAACATATTCTGAGTACTAAGCAATTGCACATTGACTTCAGCTTTCTTTCTGGAGCCACATGATCAAAACCTAGAAGGAAAAGGCCTTGGTCTATCAATATTCTAACACAGGACAATACCAATTACAATTCAAAGAATGGAAATCGTTCTTTGGGGGGAAAAAAAGGAAACTGTTGAATTTTGGCCCAATGTAACAGAGATCAAACTAAATAAGCTCTGGGGGTATAATACCAGAGTCTATTACTTGTAACACATTTGAAATGTTCAATATACTCTTTTATTTAATTTATCACTATAAGGGAGAAAAGTAAGAAATGTACTATCTTTTATATGGTCAGAATAACTAAAGACAACATCAGCACAAGGGATGGGGGGACAAAGATGCAGATCAATGAGGAAACAAAACAAGTAAAGCATGGGAGAGCAATTTATGTTTATCTGAGATGTTTTATAAGTGTGAACTTCAGGTGCAATCATCTGAGTTATGATTCCAAATTTGTCCCTGGTGTCACACACAAAATACATCGGTGTGAATATGACCCATGTCCTGTCTCATCATTTGAGCTGCTCCAGTAAAGATATTCATGGTGGTATAAGAAGAGATCTCTTCTTAGTTTAATTTAATACAGCAGATGTACTGTATTCATTAGTGAAAAATGATCTACAAGAATATGGCTGTACTTACATTTAGCATACTACTAAGGATGGCATCTTGACTTGTATCTCATTGAATGAACACACACAAAATTCTCAGTTTCTTAATTTAAGAATATGTTCTGTCAAGAAAAAAGGGGGGTGTAATTACTTGATAAAATGTTTCTTTTAAGTTTTATCTCTATATGAAAATAATGTTAATATTTACTGTTCAGCTTCCCGCTCCATGGTAATTTAAATGAATATGTCAATTATTAGCAAAAGAGTCTTGTGAAGAGTGTTAATTCATTTTCATGATCAAAAAGGTTAGTCTGAGTCTGAGACAACTAAAAGGAAATATAAAATCTATGAAATATGTCTGTATATAATGTCCTGTGCTGGAGAGTTTGGTTGAAATCTTATGGTTCTATTAGCAGTAATTGTTATTTATAGATTTGTAATTATTGTAATGTCCAGAGGCCTCATTGTGCCAGGTACAAACACATCTGAAGAAATAACTCGTACCCAGAAAACCTTACAATCCAGCTGCATCCAAAAAGAAAAAGGGTCCGAAAAGAAAGTCAGAAGATAATCCCATATTTTAATAGCAGTTTTTCTGTATCTATTCATTATCTTAAAAATAAAACAAAGATTTGTTTTTTAAAGATATGACTATAGATATACTCAAGAGGAGTTAGTCATTCAAAAATGGAGGTTCAAAAGCAGACAGAAAATAAGACAGTAAAAGAATAAAGAAATTTTTACAGCATTGTTTGCTAATTAACTTGACATTGTGCTTTGTCATTCCTTTAGCAGTAATGGAGGGGGGAAATACAGGGAATACATCCTAGATAGTGATAGTTACTGTACAGAAAGAATAAAATATTATAGCTATTGCTTTGGGTGAATATTAATTGTGAGCTATAGGGCTAATCCTGTTTGCCTTACTTTTCAAAGTAATCCCATTGACTTCAACATGAGCAGGATTTGGTCACATATTTGAACTTTGACACAATTAACGTTTAGGAAAAAGCATTCAATTCAAAGACTCATGAATGCACTGATTGGATGAGATGTTTTTTTTAAAAAACTGCTGTGCTGCTAGAAAGTAATTGACAATGGTCTATAGGCCCTGATTCCACACTTAAGCACGAGTGTCACTGGCTTTAATGTGACTACTCACATGCTTGTACTTAAGTGCTTTTGCTGAATAAGTGCCATAATGTCAAAAAATTGATTCTAAGGGTATTTATCAATGTCCAATTGCAGGCCACTGTTTAAAAACCAAAGGATGGCGATTTTCATAGAAAATAAAAATTCCAGTCTCTTTCTGTTATCTCTGTTATGTATCTCTGCATTTCTGTACTAGATGCTGTGCAACTTCAGTTACCAATGTTAAAATGTCTTTTTAACTTTTCAAGACAGAGTTCCAGCAGAAGTGCAACAGCAGCTATCATCCAAATCCTGTAAGTGAAAGACAAACTCTTATATTACAGTTTCTGTCCCTTCCTATTCTTTGCCCATTTCTTGTCATGGGCTATTACTACATTCACAGTGCATGTTTTTGGGTCTCTTGAGAATGCAAGCTTAGTAAATAATCACAAAGTAAGCAATCTATTAGCAACCCAATGATGCATTGCCTGGCACTATATTTTCTATTGATCCCAGTTGTTCCATTCATCAGCTGTTTTATACCATGGGATATAGATTGTTACCTATATTGTGATTTTAGATCATCTCTACTAAGCGGAATGAAATGCAAATTTACTATTTATGCACAAAGTATGTTTTGCTTTTTACAGTGGTCAAGCTACAAAAGAGGATGGGGTAAGAAGATACATGTGCCTTCTTAGATCTGCGTCTAACATTTATAAAATCATTTACAAAGGCAAGTAGGCACTGGTGATTATTTCAGTGACCTTGATTGAGAGGATGACATCAACAATCATAGTTTGTACTAATGACTCCATAGACCAATGTTCACTGCACCAGCCACAGAACCATTTGCCTGCTTGTCTTCATTGAAATGCACATTATTTCTGTGCCTGGCACTGAGCTTCCAGGTGCTCCATGTGATTATTCTCAAATTGGGACACCCACCCTTAAGGTGTGGCACCACGCAAGACTATCAGTTGTGAGTTGCTGAAAGGTCAAGTAATAAATGTTAGTTATGCATACATTTTGTTTCTAGATGTCTTTGAAATGTTTTATTTTCCCTCCATGCTTATGATTGCCAGGGCTGAAAGGCATTGTTCAGTGTATTGAGGTATATGAGTTAAGGTTGATGTTGAACTAAGTAGGAAGTTCCTTGATTTTTTAAAAATTAATTATGATGATATCTGGTGTTGTTTCAGTACCAGTCAGAGAAAAACTCACTCAACCCACTAGGGAGCTTTTAGATATAACAAGGTGGCTTTTACCACCTAACTCTCCTGAAATCACATTCATCCCAGCATTCACACACAGGGTTGACGACAGTCAAATGAGTCTGTTGATCAGCGAGCCTCTAACATTTAAATAAAGTTGCTCCATCTCACCAATTTTCTCTCCATTGATACTGCACCCATCTGCAGAGAGCTGAGTTATAAAACCCAATAAAAGGCCAGCTGGCTCATCCAGGCATGCCTTAGTTATCCATGCCAAATTATCACACATTACAAAAGAGTAAGCTTAGTTCCCTCAGTGTGGGGTTAGGGGTTGTATATGCTACAAATCCAGTCCTAGTTAAAAAATCTCCTGGACATAAACTTGGTTCCAAATTGTATCACAGACTGGAGTTTACCTGTCATGTGTATTGAGGCTAAAACCTTAGTTTGACTAAAGCTAACTTTATTCAGGAAATATTTTTATTTCAGTTTTAGATTTTGCATGTTTACCTCTTCCATTCCTAACTTTCCCCTTCATATGATTTCACAAGTTCTGGACGGTCACAACATTTCAGCTGAGATGTACTGATGATATGCTATGGAAGACTGTTGAATATATTTTGCTGTCGTGTTAGAAGTGCCAAACTACAGCTTTTTGTTTTCTGATTAAGCATTGTTTCAAAAATGGAATAGTTCAAATACAACTTAACACATGTAGCCCTTGACTATATCTATACTTAGCTTGCATGCATATATTATTCTCTATCTTATTTCATGTATGTATATCTTTCTTTATAAATTTAAGAAATCCTAGCTTTATAGTATTATATTAGCATAAGTAGGTAAGTGAGCATAAATTCTGTATTAGGAGCTGAAATGCAAGGGACCTACAGGCCTTGTTGTAGAAATGACAAGTCTGTATGCAATAGCTTTGCAATAGGATATAGTAGGAGTAGTTGTGAGGTTAAAAATTATTAGATGAGGGTGGGTCTTTGTTCCATAGTCTTTGATGAAAACCCCCAGATAAGCTATTTTGAATCATAATATATAGGTCAACAGGTGAACAACAACTTTAGGTGAGACCTTTGATGTTTTGTAGAACACCATAAGAACCACAAAATTCATAAACAAGAAAAGGAGAAAGGTGATGAGAAATATTCTAGTAGGGAAAATACGTCAATTATATGCATGAACTCCTTAACCAATGACAGAGGTACCCCAACAATTTCTGGGGTGAGAACCTATATTTGGGTAAGGAAGAATGAGATAGTTTAGTTTATTTTTAGAGAGGAATAAAGGAATAGAGCTTGTTATGTGTGAGAAAGAAGGCTTTAAGGCCTTAAGATTTGGAGAGCAATGAAGCTTCCAGTCCTCAGCTCTGAGCTCAACTTTCTTGAGAAAAGATCTTCACAGACACAACTGCTTTTTCTTAGCTAGTCTTTATTGTTTTAGTTAAGTTTATTAGGGTTGCTAGACTCTGCACTCCAACTGAGCCTCAACATTCTTACTCCAGGGGAGTGTAAGTATAAGCAACTGTAAGCTGTTTCATAGAAAGCATAGCCTGTTATCAACTCTATAAAATTTCCTGAATGCATTTATGTATACATTGGCTATTTCATTGTACATTTACCAATTCATATTCTTATCAATTAGATGCTTTATGATGTTAGCAATAAAGAATTGTTATAAAAGATACCTTAAAGAACCTGTGTAACTCTGAGCGTACCCTGGGGAAGTCCATGGTAACTTGGTTTATCTGTGGTCAAGTTCAGACTAGAACCCGCATCCTTTATACCAGCTTGATAAAAATCCATATTGGCTATTCAAAATTCCAAAGTAACTACAGAACTTGTCTACACACAGCACCAAATACATATATCACATTTCCAATTAGAATCTCTAATATTTTGATATTTAATTTTCATATTAACACAATGCAAATTTTATTTCCTTACTCATAAGTAGTACACATGAATCTATCTAAGACAGAGTCAATGTTCTTGCATAAAAGAAATTTTTAAAAGAACCTATTGCAGTCATAAACACCACAGAACAATTACCAGGGATATGTTAGAATTTATTAAGGCTAACTTGCAGCAAATTGACATTTAAACATTCAGTTTGAATAGGCAAATTTCTTTGTTGGTACAGTAACTTGCTTCAGGCATGCTTCAGGCTCATATGCCTACTGAAACCCAGGGGGAATTGATCTTGTGGTCTCATGCCATTCAACATTGGTAGCAAAAAAGGTCTTTATGCTGCAAGACAGTAATACTCAAATCTGAAAACAACACTGTTCTTTAAATAACTTGTATTTTATTGCTCATTTCTACCTAAAAGCCACATTTTCCATTACACAACACTGCACAGGCTTTATGTCCTGCAGAAGGATTAAAATACTGACGTTTTACACACAGACACCTAAAGATATTCTGTCCCCATGTATTTAAGATGCATAATTAAAATATAGCAATATACCAAACATTCCTGCATGTTGAGAATGCCAGTACTTTTCCTGTGATTTCCACCATTATTCTCAAAAGGCTCACTGGAAAGTTGCTTTAGTACAGTAGCCATAATCATAGAAGGCAGCTGAGTAAACATTAATTCCCATAAACAGTGTGGGCCAAGTTAATTGGCAATTTAAATGGTAAGGTACATATGGGGCACAAACTAATCAAGACACAGGTGTAAAATTCCTGTAAGGGCATCTAAGTACTGGATCTTACACTAATTTATCATTCAGTGGATATGCAAAATGTTTGTTTCTGATAAGCCCTGAGGGTGCAGGAAAAGCAACTCACATGCAGGGCCATCCCTGGGGGGGGGGGGGGGGCGAACGGGGCGATCACCCCGGGCCCCACGGTTCCATGGGCCCCAAGCTGTCATGCTCACAGCGGGGCAGTGCAGGACCCGCGCCGCGGCCCCCCCACCATGGCCGCTTCTTCCTGCAACCCTCCCTGCTGCCTTTGGCAGCTAGCCGTAGGTAGCGGGGCGGAGCAGGCTGGGAGCACTATGCCCGGCCCCTGGGTGGCCCTCCTCACCCCCAGGGCAGAGCAGGCAGGCCCAGGGGTGGAGCACGTGTGGGAGCTTTGCCTCTGGGCCGGCCTGCCCCACAGAGCCGCATGTGGCCGGCTCTCCGCCAGGAGCCTCGGCCTCCCGGGCCAGGGCTGGGGCCGAGGCTGGAGCCAGCTCCCTGGGCCTGTTACCTCGGCGACCCAGGCTATAGACGGCTCCCCATCGGTGGCCTTCCGGGCCGGTACTGGGGCCGAGGCCAGAGATGGCTTCCTTCCCCAGTTGGCCTCGGCTTCTGGGGCCAGCTCCCTGGGGGGGCAGAGTGGGCTGGTGGGCCCGCCACGCTCCCCTGCAGCAGGGGGGGCGGGGGCGGGCCCCGTGTAGGCCTATTGGCCCAGGGCCCCACTCCCCCCAAGGGACAGCGCTGCTCACATGAGAGTATGAGATAAACTAAGTCCACCCCAAATATACACATCTTCCTGTGAGTTGCTTTTTCTGCTATGCTCTTTTTTCTGCTTCCTCAGTGTGTATGTTACATATATGGTGGATAACTATTGAATGCCAAATCAGTGAAATCCAGTATCTGCATGCACTCAAGTATTTTCAGTTGTTTTCTGAACTTATCTGCACAAATAATTTGCACTATCACTTACATTACCAATTGAACTAGCACATAGACTTACATAGAAGATATACTGACTTTTCCTGCATTCAAATTTGGCCCAGTTGTCCAACACTAAGGTCTGATATGTCAGATAGGTCTTTCTGAGGATGTCATAATTATGAATCAGAAGAAAAGGAAAAACTGGTGGTTACAAGCTGCTGCTGAAAAGGCATCTGGGTTTAAGTCTGTAAAGGTTTGATCCAACTGTCAAAAAATATAGGTGAGATTTCAGGAAGAGCTGTCATGCAGAAAGCTCTGGTATATGCTGCTGATGAACTCCATACTTGTCCCAAATGAACAAGCTGGTGAAGAAAGGAAAATTGTTTGATTGTGCCAGAGAAGGATCTACTTGTGTAGCAGCAAATTATGCAGCTGGAGTCTCACCTTTAATTTATGGGGTGAAATTTGAGTTTTATCATTATTTTCAATGCAGCCTGCAATTTCCTCCTGGAATGTTTAACTCATAGTGTAGTCATAAAACAGCCTGCAGTAGATAGGACTACAATACATAGCTTCAAACCCCATATACAGAGCTTTAAAAATGGCATCAACAAACTAAAGACTCAGGGGTCAATTTAAAGTTTTAATACATTTATAAACCAGTCATTAGTATCTGTGGTTACATGAGCCTCTCAAGCTGGGGGGTGGGGGTCAAGGAGCAACAGGAGTTAGGCCAGATCCCAGGAAGTCTAGGATTTAGGTCATAACATCATTTCCAGTGCATTATAATGTTCTGTATTGTAAAGAAAAGGATTTCCAGTAACATCATCATCCTTCGCTCATCCATCAATCTCTTTGTAGGGTGTCTCCTGTGGAACACCAAATAGTTGGTGTCCTATTCTCAGATCTCATTTTAGCAGGGTTCTTAAGCATATTGGCTTCAACAGGACTACTCATATGCTTAAAGCTAGACACATGCGTAAGACTTCTTTACAAGGGGCCTTGGCCCTTAGCCAGTCTCCACATTTCTTATGAGAATCATGCACATATGTGCTTGTGAAGTAGTCATTAGGCCAAACAAAATAACTGGAAAGTTTTCTAATTTTTTATGCCCAAAAGCTCTAGTTCAGATTAGAAACCAAATTAAAAGTTTTTGTTATCAGATCACAAATGTGTCTGAAAAGATTAACATCTTTCTCTAGCTTCCCTTCCCCCCTCCTTCACTCAAAAATAGCTATGTTGAATTTGCTCTATATTTTATATGCCAATTCTCAGATTAAAACAAAGCCTCATGAGCAAATTTTAAACTTCAAAAATTATATTATAATAGAAATGCTGGTATACTACAGTGATATGAACAACAACTAATAATTGTATTTTGAAGCACTACAAGTAAGGGAACTTGAACCACACCAGTTTCCATTACTCTTTACTTTAAATTTACTCTACATCAGAAAAACAACATATTATTTTGCAGTTTTTCTTTGAGTATCCCCTAATCCCTGCATATGGGATAAAGCAAATAATTGGAATACTCTGATGATTTGGCTGGAAAATTTTTATAACTAAAAAGACCAATAATAAGCTAAGATATAAAATGTCCAAAATGCATTATTTATATTCCATTTTCTCTTTTTATTTTCTCATTATTTTTTCTTTTTTCATTTCAAGGCATTAAAAGTGGAATGAAATGATCAGTAGTCAATGTGGTACGTCTCTATTCTGGCATTAGCTCATATTGTAGGCCTGACAAATTGGCTATGATTTCAGGACTTTTTATAGCTCTCATTATCTTTTACTGCTAATAAAGCAAAGAGGTTTTGGAACAGCAGCATCAGTCCCTTTACATATCATACTCTACATGTAATATTAAACTATAATGTTTACAGCTAACCCTGTGTGAATAGTGG
The DNA here is from genome assembly GCA_007922175.1 of Pelusios castaneus. NCBI lineage: Eukaryota > Metazoa > Chordata > Testudines > Pelomedusidae > Pelusios > Pelusios castaneus. The sequence continues at coordinate 2,023,162 of ML686135.1, read as the reverse complement.
GATGGGGCTGAAGGTAGGTGAAAATTTTTTCACCAAATATTTGTTTCGTTCTACCCAAAACAATTTACAGATTCATATTCATTTCAAATACATTTTCAAATAAAAATAGCTTTGACTGAGTCAAAAATGTAAACAATTCAACAATGTGAAAGCAAAATATTTTCCTTTTATCTGACTCAATTTTTTAAAAAAAATAGGCTTTTGTTAAAAGCCAATGCATACTGACAAACACCAGTGGGATGAAGAGTGGAAGAGGACCAATTTCCTTATGACTTTTAGCCAAGTTGTTAGAAGACTCTCCTGGGATGTGGGAGATGCACGTTCACGATTAAGAACTCCCACCTTTGACTGATCAATTATGTCAGCCTCCATCCTACACTTGTTACTTCCTTCCTCCCTGCTTCCATCCCAAAGAGATAATTAATACACCCTCCTCACCTCCTTCCTGATTTTTCAGAGCAGATCCAGGGAAGTTCCTATATGTTGAGAGTCCTGTGCATTCACAGACAAGTGGAAAAGGTATGGGACTGAATGTAGGCAACCCAAATATATTCACACGTACAACTGGAGAGCTACAGAAAGAGCCTTTATTCTTGGGATTTTCTCTGCAACTGACTCATCATTTCTCTTGCCTTTCCCCCAGTGTGACTCCTGAACCTTCTCCCCTTGCTTCAAAGAGGCTACCAGGAAGGAACAATGAGGACATGACACCAGTGTAGATCTGGAAATCTCTGTGGCCCCGTTATCTAAAATTTTGCCAGATTGGAAAATATACAATTTTCCTCATCACTTGCTTCTTCAGAGGAGTGAGATTCTAGATGCACTGATTTTCAAAAAAGAAATAAAGTATCTAACTTTTTCAGATGCTTCCCAGCCCACTGTTTTGTTTTAGAAGAATAAAATATTATTTGTGGCAAATAAATCTGTTTGGATTAAGACCTCATTGTAACAGTTTATGAACAATATTGAAAAGATTTCTTGTTTTAAAGTTTTTTGTGTAAAATCACTTATTGATCTGGGATCTGCAATCACATTTTCTAAAGCGAGTATAATTTTATTGCAGCTATTGACACTGCCCTTCAGCCCATCAGATGTGGAATCTCTGGGTTGTTGTGATTTCACCTTTTCAATTGCACAGTCAATCAACTAAAAGTACGAAGTGTGCTGTTAGACCAGCTGGCAGAAGCGATGGCTGTAAGGAATGCTGGATTGATGTAGCTATTGTTCTGTTGTGTTACTGTATTATTCAGCAGGATTGTTTGATACTGACAAAGAATTACTTTTAGCTCCAGATCTGCAGATGTTCGCAGGCATTTCAAACCCCTTCTGTGGTAGTGCTATTTCACAGCACAATGATAGTATGGAGAAACCAAGGCTTTGGCACTACCACTAGTGGAGCAGATAAACCAACAATGCTATTTCCCAGTGATTCCACTTCCTCATCTACCAAAAAGAATTTTCAAAGCATGTTGAGGCTATGATACCCCAGGAGAACTCCAGGGACCAATCAAAGCTGTGGAGGCACCCATTTCCTCTGAACCCCTTAGATTTTTCCCACCAGGGGGTGATGGGGTGGGCTTACCTCTTGACACAAATCTATGAAGCAAGTATCTTGAAATTGTGTGGTGAATTTCACTGCAATCCCAAGGTTAAACATGTCTCAGAATCCTAAGGATGCTTCTCTACACTATGTTGGCCATCTTGTGATGCCATTTATAAGTAGGTTAGAAACACACCAGCATCTCCCTTCCTTTTTGAAATCTTCTTCTCACTTAAAAGTAATCTTGATACAAAAACAAACAAACCAATACATTCTTAAAAATAAAATAAGAATCCCTCTTGCTTTACTAATGCAATGCCAAAGCATACATTTTAAACATATATACTCTCGATAAATACATCAGAGGGATTAACATCAGGGAGGGAGAGGAATTATTTGAGTACAGCACCAATGTAGACACCAGAACAAATGGTTATAAACTGTCCATCAAGAAATTTAGGCTTGAAATTAGATGCAGGTTTCCAACCATTAGAGGTGTAAAGTTCTGGAATAACCTTCCAAGGGGAGTTGTGGGGGCAAAAACCATAACTGCTTTCAAATCTGAGCTTGATAAATTTATGGAGGGGATTGTACGATTATCTTATTTTGTAAATTGACTGATATTTGGCTACGTGTGGTGGATTGACAAGTGGCCTAAGAGGGGAGAGTACGTGGGGTGGGTTCTGAGTTATTACAGAGAATTGTTTCTTGGATAACTGGCTGTTGAGACTTGCCCACGTGCTCAGGGTTTAACTGATCACCATATTTGGGGTTGGGAAGGAATTTTCCCCCAAGGCTGATTGGTCTGGGCTCTGGGGGTTTTTCGCCTTTCTCTGTAGCACAGGTCATGGTTCACCTACCGGTGAATTCTCTGTATCTTAAAGTCCTTAAATCATGATTTAAGGAGGTAAATAACTCAGTCATAGGTTGGTGGCCTATTGCTGGAGTGGGTGGGTGAGGTCCTGAGGCCTGCATTTTGCAGGAGGTCAGACTAGATGATCGTACTGGTCCCTTCTGACCTTAAAGTCTATGAGTCTACAGAAGTGAGGAAAGTTGAATTTATGGTTCCTGAAGTAACTACAAGAACAGCTATATATTAAAACACTAAAATAACATCTACCGTACTGTTAACATTAAACTATATTAAATATCACATATGCTCTAGGAGGATGTTATGATCACTATGGGCACGATAACTTTGAATTTTCCCATGTTTGCATCTCTATAATCTCATTCAGAACACTGTATTTTTGCATTTAATATATTCATGGTTTGGAAGAGCTACCTTAAGATAAAAAATGTTCTTCTTATATAATGACTCAATTAGTAATACAGTAATATCATGTCTCTAATAAACATATTTTCTATCAGAGTTTACAACAGCATTTATTTCTATCTGTGAAATTTTATGCCATATAGGGGATGATGCACTGTTCAGAGGAAATAAGTAAAGAGCTGTCTCCTTTGGGGAAAAGATAAAATGATACAAGCAACATGTCAGGAATAATTATGTTAATTCATGTCATAAACACCATTCCAATACATGCCCACCAGAAAACTTAAAAATATGACATTCAGTGCATTGAATTTAGCATTGTCATTGCAGAAGCAGCCGAGTAATAAGCTTTATACTTAGCCCACAGTCACAAAATTATTCAATTAAAGCACTTGTAAAATAAAAATTATACTCTGAAAATTGAGTTGGAATTCAAGAAAATATTAGTTAAGCATCTTCTCTGAAACATTCCAGCTTGCATTACTTTCACTGAGGCAGGTGAGAGCACTATAGTTACATATAAACAGTCACTGAATGAACTCATCTAAGCAGAGTTAAACAGATCAGAGCTTCAGTGTCTCCTTAGAACTAGATCCTGCAGTTAACATGAGCTCTGAGTAGGGCCAATAAAATCCTCCACTGCTCAAGGGAAGAAGTGTGTATGACTCAGAAAGTAACAATTTAGTCCATGCTTCCCCATCACTTTGGGGAGAAATAAATAGTGCCAGAACTACCCAAGGGGCATTTTACTTCCCCCTCTGTGCCAGATCAGCATATTGGGGCTGGGGACTGGGGGGCAAGTTTCTGTCCTGTTTCTGCCCCACCTACCCATTCCCAACACACTTACATGGGTGAGGAATAGCAGCTTCATTGTTACTGCTTCCCCTCCAACCCTGTACACAGTAAGATGATTTACCTTGTTTCAAACCCTTACCCCTCTCTTCAGGTACGGAAACTCACATTTGGATCATTAGCTTTGGGTGTTTGTGTAGCTATCAGTGGCAAGGGGATATTTCCATGCAGTGAGATTGTCTCTGACCCTTGGGTGAATACAGAAGGGGAAGAAGGGTACAAGGACCCTGCTGTTTCCAACCTCCTTGAGAAAAGAGAAAAGTACAGTCCCAACCCCATAGCTCACTGGATAGCTCATTGAAAGGATTTTGACACCCACTGTCGAAAAAGGATGGGTGAGGAAGGTGAGGGGATATGGACTCCACAAAAATATTGAAGTCTGCACAAAATTGAGAAAGGTCATCATTATACTTAAATGACTCCAAATAATTTTCCTCCTTCTCTCTGAACAAAATCTTTTTTCAGCAAAATAACCTTCCATCTAAAAATGGCCAAAACATCCACCACAGTAACAATTCTTTTGTATTTAGCTTTGTGCATCCTTTATTTTGCAGGAGAGAGGTGACAGGTGAGACAATCTATTGCTCACCATTAAAATCTGACATGACTGACAAAAGATGCGTCATTGCCACTGTCATGCTATAGCTCATACAAAAGTTATTGGGTTAGATGAAGGAATCAGTGGGTGAAATTCCATGGGTTGTATTGTTGTAGGCCATCAGACTGGATGAGCAGATTGGTCTCTTGTGGTTCTAAAATCTATATATTCATTTCAATTTAAATTAATGTTGCTGGTATAAGGTGCTACATTTTTTCACCATTTACATGGCTAAAGAAACAAAAACGTATGTCTTTACAATTTAAAGAAAAGAAGAGGTAACAAGGGAGACGATTTCAAATCTTCTTCACCAAAATACATGGCAGAGTTTGGAAATTCTGCTCATAGTGAGCACTGCTCAATACCGTGGTTCGGTAACACCAACTTTCCTTATATTTAATCTTTGTGTGCGTTTATAAAACTGTAACACACTAACCATAGTAAAAGAAACCACTATAAATATAGAATGAATGCATAAGTATTTCCTGGGATGAATAAATTATGCAAGACACAGCAGGGCTGTTGAGCACAACTGCGGGAGCTGTGGCATTTTAAAAATGGGGGGTATAATGGTCTCTTCCACACAGTGGCTAAAAGCTTAACAGAACAAATCAGTGCTTCAAATACCAACAGCTAAATCAAAATTCTTTTTCTAATTTAACAGATAAATCTGCGCTTTGGGACCAAAGTTCTAATTTTGAAACTGCAGCTAGAGTGTGTGACCAGAGATTTTTGTCCCCAAAATATCTAAGGCTCTGGGAGGAATGTAAAAGGGAAATTGACAAGAAAACCTCAGAGGGGTTTAAAAATTCTGGCAGGCAGCGGTAAAGGATGTTAGCCAGTTACGAAGTAACGACAGTAATTAGGAACATTTTGTGTCATGTAAATAGGGTAGTTAGCAACAAGAGATAAATGTAGAATACGTCACTTCAACTTGTGATTGATCAGTAATTCCGCTCCCTCCCATACTCTTTTAAGGATTACCTCACGTACACATTTCCCTTAACACTACCTCCTATCAAAATTCCATCTTAAATAAACTTTATATTTCCTCACTACACTGCTCCTTAAAGTCCCCCTCCCTCTTTTTCTGGCATTTCTGAATGATCCCTCCTCTCCTCCCCTTTTCACGTCTTGGTATGTCTCACTCCCTCCCACTCCCCCTCTGTCACGTTCTCCTCCCACCCCCCTTTTCTAATGTTCTGTCACGTTCTCACTCCTGGCCCCTCCGCTTGGCATGTTTCTGCACGTTGCTCCCCCTTCCCTTCCTGAAGGTATAAGAGGAGCAGCCAACTGCTGAGGAGCTTGTTGGAGACTGAGAGCCCCAGTAGGAGAGCGAAGCCCAGGCTGAAGAGAGACAATAAGCTTGTTGGGGAAGGAAACCAGAGCCGACTCTTGGAGAGGGGAAGCAGCAGGAGCAGCACCCCTAAAGAGGGACACCGCAGACTAAGGATCAGACCCACAACCATTGGTAAGGCATTGGTGCATTAAGGGATCTAAGCAATCTAGCTAACCAAGCCCTAGCAATATGCTTAGACTTTGAGGCCATTCTTTGCCTATGACAGAGTAGAAAAGGATCCATGAGACAAAACAGAGGGATGATTTATAAGATTTGGTAAGTAAAAGAGCACTTGATATCTGCCTGTCAATAAAGCTGAATGAATGCTGTTTTGAATGAAAGGGGCTCATCTCCACCCATTCCACAAACGCCTGATCATCATTTATTGAGTGCAGATAGTTAAGGGTTTTTAATGGTTTTTAAGGTATAGAGTATAACTAAACTATGGAACCATCTGATCAGCATCCTGTACAGCAAACAGGAGAAGATCAAGAAAGACCTTTCAACACTTGAGAGCCACATGGAAAGCTAAACTTCCACACAAACTTCCACATGGCTGATCTTTACTAAAACAAGACAGGCCACCTACAACACACACTTTGCTTCTCTACAGAGGAAAAAGGACATTAAACTGTCTAAGCTCCTACATGCCACAAGGGACCACACCCGTGATACTCTGGACTCACCCAACAATATTGTTAATCTATACAGCTATGCACTCAACCCAGCAGAAGAGTCTGTCTTGTCTCAGGGACTCTCTTTCTGCCCCACCACCCCCACGCACATGATACAGTTCTGTGGTGACCCAGAAGGGTACTTTTGCCGTCTCCGACTAAAGGAATATTTCCACCACACTACTGAACAACACACTAACCCACAGACATCTTCCTTTCAACGTAACAAGAAAAAGAACTCTGCATGGACTCCTCCTGATGGCCGTAACAACAGACTGGACATTTACAGAGAGTGTTTCCGCCGGCATGCACAGGCTGAGATTGTGGACAAGCAGCATCACATACCCCACAACCTGTTTTCCTCCCCTTTGGTTCCTGCAGACAGAGCTCTGTTGATCCAGTCTCTATATAATAGGTGGGATTGGGTGTCATACCCTGTTGTTCGGGGTGAGGTTGGGAAATGCAAACTTCATAACATTGACAGAATGTGAACAAATTCTAGGAATTTCATCCCATTGAGACCATCTCTGAGGTTTTTGTGCTGTGGGGGATGACTTGAACAAATTACTTGCTATAAAATTCATGAAACCTCTAGTACCATATATTTGCATCCTATTTCTTCAGATCCTAAATGTATAGAGAGCATACCAAATTTGATGATGAAAAATACAAGTAGTTCCATGGTTTGGGCACTACCTTGTCCATTGTAAAATATTTTAGTAGGTTTTCTACTCTGTTGTCAATGAATAAACAATGTATTTGACCATTTATCTTACCTGGCATACCAGACACTTTAAGAAAACACCATGGGTGCATAAGTACAATGTTGACAGGTGACTTAGAAATTACCACATTGTCCTTTCTTCCTATCAATCTATTTAAAATCCATCCTGGGTTATCCCCAAATGGGATATCTTCATCATCATAAAAGTAGTTTAGTGCTTAGCTTCTAGTATTCAACCTTTACTCTTTTCCCACACAAACGCTAACCAGCTTAACTGGAAGAGGAGAATATGAAGAACCTTCCAAGGTATCACCTGAAGGTAAGTCTCATAACTTAATACCAGAGATCATTGAAGCTAATTCATTAAAGTACATTTTCTTTACTTCAACTGAAGACCTAGAATAAACAGCTAGTTGCCCTAAGTATGCATCATATTTTTCTTTCTTCATGTTTTCCATAGTTTTATTAAAAATCATTGGTTTGATGCCATCCTTCTAATTCAAGAGTTAAAGCATACAACATTTACATTCCAATGAGCAGCTTGCTTTGCTGGGATTTCTTCTCCATAGATTGTTCTCAAAAACCAAGGCATATCTTCAATTGATGTAAACTGTAATCGCACTGTTTAATTCAATGAAATTATTTCAGTGTATACCAGTTGAAGCTCTTCCCATCTGATCACTGAGAAACCATGTCTAAAGCCATACAACTCTGAAAAAGAGGCTCTATAGCTGGATCTATGGGTTATTTACATAAATAAGATGAACACCAAATTCTGTTTCAAAATACAGGGATTGCAATACTGCATCAGACCTGTAATTTACCTCATCCACTTTCCTGTATTCAACAGTAGCCTGCAAAGATGCTTCAGAGGAAGGTGAAAGAAACCTCACAGCAGGCAGATGTCAAATAATCTCTTAACAAGCCAACTTCATCCTAATCTCTAATGCTTAGAAATTAGTTTAGAACCTGAAACAAGTGCCTTTATTTCCCTACCAATATTCTTTTTGGCTATGTCTACACTAGCAAATTAAGTTGACTTAAGGAAGCTTAAGTCAACTTTAACAAAGCGTCGTCCACACCATTAAGTCGATGTAAACAGTTCCTTAAATCGACTTAATTACTACCACTCTTTAGGTCGACAAAACAATTAAGTCGATTCGTTAAATTGACCTAAAGACTGTGTGGCTGCCCTAGAGTCAACTTATTCTGTGAGAAGGAAGCCACGCTCCTTCCTCCCTGGGACCCCATGGTCCCGGCGAGAAGCGAGCTCCGGCTCCTCTCTTCCCAGGACCCATGGCTCCTTTCCCCCCGGGACCCATGGGTCCCAGCAAAAAGGAACCCCTTGGGTCCAGGCGAGAAGGGACCCGCAGGTCTGGGCGAGAAGGGACCCACGGGTCTGGGCGAGAAGGGACCCGCGGCTTCTTTCTCCCTGGAACCCATGCGAGTCCCAGCAAAAAGGGAGCCACGGGTCCCTTCTTGCTGGGACCCGTGCAGGTCCATTCTTGCTGGGACCCGCATGGGTCCTGGGGAGAAAGGAGCTGTGGGTCCCTTCTTGCTGGGATCTGCGTGGGTCCTGAGGAGAAAGAGCCTCAGCTCCCTTCTCACCAGGACTCGTGGGGGTCCTGGCAAGAAGAAAGAGTCCACTCCCTTCTTGGAGGGACCCGTGGCTTCCTGGCAGAAGGGACCATGGGTCCCTTCTCAGAGGGGAGCCATGGCTCTCTGCCGCATCTACATTTGAAAAGTTAAGTCGACTTAACAGAGTCGACTTAACTTTTCAAATGTAGACATAGCCTTTGTTAGCATTACCTATAACTCTGAATGTTCTTGCTATTCATATAAATATCTAGTCCTTTGAATATTAATATTGTCCTGGCCTAAATAACATCCTGTGGTTAATGAAATCAATGGTCTAATTACATATTACGTAAAAAAGTTTTTCTTATCAATTTTGAATTTGTTGCCTCTCGGTTTCATTAAATGTCCCCTCATTTCTGTGTTACGAGACTAGAAAAACAGAAGCGATCATCCTACCTTTGCTATACCCTTCATTATTTCATATATTTTTTGTGTTTCCTCTTATTCACTTCTTTAGAAAGTAAAAAATCTCTCTTTTTCCAATATTCCATTTGCATCACTCTTCTCTGAATCCACTCTAATTGTGCAATATCCTTTTCAAAATAGGCTACCACTACTGCACATAATATTCTAGATGAGGTCATACCATTGATCTATCTCATATTCCTTTCTTATAAAGTCATTACTTTTTCATTTTATTTCTGGTACCTGGAATTAAAATAAGAATAAGATGTAAAGCCCTGCACTTATTTCTCGTTAGCCATTATTTCAAACAGGCTGTCTTTGGCATTTGCTTTGTTAGTGAGCAAAGACATGCCACTAGGATCTTATAATCTGCCCTACAATTGGCAAAACTTGGATTTATCCCAACCTTCTCTGGTAGGGAGTTTCTTAGCTTATGTTGCTCCACAAAAAATGCCTTATCTCAAGTTCTATTTTGGGGACTCTCAATTTCCATCACCATAGTCTTTATTTCAGTCATCTTCTCTGGAATGTTTAATTTTCCAAATACCTTATTTACCATTAGTAATAGTATCCTTTTATGTTAGTACTCAATCAAAGTAGCAGTTTGACCCTCTTATTATGCTTTTTCCTTCAAGATAACTGCAACCATTTGCTCTTTTCCATTCTACCTCTAAATCAAATGCTATCCACATTTTGATCAGTCAAAATAATATTTGAGTTTGCATTATATATTATCTGATCTTTGGAAGAGAAAATAAAAATATATAACAACAATTTTTCGCTAAAGAAAATAGCCAAACGCCACTTAAATACAAGCAAGTTCAACAATATCAAGGGAAAGAATAATAAAAATGAATGGGTTAATTAATAAACCTTGTATAAGTGTCAGACCATAACTTCTTAATATGTGGTCTGTATTAATGAGTAACTTAAAAAAATGCTATGTTTGTGTATAAGATTTCAGAGATGCAATTTTAGAGGGTTTCACAGCAGTTTGAGGTGACCATCAGAATTTAGAAGCTGGGTCTGAGTGTCTAATTCAAAATCTACAATTCATCAGTTAGGAAATCTTTAACTGAACCTTAGAAATGCAGTCATCTAGGTATACATCTAGCAAGATGTTTTAATCTGACTAAATCTGAATTTATTCTCAAAGATCAGTAACTGCAAAAAAAGATAGCATTTCAGCAAGTCTCCAGTGTGTATTTTCCTAATTTGTTTTACATCCTGCAGTTTTTGTCAGCAGTTTCATAGCCTTATTTGCGCCTTTGTAAAAAGGCAAACCACTGTGTTCCAATCATTAAACTGAAAATATCATTGCAAAAGACCTATACAGCTAATATATTTTCTTTCTACTGCTTTTCTGAAGTCCAGGGTGTGTATTCTGCTTCTTTCCTTTCTTCCATTGATCAGGACCCTGAACTCTGTCTCTACCATCTCATGGTCACTGCTGCCCAGGTTGCCATTCACTTCTACTTCCCCAATCAATTCTTCTCAGTTTGTGAGCAGCAGGTCGAGAGGTTCAAGGGCCCTAGTTGGTTCCTCCAGCATTTTTACCAGCAAGTTGTACTCAACATTCTCCAAAAACTTCCTGGATTGCCTCTGCACTGCTGTATTGCCCTCCCCATAGATGTCAGGATAATTGAAGTCCCCCATGAGAACCAGGGCCTGCGATCTGGAAACTTCTGTTGTCCCTAGAATGCCTCATCCACCTCCTCCTTCTGGTCTGGCGGTCTATAGCAGATACCCACCACGACATCCCCCTTGTTGCACTTTCCTCTAAACTTAACCCACAGACTTTCAACTGGCTTATTTCCACTTTCATAGTGGAGCTCCGAGCAGTCACACAGCTGTTTTACATATAGCGCTACTCCTCCACCTCTTCTTCCCTCTCTGTCCTTCCTGAACAATTTATACCCATCCATGGCAGTGCTCCAGTCATGCAAGCTATCCCACCACATCTATGTTATTCCAATTACATCATAGTTCCTTGTCTGTGCCAGCACTACGTGTTCCTGCGTGTTTCCCAGGTTCCTCGCATTTGTGTACACACACTTAAAATACCGGGCCGATTGCCCTACTTTGCTCTGTTGATTCTCTCTCCTATTGCATCTTTCTCCTTGCAATTCCTCCCAGTGTCCTCCTTCCACACTCGGCTCAGGTATTAGGGCTTTATTAGGACACCTAAGACAATGATTTGATTTGCCGCCCCCCCCCCCCCCCCCCCAGCTCTGACTACCCTCTCTTTTATCCCTGATGTTACAGTCCCGGCAGACCCCAAGTTCTAACCCTTCCCCCAGGTCTCCCTCACTGTGACTTACCTGTGGGCTTTGGTCACCTTCCCCCTTCAAACCTAGTTTAAAGCCCTCCTCACTAGGTTAGCCAGTCTACGTCCAAATACGCTCTTCCTCTTCCTTGATAGGTGGAGTCCATCTCTGCCTAGCAGTCCTTCCTCCTGGAACAGCACCCCATGGTCGAGGAAGCCAAAGCCCCCCTGGTAACTCCATCTTTGCAGCCAGGCATTCACCTCCAGGATGCATCTGTCTGTGCTCAGGCTCCTACCCTTGACCGGAAGGATCGAGGAGAACACCACCTATGCCTCGAACTCCTTCACCTGTGCTCCCAGAGCCCTGTAGTCACCTTTGATCTGCTAAGGGTCACCTCTCTCAGTATCATTGGTTCCCACATGGATGAGTAGCATGGGGTAGTAGTCAGAGGGGCAGATGATTCTCAACAATCCCTCTGTATGTCTCGGATACAGGCCCCTGGCAGGCAGCATACCTCCCAAGAGGCCTTGTCAGGGCAACAGATGGGTGCCTCCGTCCCCCTCAGAAGAGAGTGCCCAACCACCACAACTCGATATTTCCTCCTGGGTGTGACGGTTGTGATCCTCCCAGCCTTGGGGGTGCATGGCTTCTCCTCTTCCACCTCATCGCTCATCTCTAGCGCTGCATAACGGTTCTTCACCACAACGGAGGGTGGGATGGGAGCAGGGGTGGAGCACTGTCTGCTGCCAGAAGTAACCAGCCGCTAAAGTCCTCCCTGTGCCAGAGCCATCGTCTAAATTAGGAAGTTTTATCACCACACTTGAATATTTCAGTTCTCAATATATAGGCTTCTCCCAAGCCTGGGTCCAGTCTCTTAGTGTTCCAGCATTCCTGTTGCTTTCAGAGTAGGGATGGGGGGACAAGAAAGGACAAGGCCTATAACCTTTGTTCCTTTTTTTTTTTTCTTTTTTTTTTTAATATCTTCTAATGATGTGGCCAACTAATATTAGACCAGGTATGTCCAGGTGGGCCCTGCTGAACCACAAGGATGCTCAGTCCCTCCTTTTGAATGTATTATAAGAGTTGAGCAACCTCTGTTGTATAGCCTTGTGCATTGTCATTATATTGTAAATCCTTTGTCAATAGCTGTTTTGCTGATTGATGGTTGCTGAGTCCCTCTAAGGTGGTGGTGCCTGCTCTGCGGTTACTAGCAAGCTTATAACGTATTGTAATAAGAGCAAAATTTTATAACTTGATACATACTAGCAATATGTATATTTTGACAGCACAATGGGTTTTAGCACATTATGACCTGTCATTAGATATCTTATACAGCATGCTTAATATGAATTATTACAACCATACAGAAAAGATGATTAAGGTGTTTATGTATGCTGCTTTGGGGTCGACTGTCACACATATCTCATGTGTTCTGCTGTAGAATGACATTAGATGCTTTCGTATAAACTTGAAGCAAAGAAAGCTTCCTAAGCCTATGACAGGAGAGTAATTCTTCACATACATGAGAATGGGATGGAAACACTAACCATGAATATTTATGAGTTTGTGCTTGCTGTTTTCTATTTTTATAAATCCATTAAATCTCACCAGAGATCTTTAATACATCATTTTCATTTCAAATTCCCTACTTGAAAATTCAAATGTATGTAAGTTTCAAATTAAGGCCAAATTAAATTAATATATTGTCATGTATAATATAACAATCCATTCAGGGAGGAGAGAGATAATAAGCAGATATTCATTCTGTTAAGGTGAATGCTGAGATTTTATTGTTTGAAAAAGTGAAATTGACCCACACATCATCAAAATCAATATTTAAAGTGTCCAGGCAATAAATCTTGAGGATGACCAAAATATGAAATCAATGTGTCATCATTTAAACTTGTGCAAACTGAATGCTAAGTGGGCATAAAAGGATTCCATATAAGAAAAGAAGCATTTTACACCCACTTTGCACTCTTTTTAAGAGACGTAAATAACTGTCTAAAGACGCAAATTGGAGGAGAATCAAATATATAAGATGGCCTACACCTAAAATTTAGGTTGACCTATCTATATCACTCAGGACCAAAAAATATCATGACCTGTGCAAACTCGTTAGGCCAATCTAACTCCCCACTGTGGACACATGCAAGTTTGACAGAAGAATTCTTCTGTTTGCCTGGTTACTGCTTCTTGGAGAGATGAATTAATTGCATCAATGGAAAAACATCTTTCATCGACGTTAGAATTATCTACTCTAAAGTGACACTATGGCAGTTCTGTAGCTGGGCTGCTGTAGTACAGACTGCCCCAAAGCTTGCATCTTCACTAGGAATAAAGGACTAGCCTGAACTTTAACCCACAGTAAAAGGCTAGTGAAGACAAAGAACTTTGTAGTTTTCACAAAACTTAGTGGTTGAGTTAGAGACTAGGCTCTCCATTTTCTTTAACTTGACCTGCTAACTCATTTGAAAATTACAAACTTCTTTGTCTTCAGCAGGACTTCACTTCATGTTAAGAACACGCCTCTTTTCTTTTCCTCCTTAATGAAGACAAATCAAGAGTAAGAAAGACCCTGGACTATTTTCTGATTCTTTTAAAGTTAATTATATCTGTGATGCTGGTAAACCAAATGTGAGTTCTTGCCCAGACAGTAGGGATCAGCTGAGAACTTACAGATTCATAGCTAGAAACCAGAGCAGCTGCCCAAGAGTGGTTCCCTCGCACTGGAACCACTCTTAGGAAACTGCTCTCCATAGACTCATAGGCTGCATCTACACTTGTAAATTAAGTCGACTTAAGCTTGCTTAAGTCGACTTAATTTACCCTGCATCTACACTGTAGTTTTCTTAAGTCGACTTAAGCAGCTTGCTTAAGTCGACTTAAGGAAAATAAAGTCGACTTAATAAAAATTAAGTCGACTTTATTAAACCTAGATTTAATTAGACTTATGGCTTAATTCGACTTTTTAAAGTCGAATTAAGCCAGTGTAGACGTGGGGTAGCCCTAAGTCGACTTAGGGCTACCCCAGGACAACACCAATGCCCTCCCTGCCGGGGGGGGGGGGGCACAGAGGGAGCCTGGCATGCCCCCCAAAGGGCAGGGCAGAGCCCTGTGTGATGCTGTCTGGATTTAGGGAAGCATTTATGATATTATTTTCTATTAATATCTCATAAATGCTATAATCCATAGGAACTATGTCATGTCTGGTATCAATAGAAAGGTAGTAATTTGCTGGGAATGATTATATAGTTTATGTATAGGAATTGTATTTGTATTAGAAGTTAGGAATTTGGTGTTATATCTATACTTTAACTTGTGTGATTCTGTGAAAACGCCCCAGACAGGAGGCTGTCTACAACCATTGTCTCCTTAATGGCTCATCAGGTTTCTCCCTGGGCCCATTGTACTTGGGAGCTTCCTTAACATTAAGGACACAATGGTTGTAGAGGCTCCCAAGTACAATGGGCCCAGGGAGAAACCTGATGAGCCATTAAGGAGACAATGGTTGTAGACAGCCTCCTGTCTGGGGCG
>ML686135.1:1964385-2007912 GCA_007922175.1 Pelusios castaneus | reverse complement strand
AACTTAACTAAGTTGACTTTAAGTTGACTTAGTTAAGTCGACTTAGTTAAAGTCGACTTAAAATTACAAGTGTTAACATAGCCATAGACCCTAGGGTCAGAAGGGACCAGTATGATCATCTAGTCTGACCTTTTGCACAATGCATGCCACAAAATTTCATCTACCCACTCCTGCAATACGCCTCTAATCAATGACTGAGTTATTAAAGTCCTCAAATCACAATTTAAAGACTTTAAGATACAGAGAATCCACCTGCAATTAAGCCATTACCAGTGCTACAGAGGAAAGTAAAAAACCCAGAGAGCCCCAGCCAATCTGCCCTGGGGGAAAATAACTTCCCGAACCCAAATATGGCAATCAGTTAAACCCAGAACATGTGGGCAACTCTCACCAGCCAGTCACCCAAGAAAGAATTCTCTGTAATAACTCAGAACCCACCCCATCTACCCTCCCTTCTTAGGCCACTGGCATATCTACCCACCAGTAGTCAAAGATCACTCAATTATCAAAGTAGGCTGTCCCATCATACCATCCCCTCCATAAATTTACCAAGCTCAGTTTTGAAAGCAGTTATCGTTTTGCCCGCACAGCTTCCCATGGAAGGCTATTCTAGAACTTTACTCTTCTGATGGTTAGAAACCTACGTATAATTTCAAGCCTAAATTTCCTGGTGGACAGTTTGTAATCATTTGTTCTTGTGTCTATATTGGTGCTGTACTCAAATAATTCTTCTCCCTTCCTGGTATTTATCCTTCTCTGATACATTAATAGACATCAATCATATCTCCCCTCAACCTTCTTTTGGTTAGGCTAAACAAGCCAATTTCCTTGGGTGCATCTAAACTGGCAACTTAGGTTGACTTAAGGATGCTTAGGTTGACCTAAACAAAGTCCCATCCACACCTGGCTTTCATTAAGTCGACTTAAGTGCTTCTTTCAGTTGACTTAATAACTACCACTCTTTAGGTCGACTTAACGCCTAAGTTGATTCATTAAGTCAACCTAAAACCAGTGTGGACACCCTAAGTCGACGTAATTCCCTAAGTTGACCTAGGGCTGGGGAAAAGGAAACTGTGGCTCCCTTGTCCCTTGGAGCTGCCGACCAGGCAAGAAAGGAGCTGGGGCTCGTTTCTTGCTGGGGAGCCAGGCAAGAAGGGAGCTGCGGCTCCTCCTGGGGAGAAGGGATCCGGGACTCCCTTTTTGCTGGGGAGCTGGGCAAGCAGGGAGCCGCGGCTCCCTGGGACAAGGGAGCCGCAGCTCCCCTTGCCCCGGGAAGCCACGGCTCCCTGCTTGAGGGGGAGCCGGGTTCCCTTGTCCCCGGGAGCCACGGCTCTCCGTTGACCTAGCCAGTTGGCTTAAGAGTCTAGTGTAGACTCTCTAAGTTGACTTAACAGGTTGACTTAAGTCGACGTTGTTAAGTGTACTTAATAGAATCAACTTAGCTTTGTAAGTGTAGACATAGCCCTTAAGTCTCCCCTCATAAGGCAGGTTTTCCAGTCCACAGATCATCCTTGCCCATTGTTGCCCTTCTCTGCACCTGTTCCAGTTTGAATTAATCTTTTTTAAACATGGGGGAACAGAACTGCATGCAATATTCCAGATGAGGTCTCACCAGTGCCTTGTATAAGGGTACTAACACCTTCCTAACTCTACTGGATATACTTCTTGTGATGCATCCTAGGATTGCATTAGCCACATCACATTGGCAGCTTATATTCTTCCTGTGATCAAGCAGTACTCCCAGGTCCTTCTCCTCCTCCGTCCCTTCTAACTGATGCATCCCCAACTTATAGGAAATTTTTTCGTTATTTGTCCCTAAATGCATCACCTTGCATTTCCCTTTATTAAATTTCATCCTATTCCTAATTACCAGTTCACAAGGTAATCCAAATCTTTCTGTAGGATATCCCAATCCTTCTCTGTATTGGCAACACTTCTCAAGTTGGTGCCATCTGCAAACTTAATTAGCACATTCTCACTTTGTGTGCCAAGGTCAGTAACAAAAAGGTTAAATAAGATCGGTCCCAAGACCAATCCCTGAGGAACTCCACTAGTAACCTCCCTCCAGCTTGACAGTTCATCCTTCAGCATGACCCACTGTAGCTTTCCCTTTAGCTAGCTCCTTGTCCATCTTACTATGTTCATATTAATCCGCATCTTTTGTAACTCTACTAATAATTCCCTATGTGGAACTATATGAAATGCCTTGCTGAAATCTAAGTAAATTAGGTCCACCACATTCCCCTTATCCAAAAAATCTGTTATCCTCTCAAAAAAGGAGATCAGGTTCGTCTGGCATGATTTACCTTTTGTAAAGCCATATTGTATTTTATCGCAGTTACTGTTAACCTCAATATCCTTAAGTATTTTCTCTTTCAATTTTTTTTCCAAGACCTTGCATGCTACCAAGGTCAAACTAACAGGCCTGTAGTTACCCGGATCATTTTTATTCCCTTTCTTGAAAACAGGAACTATATTGGCAATTCTCCAGTCATTAGGTACAACCCCCGAGTTTACAGATTCATTAAAAATCCTTGCTAATGGGCAGGCAATTTCATGTGCCAGTTCCCCTAATATCCACAGACGGAGATTATCTGGGTCCCCCAATTTAGTCCCATCAAACAGCTCAAGTTTGGCTTCTACCTCATATATGGCAATTTCTACTTCCATATCCTCATTCCCATTAGCCGCCCTACCTCTATCCGCAAGCTCGTCATCACCCTCATTAAAGACAGGGGCAAAGTACTTATTTAGATCTTTAGCCATGCCTAGATTATCCTTGACTTCCACCCCACCCTCAGTGTTTAGTGGTCCCCCTTCTTCCTTCGTTGTTTTCTTACTATTTATATGGCTAAAGAACCTTTTACTATTGGTTTTAATTCTCTTCGCAAGGTCCAGCTCTGCTTGACTTTTCGCCTTTCTCAGTTTATTTCTACATGTTTTAACCTCCAAGAGGTTGCTTTCCTTGCTGATCCCTCCTATCTTCCACTCCTTGTTCACTTTGTGCTTCCTCCTAATCATCTGCCCAAGATGCTTACTCATCCAACATGGTCAACAACTCTTACCTGTGATTTTTTTCCCCTTCCTCGGAATGGAGGCTTCAGATAATTCCTTCAGCTTTGACTTGAAGCGATTCTAAGCCTCTTCCACCTTTGCATTCTAAAGACAGGCCTTTTAAAGTCAAAGACCCTAGTCACAGATTTAGTTTTGTTTATTCTTCTGTTTAGTTTGAACTGAATTAGCTCATGGTCACGCAAACTTAGGTTGTCCCCTACAACCAGTTCCTCTAGGAGGTCCTCATTACTCACTAATATCATATCTAATATGGCATCCTCTCTCATTGTTTCAGTAACAGTTTGGAGAAGGAATTAATCAGCTATCACATCCAGGAAAATCTGGGCCCTTTTGTTGCTACTAGCACATGTCCTCCAGTCTATATCTGGGAAGTTAAAATCGCCTATTATCTCTCAGTTGCCAGTAGTATTTACTTCCTTAAAGAGGTCCCTATGCATGTCTAAATCAGATCCCGATGGTCTGTAACACACCCCAAGCACTATCCCAGGAGAAACTCCAGTAGCTTTCTTCCCCAATGTGATTTTTACCCAGATAGACTCTGTCTTGTTAATTCCATCGTTTTGAATTTCTTTACAGTCTACCCCCTCATTGATATACAAAGCCACCATACCACCTTTGCCTTTATAGCTGTCTTTCCAAAAGAGCACATAGCTTTCAATACATGTTCAACAGTCATGACTACTATTCCACCATGTTTCTGTTATCCCTATAAAATCTGGTTTCACTTCCTGAACCAGTAACTCCAGTTCCTCTATTTTGTTAACCAGGCTTCTTGCATTAGTATATAAACATTTGAGGTTTTGCTGCTTGGCTTCACTCATGTTTCTTCCCTGATTTGGGACTGTCATTCTACAGCCAATATCATCCATTAGACTGGCATTTACACCACCCCTCCTGTGAACCACCATGCTGCTCCCCATGTCCATGTCCTTTCTCGTTTCATTTTCCTTCCTCTCAATGTTAATATCAGGTGTGGAGATTATCCGGGCATCTCCCAACCATCTCCCCCAACTCCCTAGTTTAAAGCTCTCTTGATCAGTTGTGCTAATCTCCCTCCCAGAAGTCTGTTTCCCTCTCTATTCAGGTATAGTCCATCCCAAGAGAACAGTCTTCTGTCCATGAATGCCTCCCAATGACCATACATCCCAAAGCCCTCCTTATAGCACCACTATCTGAGCCATCTGTTGATCATCAGAATCTTTTCACGCCTTTGTTGCCCTCCTCTAGGGACAGGCAGAATCCCACTGAAGATCTACTGAGCCTCTAGGTCCTTGAGAGTCCTCCCCAGCCTGGCATAGTCTCCTTTGACATGTTCCTACGAGAATCTAGCCACATCATTTGTACCCACATGAAGGACAATCAGAGGATTCTTTCCCACTCCCATTAGGATCTTCTTCAGACTCAGATCAACATCCCATATCTTAGCGCCCGGCAAGCAGTATACCCTTCTGTTCTCGAGATCAGCTCTAGTTACAGGCCTATCTGTCCTTCTCAGCATGGAGTCCCCAAACACACAGACTTGCCTTTTCCTGGGAAGAGTGTGATTCTCCAGCCTATCCCCACTTCTTTCTGGCTGCAAGTCCTCAGTTCTACAATTTTGCTTTGCAGTCCTCTGTACCTGCTCCTGAATCCTTCTAGGGCTCTTATTTGGTGGTATCTCCATTGGCTCATCCCCTCTCTCTTCTTCCTTGTGCTCCCACCTTCAGTAACTCTTCTCCTTCTTCATTTGCTAACACTACAAATCTGTTTCTGAGCGCCACGTAAAGGAAAACTTGTTCTAAAATGGAAATTAAAGTTAAAGAGCATGGGAGAGAAGGAAAAACTGAAAAAATCTTCTGAAAAACCTGACTGGGCTCATAGATTTTAAGTCCAGAAGGAACCATCATGATTGTCTAGTCATTCCTCCTGCACATTGCAAGCCTCAGAAGCTTCCCCAACCACTTTCTCCATCTCATGCTGCAGAGGAAGGTGAACCGTCCTTGCCTTTCCCCCCATTGGGTCTCTGGGGAAAATTCTTACCCACTCTCAAATATGGTGATCACTTAGACCCTGAGCACATGGACAAGACCCACCAGCCAAATATCTGGGAAAGAATTCTCTGTAGTAACTCAGAGCCCTCCTTATAAACTTAGTCTTAAAATCATTCAAGTTTTTTTTGTCCCCATATGCTCCCCTTGTGGGGCAGTTCCAGGACTTCATTCTTCTGATGGTAAGAAACTAGGCTATCAATTAGTTGATGCTAACACAAGTGATTAACTCAAAACAAATTAACTCAATGAAAAATTATGATTATCACAGTTTTAATTGTACTGTTAAATTATAACAGAATAGCAATTTAAATTTATAACTATTTCAAATATTTTTCTACATTTTAAAATATATCAATTTCAATTACAACACAGAATACAAAGCATACCGTACTCATATTATTTTTGACTATGTATATTTGCACTGTAAAAAAGATAAAGAAATGGTATTTTTCAGGTGCCCTCATACAAGTACTGTAGTATGATCTCTATTATGAAAGTGCAACTTACAAATGTGGAATTTTTGTTACATAATTGCACTCAAAACAAACAAAAAAGTAAAACTTTAAAGCCTACAAGTCCACTCAGTCCTACTTCTTAATAAGTCAATCACTAAGACAATTATTTTACCATTATGGGAGCTAATGCTGCCTGTTTTTATTTACAATGTCACTTGAAAGTGAGAAAAGGTGTTCACATGGCACTTTAGCCACCATTGCAAGGTGTTTATGTACCAGATATGCTAAACATTTGTATGCCATCTGATGCATCCACCATCATTCCAGAGAACATGCTTCCATGTTGATGACAGGTTCTGCTCGATAATTATCCAAAGCAGTGCAGACCAACACATTTTCATTTTCATCATCTGAGTCAACATAGCATACCTGGCACATAAATATCTTGCGATGCTGGCTAAAAAGTTTCATATGGATGTCCTTTCTCACTTTCAAATGACATAGTATGGAAGATGTGGGCAGCATGATCACCAATAAATGTAAACAAACTTGTTTGTCTTAACAATTGGCTGATCAAGAAGTAGGACTGAGTGGATTTATAGGCGCTAAAGTGTTGCATTGTTTTATTTTTGAGTGCAGTTACATACAAAAAAATCTACATTTGTAAGTTGCACTTTCATGATAAAGAGATCGCACTACAGTACTTCCAGAAAGTGAACTGAAAAATACTATTTCTTTTATCTTATTTATAACAAAAATAATAAAGTGAATACTGTACACATTGTATTCTGTATAATTGAGATCAACTTATTTTTAAATGTAGTAAATATCCAAAGATATTTATATAAATGGCATTCTATTATTGTTTAACAGTGCAATTAAAACTGTGATTAATCATGATTGTTTTTAATCTCATGATTAATCGTGAATAGTTTTGTTTTAATCGTCTGATGGTCTTATTAGAAACCTTTTTCTAGCTTCAAGCCAAACCTTGTTGATGGCCTGTTTATATCCATTTCCTCTTATGCCAACATTGGCCCCTAAATTAAATAACTCATCTCCCTTTTTGCTATTTATCCCTCTGACATATTTCTAGAGGATAATCATATTTCCTTTCGGTGTTTTTTTGGGTAAGCTAAACAAGCCAGGCTCCTTAAGTTTCCTCTTGAAAGGCAGGTTCTCCATTTCTCTGATCATTCAAGTAACCTTTCTTTGCACCTTTCAGTTCATTGTTCTTCAAGGAAAGAGCATAGAAGTGTCTTTTTAAGTCACATGACTGTTTTGGCCAATCCTGCTTCAGGTTTTTTCTTGTTTACAATAATAATAATTATAAAACTAAAATGTAACAAATATAGAAAGTGGGAAAAAGTCATATTTAACTGCTTGAACTAAAATAGATGAGATTGCATTATTTGATGCATATCAAAGTTTGACATAAAAAAAAAATTAGGAATAAATAATTGGAAAGATTAAACTGGAAAAAAGTTTCAAGTCATACTCTTCATATAGACCTCCGGGGGTCAAACTGTGCAATTCAGAAATCTATCTACTAGGATTTTCTACTAAGCAGGCTCAATTTTAAATTTCCACCCTTAGCTGAGGTGGTATTTTTCTCTGCAGTCTATATGAAGTTTGGAGCTTCATATGCTACTTCTTTTCTACCAAATGAACAGAAGCAGGGGAAACCAATGCCGGGTACCAGGCGGCTCTTTGTTATTATTTTCTTAAAATTATAAATCTTTTCCATGTAATTTTAAATAAAAGAAGCACACAAGAAATTAACTGAATCGCTCTGTCTTTCTCTATGAAAATTCTATCAATTTCAGTGCCATGTGTTGAAAGACCTTCCTTTTAGCCAGGCCCAAAAGACCACTAATCACTTGTCCTAAAACCTTGCCCTTTTCCACATGTTGATATCCTGACACTCTGAGCTCCACTTGGTCTCTTTGCTCCTGCAACCCTGTACCACAAGTTGTTCTGGAATCTGGTATCATCACTGCCTCTATGGAACTCCTTGGAAATTGTGGGTGTGTAATAGTGCAAAGGGCTCTGTGACACAGTGTATAGATCCCATGACCCCCAAAGGTCAATGGAGGGCCAAGCCGAGCAAGGTGGTGTACATTTCTAGCTCCACTGTAAACAGGACTTGGGGATTAGATGATTGGATTGCCTGCACTGGCAGGGAACTAGATTTAATAACCCAGAATGTTCATTCTGCTTCTATTTCCTATGACTCTAGGTGACATGAGCCAAAGTATGCTATGAGTAGCTGGGGTGGCCCTTGGGGCAGGTAAAAGAAAAATCACAGTGGTTGACTGCAGCAAGTTCCATCCCGTTCACCCCACCTCACCTTGTCCTTTCTTTAGGACAGAAGTAGGCCCAAATAGACTTTTGAGACTGAGGAGGACATCATGTGGGATCAATCATTTCTGAAACACAAAGAAAGAAAACTGTATGTTCCTCTGTGAACCTAAAATAAATGATTGGTGACATTTCTTAAAGGGCCAGAACTGGCTGAGGGAGGCACCTGTCTGAAGGTGTCTTCCATAGTCTGTTTTGGAAAGTCTGCTGTGTTCCTGGGAGGTCTGTTTTTTCTTGGAAATGTCAGCTTCAGCAAAATGAGTAGCATGGGGGGGAGGGGAGAAAAAAAAAAGCTTTCTGCAAAAGATAAACAATACAATTATGTAAGAAACAGAGAAGGCATGAAATACACAATGCTAATGAATACAGTGGCGCTGAAACACTGTAATTTGGGAGTCACAGTAAGTATTTATATTTGCTCCAATCTCTCCTCAAATCCTTCTGTTGTTAACCTAATCGAACAGATTTGTCTTTCCATTTTCCACTTTAAAAATCAAGAGCTCGGTTCTTCATTGCATCAGCGGAAGAAGAGGGCATTGACAGAAAGTCAGTTGCAGTTCCCTGACCCTATGCTACCTGGTTCCAGAAGAAGTTAAAGAAGATCGGAGCCTGCTCTAACTTGTACCATAGTGTAAGGTTGCTGAAGGATTTTACATCAATCCAGGTTACGTTTAGTCAGGGGCGTAGACAGCCCCCACTTTCTGGCTGGATCCCAGACTCTCCAGGGTGGGCCTGGCCAGTCCTGCTTCCAATCATGTGACTGGAAGCTTCCTGCCAACACTCCAGTTGCCTAGCAACTGAAGCATCAGGAGGAGGAAAGGCAGCCCAGCCCCTGCCTCACCAAGGTGGCAGCAGCTGCCTGGGGCCAAAGCTGCACGGGCAGAGAGCAGTCCACCCCTGCCTATTTGCCCGCCATAGTGTCCCCACTTGTGGCCACGATTGACCTCTGCTTGCCAGTCCACGGTTGTAGCGGTTGTGGCCTGCTAGCCAAAAGGGTGGGCACGTGCCCACCCAGGCTCACCCATAGCTATGCCCCTAGGTTTAATGTAATTCTGATCCCCTATACCAGAGATGCAGCTGGGTTGGGGGGAAGTGAGGGGAGAGCAGGGGGAAAGGAAACAGTACTGCTGCCTCAGCCAGCCTTACACCTGCACTATGGGAATTCTCCACTGGCTGTGGATGCAATTAATCCACTTTGCAGCAGCTGCACCAGACAACATGAACTGAATTATCTGGCCTTCCATTTTTTAAATGTTCAGAAGCAGTAAAGGCAAAAATGCTAGCTTGTATATGCTGCGAGGTTTTGCTTTAACACACTTTTCCATTGATAGGTATACAGTATATGCATTCTTTCTCACATGCTGAACAGCAGAAAAGTGATAGAATAATGGAAGAACTGGACGCAAGGGTATTAGGGTTATATTAGATATGTTTTATACCTTGTTATTAATTCTCTGTACTTGGCAGAACATTTAAAAACTGGCAAGGGAGACTTATGGGCAGAATGTCATCACAGCTGCAAAGACGGACAGAAATCAGCAAATGGCTCTTTGCAGACTGGTTACTTGGGTAAGGAATAGGAAAATAATTTTTTTTTTCACATGTGATTGAGAAGACCAAAGAATAATAATCAGACAACTAATTGGTTAAAAAAGTGTAGTAACAAGCTGGCATTTGATAACTGAAGCAAGTCATATACTGATGTTTGGCCTTTATATATAACAGATGTCTTTTTCACAGGTCAGACAGAGAAGAGAAACAACTGATTTAACAGCTAGGGATATGAGGAGACAAAAAGAAAAAATTGGAAACAATCATGCACACCAAGTGAATTTCATAAATATATTTGTAAAAAGGGAGGTTATTCATCTCCATGGGTTCTTTTCACAGGTGTTTATGCTTTTGCCATTGGCAGTAATATTTTGTATCTACATAACAGATGCGCAAACTAAAATTCTTTTGCACTTACAGAAAAATAATTATCCTTTATGTTGACTTACAGCTGCTCTAATCATCCATCAATGTTGCTGTCCACTTCCTTTGAACGTACACTCTTTAAGAGGGTTGTTTCATACAAAGCTGGCTGAGGAAACTGCCTATTTTCCAAGTTGACTTTGAAGAATGACTAGGATGGCTTCATTTAATGGTGCTGGTTGCTAAGTAAGAAGATTGCCTGCAAGTGTAAATTACAGAAGTTCAGAGAAAGTGCTGCATGATGCTAAGATACTACAGTGCTCTGAGGGGAAGAAGGGTCCTGCGATTAGGGGATTGTGCTCCTCTGGTGGAGACCTGGGTTTAATTCCCTGCTCTGCAATGGACTTCATGTAAGGTCTACTGGTGAAAAGTGCTGCCTAAACCCAGGCATTATTATCAGAATGATGTTAAAGCCTAGACCCAAGATAATTGATGGGCAAGTTAGATTAGAAAAGAAAGGGGGAAAAAAACCCCCAAAAAACCAAGAGATTGCACCAGGACAAATGAGAGCTGTTTTCTCTTCCTATTAGTAAGAAGTCTGGAATGGCTATAATGGTAATATCACAAAAGAACAATGAACAGCATTTCCTAACACTATCTGTGGTATGAAATTTTTCCACTTAGAATGGGAATGTATTAAAGTGCTTCAGATACCAGTGTATTCAACTAAGAGAATGCTAGCTGTGTAATTATCTAAGTATAACCCTATGTAAAGCAAGCAGTGATCAATAAGGTTAACTGCATTTAAGTTAGATTAATCAGTCAGGGCATACTGAAAGCTTAAATTAGATCCACCTCACAAAATGAGAACTACTAGTATATGTAGATTTATCAACCACGGGAGGGTTTTGGTTTAAATAATACTCTTTTTTTTTTTAAGGGGATATTGTCCTATGTAAGTAAAAAGTACAGGATCTAACCCATGGTGCAGGAAAATTAAAATAAGGTTATGCAGCTCTTTTCACAGAAACTGGGGCTGAGCCTTACCTGGTGCATTATTCCATTGACGGCGCTATTCTGATTGACACCAGCTGTGGATCTGTCTTTGTATAATGAAGCAGTGGACTGAATTAACGTACAGAAGCTCTATTTTTTATTGTCCTAATATTCATATTTGCCAACTATATTAAATTTATACCTTTTTTAAAAATAAGCATTAAATTATTGTACCTTGATGTTCAGATTGACACATGGGGCTACATTTTGATTGGCGTAAATTGGCATATATCCTTTCACATCAACAAAGTTGTCAGTTGAGGATCTGACCTTGATATTTAAGATATTCTGAAGTTGAACAATGTATACCAATAGTATTTTTCAGCTATCTTCCAATCTAGTTAGGCATTCCAACTGCCAAATTTGTGAAAAAGGGTTGTGTAAACAAAGCACGCTGGTTTCTGGTGTTCTTGATATGCAGATGTCCTGGGTTTTGTTGATTCATTTCTGGGATAACTATTTAAAAAAAAAAACTTCTATGCTTCCATTCTATTTCCTGTGCAATGAATTCAGAATTATCCAAGCGAAAGGAAAAAGCTCTGCCTGTGTCCGATTGGATAACACCCAGTTTAACAGCTGTGCTGTAGTCGTGCTGGAAGTGTGTATCTTGTGGGAGGGGAGATTCAGTAATTCAGCATTTTAACTATCTCTGTGAATTCAATCTTTTGTAATGTTGGGAGAAGGCTAAATACTGCATTTCTATTCATTTCCTATTACCTCTCTTGTATGGTGTTTGATGGAGCATTTGTGAATAGAACCTAGGACTATACCAGTTTTTCTTTTTGACTGTCAAATGTTATCAAGCAACAGTTAGGAAGCAACTGTACTTAACAGAAATCAAGGGGAAATTCAAAATATTATTTTACCTTTCTAGATCAGCATAAACAAAGTACATATTTATCTCTCATGCATTTCTAATTTCACTTAAAATCTAAAATACCTATTATATTAGGAAAAAATATTGAGTTTTTTTGTTTTCACAAAAAAGTCATGACTTCTATTACACATACTTTTGGGAAGCATAGATTTAGAAAAAAAATTAAGTCACATTCCACATTTTGGAAAGTTCTTTTAATTTAAAAACCTTAATCTATGACTGCTGTGAAAACATAAAATAGAAGCAAATAGGATGCCCCAGGGTTCTCAAATACTGTGTAAAGGCTAAAATCAAGCTTACTGGATCTTAGTGGAGGAAATGGACAATGTGGGGCAAGGAGTGAATGATATATACCATTAAATGCAATGCTAATGGACATACTCCTTGAATTTACAGATCTTATATCTTACTCCTCGTATTTACATAATCTTGTATAATCCTCCAGGGAACTATTGCTATATTACACAGGTAGCAGCACAAACTGCCAGATTAATGGGATTATATGAAAGAACATAAAGTATAGCATAGCACTTTCTTGTTAATGGAGTGTCACTGCAATGAAGATTACACAAAGTTTCCTATTGGAGCATATAGTCGGATAGGGTAAGAAATATTGAGCAAATCAAGTTAATTCCTTTCTCCACTCCCATGAAATGAAGGTTATAAATGTAACCTCAGTGGTCAGTCTGTCTTATTTTAGCAGTCTGGCTCTTAGGCTGAAGCTGTAGGGACTGATGTTTCGTTTGGAATGCCTCGATTCAATCCCAGATGTGCCAGTCACCCTGCTGAGTCCATTTTGATCTGAAGTGTTGTGAGTATCCACAGCTCAGGATGAACCACCTCTGTCCAGAGCCAGGAAACAACCTACTGGTCAGTGTGTGTTTTCTCCTCTCTGTACCCAGTCCACAAGTGATATGGGTCTGTAACAGCTTGAGATATGGGCTATTTTGTTCAAGCTGTGGAGATTCTTGCATTTAGCGCTGAAGAGCCCTGATGTTGCCCAAGATGGCAGCTGTAACATAAGCACTTGGATAAATGGAATGAAAGACTGACTAGTAACTCTGTAACTTAAGTAAGTATTTTGTACACTTGTGTGAAATTTTTGTACACTTCCAACAGCAATAATTTTTTTTGGTAAATCACAGCTCCCTATATATCTGCCAAAATAACAGGTCACCAGAGAGATTATTTTTTCCCTCTCTTCACTGGTTAAAGACATTGTCACAAAAATCAGTGCTTCTAGCTCTTTCTACAACATCACTACAACCTTCACTTCAAGGGAATAGCTAATAGAAAAGTAACAGTTCTCTGACCTTCTTAAATGTAAGATGGAAAAAAGGACACGGGTCTTGAAGTCCGAAAGTTTGCTATATTTGCTATGCAAAAGTCAGGAGAATCCGAGAGCTGGAAGAAGAGAGCAGCTATCCTGTATACATTAGGTCTATCAATCCCTCTTTTTGGATGCTATTACAGCACCTTAAAGACTACGAAGTAAAGTAGTGCACAGATACATGATTCACACATAGAGAGAGATGCAATCTAGGAAGATAACTACAGTTAAGAAAAGACATGAGGGGACCGTGACATCCAGATTCTCACAGACAGGTGTTACTTTTATGTTATGTGACTGTATATAAACATGTAGGATTTGCCACTATGACTCACAGATGCTGAAATTGGCTGCCATTTTGCGTACTGGTTTTTATTTTGCTGGCAAGGTTGGCAGTTAGTTCAAACAGTTAGTGATTAGTTAACAAAAGACATGAAAGCTTGAATCATCAGTAACTACCTGTCCAGGGTGCATAACATTCTACACACCAGCAATTATTCTGAGTTGCAGATTAAGTTTTTTAAATAATCCTTTAGAAAAGATTAAATCATTCACATCATCATTTGTGAATGATTACTTATGTAAGGAATCAGCAGGCTTTTATTTTAAACAAAAAATACAACAATACACAATGTCTTCTGCCTGCTGATTTAATTTCTTAGGAGCATTCCATTAAACTGAAGAAATATATTGCTTTTCACAAACTATTACATTTAATAAATAAATATTACCTTAATCATGAGTTTCTAAACAATCTGACATCAGTGTATTGGCCTCCTGACACTTGATTTCATTAACCTATATCAAATGCTTTCATAAACAAGCAATAGCATTTATTAACTATTAAGAACTCCTACAAACTAATTAATATGAAAAATTCCTTTTTGTCCCCAAATGCTCAAAGTGTCTTTATCATTATCATTTTAGTATTTTCATTTTAACTTTATCTATTTTATTCAATAATTTCTCCTCAACTTTTCATACTTTTCTTGAAATCAAAACTCTCTTTTTAATTAATTTCTTCTTCCCATTTCAGTTATTTTACCATAACACAAAACTGACTAATCTCTATTGCTATCTTCTTTAGTGGTCTCCTCCATTATATCTACTTAATAGTCTAGTTATGAACCATTTAAGCAAATTCCTAGTGAATTTACAACCCCTCTAAACCTACATCTCTGAGAAGAGAAATACTGGAAAAAGAGAATAGAAAGCAGTATCAACAGAAAGCAGTGTTGACTTCATAGAATCACAGAAATAAGATATGGAATAGGACCAATTAAATCATTCTATGTCTCCCTGGCAATACAGTGCATCTTTTATTTTGGTCCATTTTAATTTTAAATCTGAATCAATAGTATTTCAATCTCTTTCCTTGGGAGTCTGTTCCACAGATAATTCTGATTTCTTAGCCTCTTTGCCCATCATTTTTTTCAATCTTGTATTTACAGATTTAAATATTGTTAGATTTACACCAGAAAAACACAAGAACAGGCATAATGAATCAGATCAAAGGTCTGCCTAGCCCACTATCCTGTTTTCTCACAATGACCAATGCCAAGTGCTTCAGAGGAAATGAACAGAATAGGGAATCTTTGAATGATTTTGCCTCTGCCAACCACTCCCAGATTCTGGAAGTCAGAGGCTAAGAACACCCAAAAAATGGAGTTGCTTTCCTGACTGTTTTGGCTAATAGCCATTGATGAAACTATCTTCACAGAAAAGATTAGTTCCCAGATTACTGCAGTGGGCAGCACAGTATGGAAAAGAGGTGAGCAGCACTCAGTGGTGAAAGAACTATTTAGAAAAGCACAGGTCCATGGGGCCAGATGCAATGAGTCTAAGAGTGCTTAAGGAGTTGGCTGATATGATTGCAAAGCCATTGGCCATTCTTTTGGGAAACTCATGGTGATCTTGGGAGATCCTGGATGATTGGAAAAAGGCAAATATAGTACCCGTCTTTTAAAATGGGAAGGAGGAAGATCCAGGGAACCAATCAGCCTCACCTCACTCCCTGGAAAAATCATGGAGCAAGTCCTCAAGGAATCCGTTTTGAAGCACTCAGGGGAGAGGAAGTTGATCATGAACAGTTAGCACGGATTCACCAAGGGCAAATCATGCCTGACCAACCTGATTGCCTTCTCTGATGAGATTACTGGCTGTGTAGATGTGAAGAAAGCGGTAGACATGATATACCTTGATGTGTATGTGACGCCCTCCACGGCGCCCTTGGGTGGGGAAAGACTGGGGGGTGTAGATGGGAAGGGTGTCTCCACAATCTGACAGACTCACTACAAAGTCAATATGCAGTCCTTTCAACTCAGGTCAGCACGGCCTAGTGGCCACAGAGTCAGTACAAAGTCAATATACAGTCCTTGCAAATCAGGGCAACAGAGTCAGTTATAAGGGTAGCTGCCCCAGGATGGGGTTACCCCAGGTAGGGGGGCTCGGGCCCTCCTGCTCCACCAAGCCCCAGCCCAGGGCCCTATCGATGCCAGGGATACAGCACCAAGTCAGTGGGGATCCACACCGCAACACACTGGCTTGTAATGCAGACCACACCCGGTCCCCCTGTCCAGGCCCCCTGAGCTACTTTCTACCTGGATCATTGATGCAGTCCCTCCATGGAGCTCCTGGTTGTTCCCTCCTGTGGTTGAGTCTGTTCGCTCCTCCTCAGAGTGCTGGGGTTCCCTGGTAGCTGTGGGTGCCTGCGCGTCTGCTTCCCGACTGCTCACAGGTAATGGCTGCTCCCCTTCAAGGTCCCCCAGCTTGCTCCTGCTCTCCAGCAAGAGCTGGTACAGCCCCTGTTCAGGAGCCTCCAGCAGGTGTCCTTCCTCCACGCTGGCCAGCCCAGACTGAGCTAAGCTGCTCCCTTTTATGCTAGGACAGCATTTGTAACATACCCAGCAGGACTTAAAGGGTGGGGCCTCCACTGCCCACAGTGTCTGCTGGCCCTTTCCAGTGTGGGATAGGCCTACCTCATCACACTTGACTATAGAAAAGCTTTCGATAAGATCTCCCACAGAATTCTTATTAGCAAGTTAAAGAGTATGGGTTGGATGAACGGACTATAACTTGGATAGAAAGCTGGCTAAATCATTAAGCTTAACAAGTAGTGATCAATGACGATGTCTAGTTGGCAGCCATACCAAGCAGAGTGTTCCAGTGATTGTTTCTGGGCCCAGTTTGGTTCAACATCTTCATTAATGATCTGGAGGGTGGAGTGGATTGCACACTCAGCAAGTTTGCATATGACATTAAGCTGGGGGGAACAGTAGGTACTCTGGAGGGTAGGGACAAGACACAGAGTGACCTAGACAAATTGGGGGGATTGGTCCAAAAGAAATCTGATGAGGTTCAACAAGGACAAGTGCAGAGTCCTGCCATTAGGCTGGAAGACTCTCATGCACTGCTCCTGACTGGGGACCAACTGGCTAGAGAGTAGTTCTGCAGAAAAGGACCCGAGAGTTACACTGAAGAAAAAGCTATTTATGAGTCAACAGTGTGCCTTTGTTGCCAAGAAGTGCAGCATTAGTCTGACCATTGCCAGCAGGTAGGGGGAAATGTTTATTTCCCTCTATTCAGCATTGGGGAGCAGGGGCATTTCAGGGTACAGGCCCATTGCACCGAATGTTTTGTCCAGTGCTCTGACCTGCGAGCTGAGATGCTAGCAGCCTGCCCTCCTGTGTTAGCCTCAGCCGTGTGTGCCTGGGAACTGGCATAGGACATTTTTAAATCTCCTGCCCTGCCCAGGCACGTGGACCAGGGAGGGAAATGTAAAATGCCCATGGCCCCAGACCCCAGGTCTCCCCAGGGAGTGGCTTCTGGTGGCTGTGGGGTTCCCTGGTGAGTGAGCCCCTGAGGAGTGAGGTATGGGAGGGTGGGATAGGCAACCAGTGAGTGACTGCTGGAGGGGAGGGAAGGTGGCAGAAGCAGATGTGGCATCTGGGAGGGAGGGAAGGCAGCAGTGGCAGATGGAGGAAAGAACTCACTCAGGAGGCTGGCAGCGGGCACAGGGCTAGGGGGAATCCAATAAGCATGAGCTGGACATGGATCCCAGAGTGCCAGCAGAGTACAGGGGAATGGGCAGGCAGGAGCGCTAGCTGGTCCTGAACACCAATTTTTTTTTCTGTGTAGCAATGCCCTTGCTGATGAGGCCATATGTGGAATGGTGTGTCCAGTTGTGGGCCTCTTTACTACAGGAAGGATGTGGACAAATTGGAGAAAGTGTAGTGGAATGCTACAAAAATGATTAGGGGGTGGGGGCACATGACTTATGAGGAACGGCTGAGGAAACTGGGCTTATTTAGTCTGCAGAAGAGAAGAGTGAGGGGAGGATTTGACAGCAACTTTCAACCACCTGAACGGGGGTCCAAAGAGGATGGAGCTAAACCGTTCTCAATGGTGGCAGATGACAGAATTAAGAGCAATGGTCTCAAGTTGCAGTGGGGGAGGTCTAGGTTAGATATTAGGAAAACCCTACTAGGATGGTGATGAAGCACTGGAATGGGTTACCCAAGGAGATGGTGGAATCTCTATCCTTAAAGGTTTTTAAGGCCTGGCTTGACAAAGCTCTTGCTGGGATGATTTAGTTGGGATTGGTCCTGCTTTGAGCAGGTGGTTGGACAAGATGACCTCCTGAGTTCCCTTCCAACTCCAATCTTCTATGAATCTATCCCATTAACTTATCTAATTCTTTTTTGAACCTTGTTATTATTTTGGCCTTCACAACATCCCCTTGCAGTTTCCTTCTCACAGGTTGACTCTACATTGTGTGATGAAGTACTTTCTTTTGCTTGTTTTAAATTTGCTGCCTAATAATTTCATTGGGTGACTCCTGGTTCTTGTATTATGTGCAAGAGTAAATAACACTTCCTTATGCACTTTCTCCACACCATTCATGATTTCATAGATCTCTGTTATAGCCACTCCAGCCCCCCACCCTCCAATCATCTTATTGCTATGCTAAATAGGCTAAGTCATTTTAATTACTCCTCATATGGAAATTGTTCCATACCCCTACTCATTTTTGTTGCTGTTCTCTGTACTTTTTCCAGTTCTAAAATAACTTTTTTGGAGATGGGGTAACCAGAATTGCAGTATTCCAGGTGAGGGCATAACATGGATTTATATAGTGGCATTATGATTTTCTGTCTTATTATCTATCTATTTCTGAATGATTCCTAACATAGTGTTAGCTTTTCTGACTAATTCTGCACATTAAGCAGATATTTTCAAAAAACTATCCATGATGACTTGAAGATCTTTCTTAAGTTGTAATACCTATTAGATCCCATCATTTTGGATGGATAGTTAGGATTATATTTCCTAGTTTGCATTATTTTGCATTTATCAACCTTGAATTTTATCTGTCATTTTGTTGTCCAATCATTTAGTTTTGTAGCTCTGTTTGTAATTCTTCACAGGAGTAATCTTTTCTTATCAGGAGTAACCTTTTTTTATTTGCAAATTTTACCATCTTGCTGTTTATCCCTTTTTCCAGATCATTCCTGAATATGTTGAATAGCATTGGTCCCAGTACAGATCCTTGCAAGACACCTTTATTTACCTCTCTTCATTTTGAAAACTGACCATTTATTCCTATCCTTTGTTTCCTGTCTTTCAACCGCTACTGATTCCTGAAAAGATCTTCTCTCTTATCCCATCGCTGCCTACTTCGCTTAAGAGCCTCTGGTGAGGGACCTTGTCAACGGCTTTCTGGAAATCCAAGTCTACTTTGATAAATCCATAGTTTAATTCCTCCTGGTTAAAATATACGTATTTATCTGCCTTTATATTTCCTCCTAAGTTGTTCTATCTAAAGTCCAATAATATTTTTGAACAGTATACTCCAGAAACCATTATATCACTTTCTTTTGATGTGATGCCACTGAATAGGCAATAGCTAACATGTCTGGCTACTTATGCTGTCATATCACAGTGCAAACTCATGTCTAACTTTTGTTTCTTTTCACACCTAGACTTCCTTATGCATTTATAGCTACCCAGATTTCTCCCTCCCATTTAGAATGTATGTGTCGGGATATTTTTTCAAAGAATTATCAGCCTGCATGTTTTCAAGCTGAATATTTTTACTGTTTTCTAATCTCTCAAGGGGTATAGAGCCGGAAGATGCAAGTTCTAGCTATTGCAGACATATACATTGTAGCTCTGATGGAGTTGCTGCAGTAAAAATAGAAGTGTGACATGAGGACTAGGAAGAGCTAGCTGCCAAACTACGTACCTACAGTTTCAGAAGGCATCATTCTTGGGGCAGTTAGCTCCTCCCACCGCCATAGGTACCTTTATATTTTGAATGTACTAACCTGATCATAGCTACTGCAGCTATGTCTAACCAATTTGAAAATTACACTTTCTAGCTGAAGTAGACATAACCCAAATGTTTGTAAATGTTCTCTGACCCCATTGATATTTGCATAGATAATCTTCTCTTTATCCTCATCTGCAAGCCATTAATGAAGATGTTAGGAACTGATCCAATAAGCATCCCTACTAGACAGACTGGTCCCACAAACCTAGCACACAGCTATTTGTCATTGTTTTTAGTCTTTTACTTAGTTTTAAATCTGTACTATATGAAAATAATCCTCTCAATGCCAATATAAATTGATTTTTCAATTAAGATTTTGCAAGTTTTTGTCTCAAGCACTTAAAAGTTAAAGTAATATCTTCTGTATACTCCTAATCTACTACACATGACTCTTTAAAAGCTGCTCATATTCATGGACCTTATATCCACTAAGAGCTCAATTTTGCAATGGTTACTGTCAAAGAAGCACTTTCTGATGACAGGGGTTGTGTGATTAAGTACTGACTGATGTGAGTGAGGGTTATAGAAATGGACTCTAATTGTTTAGTGCCTGAGTGTGAGAGGTCTTCACACAGATATAGAGGAGTGGGGAATGTATCAATAACCTTTCTGCTCCATTACCAAACTGAGCCTCCTAATGTACCCTTCTCTGCTCCTAGAAAACTGAGGCATTTCTCCTGAATACATCATTTTGCTATTAATTATTCTCCTGCCAAAGTCTCTCTCATACATAACTCTCTAGCTTACCCAGCTCATGTGGTCCCTCTGAATCCAAAATGTCTTGATTCTTGAATGTACTCGGAACAGGGCCAGAGCTGGATCTTGAATCCTTCTTAAGAGGTTAGATCACCCAAGAACTTCTCCCGATTGATTTATCTATACACTACTGCTAACACAAAATACAAGTTCCCTACACAACTCTCCTTGGCATGCTGAACACTTAGAGCTACAAACTCACATTTAATGCTTTGCTTGCTATTCAGAATCCAACTAGCGTTGGAAGAAAATGTAGGTCCTTTGCACTTAAAGAGACTTCCTGCAGTGTCCAGGTGTGCATTAGTATTAATGGCCACAAAGGTAGAACCACAAAAGCAGGATTTCGAGCTCTTATTAGTAACTAAAAGACCCCTTGGTAACTCTTCTTTCAGTTGCAAAATAATAGAACCCTCAAGCCTTCATTGTAGTTTTGGAACAGAAGCAGCTATTAGTGCCATTATTTGTAAATACTAAGGCAGGAAATTCCCTATACAGAGGCAAAAGTAACATCTGTAGTTCTGTGGTTTCTGCTTAGTCACTTTAAATGTATCTAAGCTTGAAATTTTTTTTAAATGGAACAGAGAAAGTAAAATATATGTGTATAGATACAAATACAAATTACGAACCAACCATAATTACTGAGGGGCATGACATAACCAGACTTCTGTTCCCCTGTTTAAGCAAATTGAGATAATCTACATTAATTCCTGCTGTAATTCCAGAGAAGTCATTGGAGTTACACCAGGAATGAATTGGCTGACGCACTCTGCACAAAGTATGTGAAGGTGAGCTCGTTAAAAAGTACATAAAACTAGTAAGTTTTGAAGTTTTAAGTGCTCATGCTTTTCTAGGCACTCTTGTTTTAAAACATTGTACCTAAACCAACTTTGAACATTTAGCTGTATACAGATAATGCTTTCTCAAGAGACAAGTTAATTTTTGTAAACAAAAATGCATTTAGAAATACATTGGCACAACTATTTATTTTACATTCAGCATTAACTTGGCACTCCCTCTTGTTCTTGGCAGTCTCTACTATACTTGCCTTTGTCTTCCACTACTCTGTGCTCCAGTATTGAAGCCAACACCTGTGATCACATAAAAGACTATGTACAGCAGCTGCAGGACTCAGATGTCCACACTGAAATAAATTTCTAAAGCATAGACATTTGGATGTGTGGCTGGCTTTCTTGTTTGACTCTTTTCAAGCCCTCTTTGGATGTCTGCATTGCTATATGTTGTATCTATCAATTGCCTGTAGCTCTGTTACTGACCTAAGCTTACTGATAGCTTAGAATAGCCTGAAACATAGAAAAGAAGCTCATAATTACATGGTTCGAACTCTAGAATCACCACACTGAAGCCACCAGTTTTATTCCAGATTTACATTTGTATACACAATGGTGTTAATTTAAATATATTCCACTGTAACTAAGGCTGCGTCTACACTGGCAAATTAAGTCGACTTAAGCTTGCTTAAGTCGACTTAATTTACCCTGCGTCTACACTACACTTTGCTTAAGTTGACTTAAGCAGCTTGCTTAAGTCGACTTAAGCAGCTGGCATGCCCCCCCCCCCCACAGGACAGGGCAGAGCCCTGCCCACCCTGCCCCTATGCCCTGCCAGGGTCCCTGTCCCCCTTTGCCCCATTGTACCTATGTACAATGGGGCAAAGGCTGAGCCCCCTGGCACTGGATAAGGGGTGCCCCCCACCCCCGTGGACCTGCCCTAGGTCCCCCTAACCCCACAAAGTTGACCTAGAGCATCCAGTGTGGACGACCTAGGTCGACTTTGTAAGTTCCCCCCTAAGTCGACTTTAATTTTAGTGTAGACACACTAAGTCGACTTAAATTACCCAGTGTAGACATAGCCTAAGAGCAGATTCAGATCCAAAGATTATTAAACAAGCATCAGCTCTTGTCCAGTCAATAAATCATAGCACCATTTCTCTTGTAGTATTTCCTGCTTTTTAGAGCATTTACATTGCATATTTCCCACATTGATCTAGATATCCCAGTTCCTTACTTAGGGTGGTAAAATGCATCTCAGCTAAAGGATGTAGTATATAGCATGCTGAAATAACATTAGGCACACTGGGCCAGGTATAAAAGAAAGCTATGGTCAATTCTTCTGTTTTTTAAATAAATGGCTTTCTTACTGTATTTTTAGCTACTTTTTGAACTACAGCAAACAGTTACAATTGACAAATTTTTAATTTAAATAGATGTGGTAGATATGCAGGTAACAATTTAGTTACAGGTATATGCCAAATTCAATAAATCTCAGTGTTCTGAAGTTATTAGAATTAGCGATTTGAAATATCAATCCTATCTATCTAAATTAGAATAATGAAAAATATCAGCATGTTGAACCAATGATTAGTCTCACCAGTTACATAAGAGCAGCTCCCCTGAAGTCAGTGTAATTGTGAGCAGAATTTGGCCAATAGTCTCTGATGAGTCTGATCCGTTGTCCTTGTCAGATCCTTGAAACAAATCAAGTTTCCTTGATAGATTTGGATCCATAAATTCTGAAGTGCCCTTCTGGTTTTAGCTTCTAATCCCTCAAGAAAACTTGGCAAGGCTTAAGGATTTGCCAGGACAATGTCTCAGATTCAAATTTTATAAATATATCTGCTAAGTGGATCTTAGCTCAATGACTTAACTGAAATATTTGAGAGTTTGAAAAAAACGTGAACAAAATAATTTCATGTCATTTATTTCAGATGTGGGGGTTGAACCGAAGGGTAGGGAATTCTGTCCAATGTGCCTGAGAGGATGCTATTGAATACAAGTTATTTGTTTAAATGTTGCAGGTATATTTCTGAACATTCTGGTACATGATGTGTGTGGCAATAGGACTGAAAGTCCACCTGTGATGCATTTGCTTGTCCATCTGTAATATGCTCTTTCTTTTGAACTCACATGTTGTCCCTTTCAGAGCCTTTTCGACTCCCTCAGGATATGTCTCACTTCTTCACAGCTCTGTCTTCCTTCTCCTTCCCCTCTGAAGATGTATTCCTCCTATTGACAATAACTCCTACAGGAGGCAATATTAGCCTCATATCCACATAAATGCATATAAGAGTATGAGCTAACTTACAGGTGCCATCTAAAGCACAGGTCATATCATAATGGATTGAGGAGGGCCTACACCACAATAAAACTCTATCTCCCATGTGGAATTTTGAATGACAGATTAACATTCTGTATTGGCAATTTTACCAATCATAGATAAAGCAATGTGCACACTGTGCCTCATCCAATCTTCTAGTTGGTGGAATAGAGGGGTGGAATCATGGTCTTAACCCAGCCCAACTCTTTCGGGAAAAATTGTGCTGCTGGCACTGCAGATTTAAGTTTGTGCTATCCAGCAATTCTGTGGTTTGTACCTATGCAATGCACAAATGTGGGGATGGGAGAAAGATTCTTGTGCACTCTCTCCCTCTCTTCCCAATTCATGTAGCTGTGCAGGTCTCAGAGTATATGGAAACTTCCCCTCACATGGGCTTTAGTATGAGATTGGGATGGGAGGGCGGGGAGACAAAATTCACTATTGCATAAGCAGAAGTATAGCCATTGAAGTCAATGGAACTGCACTCGTCTAGCCAGTAGAGATCATAGCCCCCACTCTATATGATGTGAGAAAGTCATTTAGTTTTCATATTCAGTCCTTGTTTCCTTGCTGAGATCACCATGAAGCATGTTAACAAAGGAGGCCATAAACTGATGAGAGCAGGAAGAGAACTAAAACCTCTGATTAATTTCAAATAAGCCAATAAAGAGCTAGATGGTGGTAATGTTGAGTCTCTGATGATTTTGGCCAGATTTGAAATGGCTCCGTCTATATCAAGCCTCATTCTGAGCAAAGAAGACACTTATTCAATGAGGAAGGGAAGACACTGACAGAAAACACAGAAATGGTCGAAGTGTTAAATTCCTTTTTTGTTTCATTTTTCACCTAAATGGTTGGCAGTAATTGAACGACTAATATAGTGTACATCCATGTAAATGGGATAGACTGTGAGTTAAGACAAGGAAATAATATTTCAAGAATTACTTAGACAAGTCAGATGTCTTCAAGTCAGCTGGACATGACAAAATATATCCTAGAATACTTAACAAACTAGCTGAAGAGATCTCTGAGCTATTAGGAATTATCTTTGAGTACTCATGGAGGACAGGAGAGATCTCAGAGGAAAAAAACAAATATAGTACCTATCTATATATAGAGGAATAAGGACAACCCAGGGACTTATAGACCAATCAGCTTAACTTTGGTGTCCAGAAAGATTGTGGAGCAAATAATCCAACAATTAACTTGCATGTACATAGAAAATAATAAGATGATAGGTAACAGTCTACAGGGATTTGTCAAGAACAAATCATGCTAAACCAGCCTAATATCACTCTTTGACATAGTGACATGCCACATGGAGAGGGTGAAACAGTACTATCTTGACTTTATTAAGATTTTTGATACTGTCTCACATGACCTTCTCATTACAAACTGAGAGAAATATAGCCTAGATGAGTCTACTATAAGGTGGGTGCACAACTTGTTGGAAAACTATACTCAGACAGTAGTAATCAATGGTTCATTGCTAACAGGGAGCCTCAAGTGGGATCCCACAGATATCCATCTGGAGTCTGGTTCTATTTAATATGATTATAAATGATTTGTATAATGGCAGAGTACACTTATAACATTTGCAGATGATACCAAGCTGGAAGTGGTTGCAAATGCCTTGGAGGACAGAAATTCAAAATTATCTTGACAAACTTAAGAAATGGTCTGAAATACATATGATGAAATTCAATGAGGATAAATGTAAAGTACTACACTTAGGAAGGAATAATCAGTTGCCCAAATACAAAATAGGAAATGATTGCCTAGGAAGAAGTACTGCAATAAACTATTTGGGGCTATTCTAGGTGTCAGACTAAATGTGAGTCAACAATGTAATACTGTTGCAAAAAAAGCATAATGTTATTCTGGGATGTATTAGCAGGAGTCAATGTATCATCAAGACATGAGAAGTAATTCTTCCACTCTAACTCAGCACTGAAAAGGCCTGAGCTGGAGTGCTATGCCCAGTACTAGGCATCACACTTCAGTAAATATGTGGATAAATTGGAGAAATCCTGACAAGAGCAACAAAAATTATTAAAGGTCAAGAAAACATGACCTAAATACAGGTTGAAAAAACTGGGTTTGTTTTGTCTGAGAGGAGAATACTGAGATATGATAACAGTCTTCAAGTATGTAAAAGGTTGTTGTAAAGAGGATGATCAATTGTTCTTCCTATGTGCTGAGGACAGGACAAGAAGTAATGGCATAAATTGCAGTAAGGGAGATTTAGATTAGACATTAAGAAAAACTTGCCAAACTGTAAATGTAGTTAAGCACTGGAACAAATTATGTGTGGAGGATGTGGAATATCCTTCACTGGAAGATTTTAAGAACAGGTTAAACAAATACCCATCAGGGATGGCGTAGATAATATATATCCCTGCCTCTGTGTAGGGGACTGGACTTGATGACCTATTGAGGTTCCTTTCAGTCTTACATCTCTACGATTCTACGAATATTCAATTTTTTTCAGTTTTAATCAATTTATCAATATAGGGTGCTTTATTAAAATTTAAGATGTTTTTAGATAATTATAAACTGATCTGGAAATGTCAAAAATCTCTCCAACTGTGTACCACATCCATCAAAGGTGAGAGAGAAAGTCTAGAGTAAAGAACAGGAAAGTGGAATTTACTTTTTACACTATTTCAACAACTCATACACATTTTGGACTGAAATATTCACATTGCAATTTACAGAAGAAAATCAATAGTGAAAAAAAGCTGAGTCACAACACTGATGCATGTCAGGGTCACTGAGTTTAAGGCCAGAAAGGAAAGGGCCATTAGAACATCTAATTTAGTCACATTTGGAGTATTGTGTCTGGTTTTGGGCCCCTATTTCAGGAAGGATGTGGACAAATTAGAGCGAGTCCAGTGAAGGACAATGAAAATGATTAGGAGGTGGGGGTACCTGATTTATGAGGGGAAGTGTAGGGAATTAGGATTGTTTAGTCTGCAAAAGAAAAGAGTGAGGGAGGATTTGATAGTAGTCTTCAACTATCCAAAGGGGGTTCCAGGGAGGCGGAGCTAGGCTCTTCTCAGTGGTGGTAGATGCCAGAACAAGGAGCAATGGTTTCAAGTTGCAGTGGGAGAGGTCTAGGCTAGATATTTTTTTTCCACAAGGAGCGGGGGTGACACACTGGAAGGAGTTGCCTAGGGAGGTGATGGAATCTCTGCCCTTAGAGGTTTTTAAGGCCTGGCTTGACAAAGCTTTTGCTAGGATGATTTAGTTGGTGTTGGTCCTGCTTTGAGCAGTGGTTTGGACTAGATGACCTCATGGGGTCCCTTCCAACCCTAATATTCTCATCATCTAATCTACCATCATGTTTATAAAAAGCCAGTAGTACCCACACATTAGACTCACCAATGAGACCAAAGTAAAGGAGATTAGGCATTTACGAGTCACAGATAATAGGAGGGTCCAAGATGTGGCAGTGCTTGATGCCCCTGCAATGGCAGGACAATGATTAATGAGAACAATTAGGGATGAGGAACAGCTCCCATAAAGAGAGAGAGAGAGATTGAAAAGACTGGGATTGTTTACCATAGAAAGGAGAAGATTTACAGGGGAAATGGTGAAAATATATGAAATAAATGGGCAGCTGGTGAAGGCTAGCTCCCCATCCCACCTCTCCCACCTTCAAGCCCTACCCACACTCCAGCCCTACTCCATTCCCAATCCCTTCCAGTCCCCCCACTCATCGCTGTGCACCATGAATCCCTGGCATCATGATTGAATCCATTATCTCGCTTCCTCCCAGGCCAGCGTGACCTGCTATGCACCAGTCTGTAGGTGACTGAGTGCACACAGGATGAGGGCTGGCTACTCCCTCAGCCTATTCCTCCATCCCTGGTTGAGATGGGGGCAGTGGGAAGTTAACAAACAGACCCAAAGTTTTGTAGGTCACAGGGGTGCATTAAACAAACCGCAGGGAGCTTGGTACAGATGCAGAAAGGTGGGACAGGAGGATGGAGGGGTGCAGACATCCATGTGAGAGGAAGACAGCTGTGGGGAGAGAGAAGGCTGCATATCACAGCAGCTGGACCTGGCTGGCTGGACAACTTCCCTCTGTCCTGAGCTGATGCCAAATGCTCTCACACCTTTCTGCTGTGGTGCTGTTCTGGCTTGTGTGCAACTATAGCAGTCTCTCTAGTGTGGTGGGGCATGGGTCTGTGAAAGCCTTCCCCCAGCCATCTCACATGCTCCTTCTGTCCCCAGTACCGGCAAACAACAGGAACCCTCCCAGTGCTGAGAGGTTCCAAAACACACTTCTCCCGCCCAGTGAATCTTCCAGTACTGCTACCTCACTCCTAAACACCTTGCTCCTTTCCAGCATGCCTTCAAACAGCTTCCCTTGCCCTCATTCTAGCCACTGTACAGTTCCCAAAAGACCTGTCACTGAAAGTTCCCCCAGCTGTTTTGTGTTCCCAAATGCTGCTCCGCCCAAGAAACTACCACTCCACAATGGTCTGAAAAATGGCTGCTAATGCCATGTTGCACCAGGCAGGCTTAAAAAACATTTTCCCTTTCTCCTACCTCCCCATCCCTGTCCCCTTGCCACTTGGGCAGTGTCCCCTTCCCACTCACTACCCCTTCTCTCGCTCACATACTTCCTCCTGAGGCCCTGCCACTCTTCCCCTATCAGCTAAGAGCCTCTGCCACTTGAACAAATTAAAAAAAAAAAAAAACTAGGGGAGAACATTCCTGTCCCGAGGTGCCCCTAATTGCTGCCAGCCTGTTGCTTACGTACTGGGAACACTCTGAAGGGCTCTAGGCCAAGTGGAGTGGAAATCCATCCTCACAACCATTTATTGCTCAGCTGCCCAACCCTGCATAGCTGGCACTGGCCCTGAGAATTGGACATAATAGTGGTGCCTGCCCCTGTCACACACTCAGTGATCCAATTCTAGACCAGCCCTGCAGTTGCTGGGAAGAGAGGGAAGGGAACATCCTACCCTCTACACAGAACACAAAGCTGCCCTGGTGGCATTTTGTCTTGTCTAACTCTCTCACCTCCCACTTTGAAAAGTGACGATGGGAGTGGGCCCTAGTGTCCCCTCTTTTTACCCATACACATTCCTGTTCTGGCAACTTGCTCCAGCATCAATGGGAAGAGGAATCCCATAAAATCCCAATCTCCTGTGATCCAGGAGGAGTGCATATGAATGAAAGGTTAATTGTGGAACCACTTAGCACTTCTAAAGCACTTTCCATCCAATGACCTCAAGGCACCTAAGCGAAAACAATGAATTAAGATACACAATACTCCTCTGAGACATGCAAATATTATCCCTGTTTTTGGATGAAGAAACTGAGGCACAGGTAAATTAAGTCCCCTATATCAACTGCCTTTTAAAATCAATAGAAAGACACAAGCCATTTAAGATCAAGCCTTAAATGACTGGTGGTCCAATATCATAATACAAGTCTGTGACAGGGGGCCATTATAAATTCTGAAATCTTCACATTCCTTCAACCCCAAGCCATGCTGCTTCTTCCCTTACATTTTACTTCCCATTTCCCTTATCTGGAAAACAAATGAGTGTCTTTGAAGGGACTCTTAATTGATTACTGAACAGACTGGGGGGATAAGGGGAAAGGAAGCACATGACAGTGGCACAGAGGGGAGTAGAGGAGAGTGGAAGAACTGGTGTAACCCATATGCCTAAAAAGAGCTCTCTCTTTAAGAGACCTGCTGAGGGTGGGTTACTGTTGCTGGGCAGATTAGCTACGCACAACCAGAAACTTCTGGAAGCAGGGAGTGGTAGCATTTTGAGCATGCTCCACAGGATGCCCTGCTGGTGTGATGTGGTGTGGTCAGTCTGATCACATGAGAGCAGCAGTCTGTGCAGACAGCAGGCTAGAGCCGCTTTGAGTAGAGCCCATGTGCTCAGTTTTCAGGACAGAAGCTGAGCCAGGAGTGAACAAGATGTTTTCTCCCTCTAATGGAGTCAACTGCAACAGATTTTGCAGACATGCATATGGGACTGAGGGCTGGTTGCAAAGGAGGAGGAAAAGCCTGCATGGAATGCTACAGAAGATTCCTGCAAAGAAAGAAGAGGACAGCTATTTCTTGCCACTCAAGCCTCTACACTGGAACAAAGACTGTAGCTGAGAGTTGAGTGAACTCTACCTGGACTTTGGGACTCTTGGGTATCTCTCATGTGCGGGTTTCTGTAGGGATTGTTCTTCGTTAATTGTATTTTGTTTTCTTAGGATAAGGTTTATTTAGTTAGTAGTTAATAAAGTTCATTGTTATGTTTGGTTTTAGTAGTATTTTAATGTGGGGTGGTAACTGAGCAATCTTTGCTGCGAGTCCCATACAGACTGGATCCTGGGTCTCCAGCTGCTTTCTCCACAGGGATTGGGGTTTATTTCTGTGAGGCACTGGAGAAGGGCAATTGAATTAATCTTAGCCCACCCGAAGGTTACACTGGCAGGAGTCAA
Source organism: Pelusios castaneus (assembly GCA_007922175.1). Classification (NCBI taxonomy): domain Eukaryota; kingdom Metazoa; phylum Chordata; order Testudines; family Pelomedusidae; genus Pelusios; species Pelusios castaneus. The sequence continues at coordinate 1,978,145 of ML686135.1, read as the reverse complement.
TCCAATCAGATTAGGGGCAGACAGGCTGAAAGATTCAGACTGTAGTACTGACCACGCCCAACCAAGCAGTGAGTGAAGTGACATTAAAACCGAGTCCAGAGAAGAAAAGTTAGAAGGCTGTTGTCAGTCTCACACTGCCTGAGGGCATGGCATGCTAAGCTTTATATGCTCTATGCAGATGGTTCCTGGGCGGCTGAGGGAACCTGAACTGAGCATAAAAACTTCTGTCTTCCCAGCACAGAGGACAGGGAAAGAGGTGAGGCCACCACAGCCAATCAGGGAAGGCATAGCATTCCCCCGCCTTTAATACCAACTGCCTGTGATGAAATAATAAATATAGCATACTCCCAATTTTTCAAAATCCTGTGATCTGAACCCTCCACATTATCTGAATCCTTTCCTTGTTCCCCAGGCTGGAGCCAAGGAAGGGATTCAGATAATACAGAGGTTCAGACAACAGAACAAAGGCCCCTGTGCTGTTGAATGGCTCCTGTGACAGTGCATGAGGCCTATGCAGCCCTGCTGTGACAGAAGGGAGTGAGTGTGTCCATACAGCAGAGCTGTAGAGGGTTCCCTGTGCTGCTGCAGGGCAGGAGACACCCAATCCCTGTAGATGCAAAGTGCAAGGTAGACTCTCTAGTCTCTGCCCTGCTCTGCCAGGACTGGAGACTCGCCTCACACCTTGCGCCTGCAATATTTGAGAGGACAGGAGTGGCACAGGGAGCCCTCTGCAGCCATGCTCTTATTAAAATGAGTGCTTTGGGGCCATGAGGGCGGAGCTGAAAAGGGCTCTCTCAAGTGCCACTCCTGCCCTTTCAATTATCCAAATTCCCAATTAGCTGAAGAAAATCCACATCCCCCCATGCTAATTGGATAACTGGTAGTATACTGTTTATAGACAATGTCATTTGGAAACTTCCATTATCCCTGTCTCATAACACAACAATAAGGGGACTGGCAACAAATTTGAAAAGTGGCAAATTCAAAACTGATTTAAGGAAATCTTTCTTTTTACATGTTATTAAACCATGGAACTCATTGCCACAGGGTGTCATCTAATAAAGTTTCCTTGAAGGAGTGGGATCCATAAATTCTGAAGTGAAGAATTCAGCTAAATTCAATGAACAATTGGATGTTCATGGAGATAACAGAAATACAAGGAGTTTTCATAGCTGATGCTAACAAGAAGAATATCGGAAGGGAGGTATTAAGGCAACTGCTAATTATTAGCAGTTAGAATGAGACCTATATGAGGGGCAGATGCTTCCTGTGAGGTTTCTTCTATCTTTTTCTGAAACATCTACTCCTGTCCTTTGTCGACAGAGGTTTCTGAACTAAATGGACCCTGGAATGGACCACTCTGGAAACTGCCATGTTCCTATTCTTTCCTTATATACCAATCCCTCCAGCTTCCTAATATTTTTTCTCATTCTTCTCTGAATTCTATCAAGGAAGTAGAAACTTTTGCAGGTAAAATAATAATAATAAAAATAATCTGGGTGCCTAACAGAATTCTAGGTCTGGTCTTACTAGCATTCCATTCAGAAGAGTTGTGCCCCTAAATATTCAGTCCAGAAGCACAATATAAGAGACTTGAGTCGATAACCCCTCATGTGGTCCCTTCCAGTTTCTATGATTCTATATGTGACGCTGTCTGGGTTTAGGGGACCATTTATAATACTATTTCAAATTAATATTTCATAACTGCAATAATCCATAGGAACTATGCCATTGTTTGGTACCAACAGAAAGGCTGTAATTTGCTGGGAATGATTATATGGTTTAATGTGTAGGAATTGCATCTGTATTGGAAGTTAGGAATATGTTTGTTATATTTATATTTCAACCTGTGTGATTCTGGGAAGCTCCCTGGACTCGATATCTACAGCTGTTGTTTCCTTAATGGCCTATGAAGGAAGCTCCCAGATACAATGGGCCCAGGAAGAAACCTGTTCAGCCACTAGGACTTGCCCATGTGACTCAACTCAACTTTGATTGGAAAGAACTCCACACAGCATGGAGAAGGCCAAATGTGATAAAAGGCAGCAGCCCTGACTTTATCTTGTCTCAAGTTCCCAGTCTATAGCCAACATCCTTCTCTGGAATGATTCATCTGTGACTGGACAAAGGACTGAGACCCACCCAGGAGCTGGGTATTTACCAGAGGAACAAGCCTGCAAACTGCTTTGCATGAACTCTAAATAATTTGTATGTATGTGATTCACTTTGACCCTTTAGCATCTCTCATATTTTGCTTCTTTTCTTTTTATATTACATCTTTAGTTGTAGTTACTAAAGGATTGGCTATCAGTGTGGTATTTTGGGTAAGATCCAAATCTATATTGTTCTGTGTAACATGGCTGGTCTTTTGGGGTCAGGAGAACCTATTTCTTTAAGGGACTGTATGGGTAGGTGGGAGCCAGAGTAGCTGGAGTGCAATAAAGGGGGCTGTTTCTATTTTGGCAGATTTCATGGCAACTGGTGTGGGGAACCAGAAACCTGGTTGGGACTGATAGAGAGACCGGTTTAAGTACAACCCATCAGTGTTTGGGGAGTTTGATTCCCGGTTTTGCAGCTTGCCCTGATTTTTGTACGTTCAGGGGATAATCTCAGGAGGCCCCAGTCACACTATGAATAACTTTTATGGCTGAAGTAATGCATTACAGGTTCACTAGATCGTTTGAAGCATTTCAATCCTCCATGTACTCTATGCCCTTGCCAATGAATAACTGTTTCAAATGATTTTTCTCCACACACACCAATGTACCTGTTTCCAGGTTATTATTAAGTTCTCAGTATTTCTAGCCTTTCTAGGATATCTTTATGCTGTTTATATCTGATGTCACTGTGGACGGCAACATCTCCCCATTTGCCTTGTTGTTGTGGTTTTCATTAAAATGACATCTCCAAACTCATTCAGATTTTTAGTAAAGATGTAAAATAAAGCCAGATCTAGGATCACTCCATATAGATTCTGACCAGCCAATTTATCATAAATCAACACATTGTCTGAGACTGACAGCACAATTTTATGTTTATTGTCCTTCAGCTCCATTTGACTGTTTTTATCCAAGCAAACGTGAACAAAAATTTCTTAAATTTTGAGAGACACCATATTGAATAATTTACTAACAGTCATATATATTTCAACCAATAACTGTTGCTCCATATTGAAATCACTTTCCCGTTATTAGACTGATATTCAAGCACCCAGCCCTATGCACAGATGAGAGAATGGGAGGTTGGGCCCAGGGCCGTCCTTGGGGGCGGGGGAGGGGGTGCGAACGGGGCAATCGCCCTGGGCCCCACGGTTATATGGGCCCTGCGCTGTCCTGCTCCCTGCAGGGCAGTGCGGGGCCTGTGCTGCGGCCCCACCCCCCCACAGCAGCACTTCACCCAACTCCTCGCTGCCAAAGGGGAGCGCTGCCCCTGGGCCGGCCCCCCTCCTCCTCACCCCCAGGGCAGAGCAGGAAGGCCCAGGGGCGGGGCAGGTGCATGGGGCCCGGCCTGCTGCTCCCTGCCCATGGCCACACCCCTCGCCAGGCCGCATGTGGTCCGGCAGGATGAGTCCCTGGCCACTGCCGGGGCTGGCCCTCGGCCATAGTATGGTCAGGGCCGGGGCAGGCGGGTGGGCTGAGCCTCAGCCTCAGCTCCCCACCATCCCAGAGTCACGGCCTTGGCTCTCCACCACCCCGGGACGGGGGAGAAGGGCAGCTGGGGTGGCGGGGAGCCGAGGCCGCGGCCCTGGGGCAGCAGGGATCCACGGCTCAGGTTGTGCCCACGGGGCAGCAGCTCCATACCACCCCGGCTGCCCTTTGCCCCCTACCCGAGGCCGCAGCTGTGACTCCCTGCCACTCCAGGTCCACGGCCTTGGCATCCAGCAGCCCCAGCTGCCCCTCTCCCCCTCCCCAGGGCTGCAGCTCCCCGCTGCCCCAGCTGGCCATCGCCCCTGCTCCAGGCCACGGCTGCAGCTTCCAGGACCAGGGGCCAACTGGACCGGCCCAAAGCACTCCCCTCCAGCATGGGGGGTGGGGCCCCGCCAAGGCAGATTGGCCCTGGGCCCCGCTCCCCCCCAGGAGATGGCCCTGGTTGGGCCATGGACAAGGACAGACAAAGTCTCTTTTTCATGGTACAGAACTTTTACACCAGCTAGTAATAAAAACATGATAATGTCTGTAAATAAAATTTAGAGGATTCTGCCCAATCCCCACCACCACACAGTCCTTCAGAGTTCTAACCATCTGAATTACACCTCCCACCTAGATTTAATTCTCTGTAGTTCAAAAGATGGAGCCAAATTCTGCTCTCTGTTACCCCAGTATAAGCCTCATAAGTGTTGAGTCAGTGGTGTTTCTCCACATTTATTCTAGTGAAACTGAGAACAGAATTAATCTCTGTCTCTTTATGTTTACTCATTGTTTGTCATATCTTGGCTCTGAATCACTATCTCAATGAAGCTTGCCTTCTGTTATGAAATGATGGTGACAATAAAATGGTAGCAATATGTTTTCTGAATTTCCTTATGGGGAATATGCCATTGCGAGCAGTCACCTTCTTTACAGGTAACCAAAACATCTACAAATGAAAAGATTCATGTTCTTTTTTTCGTGCATTAAATAACAGCAACAACAAAAAATAAATCTGCTGTTCCGATGTTTCAAAGCATCTCCAGTTCTGTATCTGCATCCTTCCAGAAGACAAATATGTCATCTCCATATTCGAAACATACTGATGGATTTCAAAGCTGCTGAGCTCAGTGCCTTTAGAATTTACTAAGCATATTGTTATAAATGATGTTCTCAAACTGACCTTAGTTTGACATTGCATGCTTGAAAGTGGTATTTGTCTAATTAAGCATGTGAAACTAAGATGAGAAGGGTTAATGCGGGTTGTAGACTTTTGCCTCAATAATGTCCTTGGCTTATTTGGTGAAATACTATTGCACTTTTCTGCTATTTTTTGGTCTGATTCTTTATTACTGCACCTTGATCACAGAACAGATGTAATTCAATAATACTTACATTTTTGAGCATCTCCACACTTACTACAGTAGTTCCCAAGACTTCTTTAGACTCACAAAAGGGGGGAAAAAGATCTCTTTAGACCAAACAATAAGTGACAGGAAAACTTGAACCCACTCCTTGGTGTGTATTATCAATTTTGACCCAACTACCTGTGTTTCAGGTAATACAAAACTAAACCCAGAAACCACTAAAACACAGGACATCTCTGATTAGGTAAACTGGCAGGCATTGCTAGAGTGAAATAATTATTTCTCTGTAGCTACGCTGGTCAATTTCCATATGCAGATGAGCCCATAACACAAAGAGAAAAGTCCTGCCTCTAACATGCAAGCCTAATCACTGTGGGCCAAATCCTTCCCCTGCTCACAAAGGGGATAAAGAACAGCTGTGCAGCATGATGAATGCCAGACTTGTGGAGGATGTATTCTTGCTTCGCCAACCTGGCAATAAGGCTTGAGGTACCAATGTGCAGTGGGCATCCTTACAATTGTCCATCATTCTGAAAGATTTTAAAGTGCCCTGTGATATTCTCTACCTGTGTATTAATAGGTAGTTCCATTAGAAATGGTACCATGTTTTAAAGCAATGTACAATGACAAGTAGATGTAATATTGTGGATGGGCTGTGATAGATTTTAAAAGATAGAGGGAAAAGAAGACGACATGGTATGAGGCACTGTACTCTCCCCATGAGCCACCCAGTGGATCCATGCTGCATGAAGCCCTCCACTAAACCAAAGTTCCTTCTCTGTCCCAACACAGTGGGATGCAGTACCTCTCAATGAACCTTCCTAAATGGTGAATACACAGTGGGCCAGGCTCTGATCTCAGGTTATACCAGTGTTAATCCACAGCCACTCCAATGATTTAAATGAGGTAACTCAAGATTTTTGCTGTGGTCACTGAGATCAAAACTTGCTGCAGGAGGAGTGGAGTTAAAAACAGAATAGAAGCTTTAATTCTGAATTCTTTTTATCAATCCATGTATGAGTGACATTAATATCACTTAAACATTTTTACATTTCAAATTTAGAGCTATCACTCAGTGCAATTTGTTGAATAACATACAGGTGTAGGGCTCAGCACCTATAGATGAAGAAATTCTTACTTTAGTTGCAAAACCAATCAACTTATTTCAGTCGAGTGAACTTTATTTTATTTTTAAAATGCCTAATACAATATAATGATGCACAGCTCTCACAACAGTCAATCAAACCAGAGTGTTAAGAAAGAATTTGCAACTTACCCCTGTCTGTGTCATAAAGGAAGACAAATCGGTTCCATTCATAATGATCCAGCAAACTTAGGAGTGCTCCCCGTAAAGATGGTCGCAGCTGCAGTACAAACTGGCTCTCGCCCTCTGTGGGGAAACTTGGAGTGATGAGGGAGATGTGTAAGGCGCTGCAGAATGAGGTCAAAGTATGTACTGATCTCTTATCATACAGTCCAAAAATGGCAAAAACTCCTCTGGAGTACTGGGAGCAGACTGAAAGAGAACAAAACATACTTTAACTAGGAACAAAGACTTGAAACAAACACATAAGAACATAAGAACATAAGAAAGGCCGTACTGGGTCAGACCAGAGGTCCATCCAGCCCAGTATCTGTCTACCGACAGTGGCCAGTGCCAGGTGCCCCAGAGGGAGTGAACCTAACAGGCAATGATCAAGTGATCACTCTCCTGCCATCCGTCTCCATCCTCTGATAAACAGAGGCTAGGGACACCATTCTTAACCCCTTTCTGGCTAATAGCCATTTATGGACTTAGCCACCATGAACTTATCCAGTTCCCTTTTAAATATTGTTATAGTCCCAGCCTTCACAACCTCCTCAGGTAAGGAGTCCCACAAGTTGACTGTGCGTTGTGTGAAGAAGAACTTCCTTTTATTTGTTTTGAACCTGCTACCTATCAGTTTCATTTGGTGACCCCTGGTTCTTGTATTATGGGAGTAAGTAAACAACTTTTTCCTGTCCACTTTTTCCACATCAGTCATAATTTTATATACTTCTATCATGTCCCCCCTCAGTCTCCTCTTTTCCAAGCTGAAGAGGCCTAGCCTTTTTAATCGTTCCTCATACGAGACACTCTCCAAACCCCTAATCATTTTAGTTGCCCTTTTCTGAACCTTTTCTAGTGCTAGAATATCTTTTTTGAGATGAGGAGACCACATCTGTACACAGTATTCAAGATGTGGGCGTACCATGGATTTATATAAGGGCAATAATACATTTGCAGTCTTATTTTCTATCCCACTTTTAATGATTCCTAACATCCTGTTTGCTTTTTTGACCGCCTCCGCACACTGTATGGACATCTTCAGAGAACACATTTTATATGTATTCCAGCATTTATATGAAATTCTTACTTATTTGGTCTGATCTTTTCAAATGTATGTAAGCAACTTCACTTTGTATATGGTTTTGATTTTTTGAAACAAAACAGCACCAAACCTTTTGGATGCACTTGTTTTTAAATGATCATTTCTTGCCTTTTTTGTGCTAATTACAACAGCATACATGAGTTAAATAAGAAATTAACATTTTACATTCAAAGGAGACGTCAATCTGCAGTATCTTGGGTTGCAAATGATGTGCTTGTTATTATGGACTGCATGTTATTCTACTTATATTTTTAACTGATTTATAGCAGGCAACTCTCAGCATTTCCTTTAAGTGGAAAAGGAGGTTGTGCTTTGTGGCAGTCTTTTTTTCCCCTTCATCATAACAATTTCTCTATAAGCAGAAGTTCGTTGTAACCAAAAATGTAATTTGCACACTGTGAATTGAAACAATTTAATTCTTTGGTAATGAAGTGGACAATATGTTCATAAAATTTGCAAGTGACACCAAGCTGGGAGAGGCTGTGCACACTTTTGATGGTAGGACTAAAATTCAAAACAATCTTGACAAATTAAAGAATTGGTCTGAATTTAATAAGATGAAATTCAACAAAGGTAAGTTAAACACTTTGTATTTAGGAAGGAAAAGAATCAAAGGCACAACTACAAATGGACAACAACTAACTAGGTGGTAGCACTGTTGAAGAGGATCTGAGGAATGCGAGTCAGCAACAGGATGCAATTGTGAAAAAGTCTAAAATCATTCTGAGGAGTATAACAGTACGTTGTACATAAGACATGGGAAGCAATTGTTCTGCTCTTTTCAATATTGGTGAAGCCTCAGCTTGAGCACTGTGTCCAGTTCTGGGCATGAGACTTCATAAATTGGAGAGAATCCAGAGAACAGCAACAAAAACGATAAAAGATTTAGAAAAAGCTTAACCCACTGAAGATGTTTAGTCTTGAAAAAAGACAACTCAGGAATGACCTGACAACAGTCTTCAGATATGTTAAGAGCTGATATAAAGAGGAACATAATCAATTGTTTTCTATGTCCACTGAACATAGGACAAGAAAGAATGGTCTTAATCTGCAGTAAGGGAGATTTAGTTTAGATGTTAGGAAAAGTTTGTAACTATAAGTGTAACTATGGTCAGGATTCATCTTCCAACGGAGGTTGTGGAAACCCCTGCATTGGAGGTTTTAAAGACCAGGTTGGACAAATACCTCTCAGGGATTGCCTAGGTTTACATGGTCCTGCCTCAGCACAGGGGCTGGATTTGATGACCTCTTGAAGTCCATTCCAAACTTGTATTTCTAAGATTTTATGAAAACAGTTCATGCAGCTGCTTTCTCTGGAAAACAGCCTTCACTAGCAATTGGTTACAATCAAAATGAACAATTTCTTACTCTTGCACTACAAGGAAAAAAATATATTGTAACCTATACATAATAATTAACATTGTTATATATTCCCAAATCAGAGAAGTTAGAGAAGGGAAAAATCAATTAGATTATCAAGTACATTTTTCAGTAGTGTATACTCAGGTATTTCTCTGTGCTATATAAGCAAAGCTTTATTTCTTACATGGGCACTGAAAAAGGAAATACTCATGGTAGCATATGCAGGAATGAAACAGAAGTGTTCTTAGGCTATGACTACACTTACCAAAGTTAGTTTGAGTTAGTTAATTCGAACTAACTAATTCTAACTACTTTTAGTTAGTTCGAATTAACTTAATTTGAACTAGCATGGCCCCACTAGAATGCTAGTTTGAATTAAGCAAGTGACATGCATGGCACTTGCTTAGTTTGAATTAGTCAGTTGCATTAAGCTCAATGTGCCGGTTAGTTTGAACTAAGCAGTTAGTTCGAACTAATATGGCCACATTGACTTAATTCGAACTAACTAGTTCGAATTAAGGGTTAGTTTGAAGTAAAATGAGGTTTTACTAATTCAAACTAACTTTTCTTTAATTCGACTTAAGGAACTGCTTAAGTCGAATTAAGGAAACTCAAGTGTAGACACAGACTAAATTAAGTAGACTTAAGCCTGCTTAAGTCGCCTTAATTTACAAGTGTAGATGCACTCTTATTACCTTACTGTCGTCTATGTTCCAGAAGTCAGCTCTGTGTGTGTGTGTCTGTCTGTCTGGTAATTTCTTTGGATATGCAATAATTTCCATGTCACTCAAAATATTTTATTTTCAGTGCTATATATAGTGTTTATTCTGGATTCTTCCATTTAAAGGACCTGGTTCTCCTAGCTTACATATGATGCAGCTCCATTGAAAGAAATAGAGTGTAAAAAATGGAGTTTCACCAGTGTAAAACCATGTAAACCAAAAGGCGAATTGTGAGCTGAGACAAATATATAAGTACAATGCCCAGCTCAGTGATCTCCACATCCCAGATTTTGGTTAGGGTTTCTAGGTGCTAATGCAATGCAAATGAATAAATAATAAAAAGAAGAATCACCTCTTATTTTTAGCATGGTCTTTCAACCTAGGCTATACAAGGCCCTTGGAATGGGCATAGATGACCCTCCCCTTTCAATATGTGACTCTACTCTTTCGATATCTTATCAAGATTTATAGCCACAGCAATGGGCAAGGTACCTCCCCCAGGCCACCACAGCAACCTTTCCCTGCCATCCCTTCTTCTGTGTTATCTGCATCCCAATCAGCTTAGCAAGCAAGTCTTCAAAGTGAGGCTGTAGAGTCCACCTAGGTCTTTAGGATCCCTGTTTCCACAGCCAGAAAATGAAGACTAGTGAGGTGGTAACAACTGGACCAGTGCTGGGGCAAAGGAGTTGGCTGCAGTGTTAATTTAATCAAGTCCATTTTACTGAAGAAGCTCCAACCACTTGGCTGACTCAAAAGAGTCAGAGTGTGATCAGCAACTAAACAAGAATCAGAGGACTACCCCGAGTGGGGGAAAGAAAGGGGGCTGAATCACCGACTCCTGCAACATCCCAGGATTGGACCTTTCCACCGCCCAAGACAATCCTTCATTTCCCCTCCCACCCATGAGAGAGAGAGAGAGAGAGAGAGAGAGATTCTAAGGGTACATCACAGGGATGAATGATTTGTGGCATGGCCACCCCTGACTTGGGTGAGACTAAAAATCACTGTGTAGATGTTTGGACTTGAGCTCGAAACTGAGCTGTGGACCCTCCACACCTACAGGATCCTAGAGCTTGGGCTCCAGTCCTAGCCCAAGTGTCAACAAGTGAGTTTGCAGACCAAGACCCCAAGCCTGAGTCAGTTGACCTGGGCCAGCTGAGGGGGTTTTATCCCTATGTAGAGATAGCCAAAGGAGAGACAGCAGGCACTATGGAGAGGGAGCAGCTGAACACATTTCCTGTTGTACTGCACCCAGATAGGAACTGCCTTCAGTGGAACTGTTTGGTGTGTGAGAAGGTTTGTCATCCTGCCAGGAAAAAGGATGGGAGTCCTTTGATTGAAGAAGAGACAGATGACAAGCCTTAAAGGCAAGAGGGACTAAAAGGGAAAGGTACCTTTAGAGCTGGAGTTTTCATGTTTTCTTTGAAAAATGCTTCCTCAGGAAACTTCAGTGTATTGTTTGTGCATGTTCTCTCTTTAATTATTGGCAGTATGCATATCTTTGAATTTTTCGGAGATTACGCTTGGAAAGGAGAGATGATTATTGGGAACTTTCTTTTGTCTTTGTCATCTGGATTTTATTTTCACTGAAGTCACTGAGGCAGAAAACTAGAAAATACAACATTTTTCACTTTGTTTTCTTTTAATGATTTTTTCCTTAGCAACTCCTCAACTGGTGTTCTGACAAAAGCAAAGTGTTTCTGAGCTTTAAAAAAACCTATAAAATTCTCATCATTTCAACTTTTTTAGAGAGTGAAAAATTGACTTGAACATGAGAAGGGCTTCATAAGCAACAACTTGTGGTACAGCTAAGGCTTCTTGGCTATTTCCATTTTTTAAAAAAAAGTTAAATGCCAACTTTCATTTATGGCTCGGGAAATTGCAAGTTTTAAGAGAGAGTGAGAGAGAGAAAATTCATGGCAAACCATGGCCAAAATCCTTAAGTGAGCACTATGCAGGAGGACGCTCAGGCTGGCACAGATCCCCACTGGTTTCACTGGGAAATGTCTGCATAGAGTTTGCTGCAGGATATGGGCCTTTAGTAGCCAAGTAAAATGTACCCAAGCTGAAAGTCTGATTTTCATGAACACTAAAGCTCCTTTGAGATATTCCTGCAGGGTAAATGGGCCTTAAAGGATATACGAAGTAGCCATTTTAGAAATAAGAATCAAGTCCATTTATATTCACACTGAGTGTGTGCGCACACATGTGCGTGTGTGGGGAGAGGAATTGGGTATGTCCAAGTTGTTTTGTTTTCCTTTTTTGGTGCTACAGTGACCTCCATGATTTCCGTTCTGTTGGAGGTACCAACGTCAGAAGCCTAAAAAATTTATGCAGCTTGTTTAATTATTTGTTAATCCGTTTACTTGTGATACCTTTCCTGCCTATTGTAAAAGCTCACAACATCAAATTTAAGACCCAGCGTGTTGAAAAGCATAGCAAGAGAACCATAAACCAAGGTATTCAGACTGATAAGTCATTAACTAGCTGAAGAAGAATTGAAGGAAGGACTTGTTTCTTTTAGATGTTTCAAGAGCTATACAGTGCAGAAGGGAATAAAAGCAGACATATACAGTGATTGCTCATAAAATAAACCAGCATCAATCATGCAAAGATTTTTGAATTTACCATGGCATTTTGTTGTACAACTACAATAACTATGGTAAAAATAAAACACTAATGCTACATTTAAAAAAAAAAAATCTATTTAGGATTTTATATAACTCTTCCTTCATTTTAGTATCTGAGTGTGTCATGTTAGGAGTGATGAGTGCAAACAATCCATCAGTTGCACTGGGACAAGCCGCATTATGTCCAGGCATACAACATCTACCTTCAGCTTTACAATGCCATAGCTACATTGTTGCAAATTTCCATAATGATGTCAGGTTCTTACAAAAAGAACATTGAAACCACATAAAGATATAAGATTTAATCTATAATCTATATGGTAAAAAGAGAATAATAATTGACACGGTCTTATTAAACAACGGAATGGTTCACAAATGTACACAAAGGAGCTCTATCTTGAAGACCGGATATTCTTTGAAACAGTATTTTTGTAACCGTTTTGTTTTCATATGATCGAGCTCCCTATTAAAATTTATGAAAACATTTGTTAATTTTTCATAGACTATCCCTACATGCATTTCCTCTTTTCTAACCTCTCCGTCTTTGTTTGTCATATCCCTTGACCATGATTGAATATCATTTCTACTTCTGGTATCAGATGTATGAATAGGGACGCTACATGTATCAGATGTACGAATAGGGATGCTGTATGCAAAGTGGACTAATTTCATCCCTAGTTTAAACTCCATTTGCCTCAACATTATACCAGGTAAGAATTTGGTGCATTAGTTCAAAAATATGCTTGGCCAGTGAGCTGGGTTAGGATAACTAATCCTATAGTAAAATACACTGTCACACTGTAATATTTAACAAACAGCCTTTGGATTAAGACTGCTTATATCTGTTAAATAGCTATATAAGGATAGATAGGTACAGAATAGAAAAAGGTGTCACAAAGAAAATGGGTATATGAAACCCTTACAAGTTTATGGAGAATAGCATAATGTCTTATGGTTTGCCTTGATGATGAGATTCTTTTCACCAAAACGTTAGGCCTCAAATATTCACATGAATATCTCCTAAATTTAATCCAGAGAAATACGCCTCATACATCTATAACTTTGCTCCAGGAATGGAAGAGTGAAACCCACAGTTTAATGTGCTAGATCATACGGTAATTTGGAAAGTGCAGTTTTATTTACATAAGTGCAGAATGGGGAACATATTGGAAAGCAAACAACAAATGTGATACATATTTTAATTATTAAGTTTCCACAGCTAAATCTCATGGATTATCTCTGAAAGACTACTTCTATTCAGATAATTCATGAAGTAGTTGAAGCTTACAATTCATTAATTGTATACTGAATAGAAATGGAAATTGAATTAGCTGCAAATTAGATTTTAACAGAAAAAAACTGCACAATCAATTTGAATATTGTAATATAGTATCTTGTCTAAATTATATAGACAATTTATTTAAAAGTGTCTATGCTGGCTGATATCTAGAGCAATGATACTCAGACCTCCATGATTCAGAAACTAAATTAGCAATTAACATTATCCAGAAGTGCCACAGTAGTGTGAATTCATTGTTTCATTTACTATAGTAGTATTCATATTTAAACAGTATGATGAGGGGATAGATAGATAGATAGATAGATAGATAGATAGATAGATAGATAGATAGATAGATAGATA
>ML686135.1:1940055-1964375 GCA_007922175.1 Pelusios castaneus | reverse complement strand
ATAGATAGATAGATAGATAGATAGATAGATAGATAGATAGATAGATAACTTATTTCAAGTTGATAACTTCATTGCTTAACAACAACAAAAGCATTCTGAATGGTGAATAACAGATTGGTCAAGAATTAAATCACACTGTTTTAATATCATATACTGCAAAGAACCACAAGAGACACATTAAAGAGCAGCTTGTGGCTTGCAAGCCACAATCTCAGTATTACGGACCTAGAGCAACAGGAAAAGAGAGGCCCTAGAGCCTCGGCCAACACTGATGTGATCAGATGGCACTGCTCATCTTTGATAAGAGAGCAAACTGCAGAATGAACGGAAGAAAATTCTGACCCTGATCCACAGCCCATTGAAATCAAAGGGAGTTTTTCCACTGACTTCAATGGGCTTTGGAACCTGTGTGAATGTCTGTGGGTGCATCTACACTTGTAAATTAAGTCGATTTAAGCAGGCTTAAATTGACTAAATTTACTCTGAGTCTACACTGGACTTTCCTTAATTCGACTTAAGCTGCTCCTTAAGTCAAATTAAGGAAAAGTTAGTTCGAATTAGTAAAACCTCGTTTTACTTCGAACTAACACTTAACTTGACTTTATTAAATTGAATTAAGCCAGTGTAGATGTGGATTAGCTCTAAGCCAATTTAAATGGCCTCCAGACCTCCCCCACTGACCTCCCTCCCAGGGTTCCTGGAACAGCAGGATCCTGGTGTGCCCACCCACAGGGCAGAACACAGCCCTGCCCACCTCGTTCCTGCACCTGTCCATGACCTGCTCAGCCCTCCTGTAGCCAGGCACAATGGGGAAGGTGCTGAGCTCCCTTCCTCCTTTAAAGGGGTGGCCAGGAAAGGGGGGCACCTCTCCGGTGCCATATGTCACACTTCCCACCATTCACCACTCCTAGGTCGACCTAGCCCCTGCCAGTCAACTTAAGCGTCTAGTGTAGATGCTCTAAGTTGATTTAGCAAGGTCGACTTCGACCTAAATTTACAATGTAGATGCGCTAAGTCGATTTAAAGTTGACTTTGTTAATTCGACATAGCAAAGTTGATCTAATTGCACGAGTATAGACGTAGCCTGTGTGTGTGTGTGTGTGTGTGTGAGTGTGAGTGAGAGAGAGAGAGAGAGACAGACAGACAGACAGACAGAGAGACAGAGGAGGGAAGGGGACTGGGAGTAGATTTTCCAGAAAATTGTATTAACTTTAAAGCCCTTTCTAACATTTTACATGTACCACTGCAAATAATTTTAATTCAAGAGGTTACATTTACAAAACAAGGAGACATTTTCCACTAAGTCTATTTTTAAATTTACTTGATGGAACTACTTCCTCTTTCAGTTATTTTTAAGCTATTATGTCCTTAAAATAATCTTTTTGATAGAACCACTCTAGTCATAAAATTCAAACTTGCTGAATGCTAAACAAATATTTTACTTTTTTCTTTGATATTTTACAGTTCTGTTGCAATAAATAACACATTGTCTTTGTGCCCTTACATGTTCAGTTCTGTGTTTACTCATACCTTTCACTCCCTCTACAAAAGTCTATCTTTTTAGAAGATCTCTCAAAGATAGTCATAAAAGAAATGTTTATTTGCCATATCCTGCGTGATTAAAAACATATCTTAGATGGAATGGAAACTATCCTAACTTTTGAAAACTTACCAAAATATTAGATCACAGGGTCTCATTGTTAGGGCTTTTCTAACTTAGTGGAGTTTGCAGTGGAAGTTATAGCAGAGGCAGAATCCTCTTCCACACACAGAGCCCCAGTGAAGAAAATGGGACTCATCCAGGGCTTAGGGCCCACCTGCATCTTTTTATAACACAAGAATAGTCATAATGGTTCCACTCAACGATCCAGCTAGCCAATATCCTATCTTCTGATAGTGGCCAGTGCCAGGTACTTCAGAGGAAATGAACAGAAGGCGGCAATTATTGAGTGATCCACTTCCTGTTGTTCAGATCCTGCTTCCAGCAGTTGGAGTTTCTTGGGTACTCAGTGAATGGGCTTGTGTCTCAGACCATCTAGGCTAATAGTCATTGATGGACCTATCCTCCATGAATTCGAAAGAATATTTAATTATTTTTAAGCCAGTTATACTTTTGGCCTTCACAATATCCCTTCCCTGTTCACTTTATCACAGCACAGAACTCTATCACATTCCCTTTTATTCATCTCTTTTCTAAGCTGAACAGGTCCAGTATTTTAATTTTGTCCTTGTATGGAAGTTGTTCCACACCTTAATTATTTTTCTTATCCTTCTCTGCACCTTTTCCAATTCTAAGATATCGTTTCTTTGAGGTGGACTGACCAGAACTGCACCCAGTATTCAAGGTCTGTATGTACCATGGATGTAGATAGTGTCAATGTGATATTTTCTGTTTTATTCTCTATCCTTTTCCTAAAGCGTCTTAACATTGTTAGTTTTTTGACTGCCATTGCATACTGAGTGGATGTTTTTGGGCAACTATCCCCAATGACTCCAACATCTCTTTCTTGAAAGGTAACAGCTAATTTAGATGCCATCATTTTGTATGTATTCTTGGGATTATGTTTTCCCAATGTGTATTACTTTGTACTTATCAAAAATGAATTTCACCTTCCATTTTGTCACCCAGTTTTGTGAGGTCCCTTGTAACTCTTTGCAATCAGCTTTGGACTTAGCTATCTTCAGTAATTTTGTCCTGTCTGCAAATTTTGACACCACTGTTCACCCCGTTTTCCAGATTTATGAATGTTGAACAATTCAAATCCTAGTCCCTGTAGACCCCATTATTTACCTTTATCCACTGTGAAAACTGACCGTTTATTCCTAACAATTTTATAGGGGGTTTTTTGGTTTGTTTTCTTCTTTTTTTTTTTTTTTTTTTTTTTAAGTAGTCACTGATCGATAAGAGGATCTGCCTTCTGATCTCATGCCTGCTTACTTTGCTTAAAAGCCTTTGGTGAGGGGACCTTGTCAAAAGGCTTCCTGAGAGTCCAAGTACACCACATCAAGTGGCTCACCCTTGTCCACAGGCTTATTGACACCATCAGGGAATTCTAGTAGATTGGAGATGTATGATTTCCCTCTAAAAAGCTGTGTTGTCTCTTCCCCAACATATTGCTTTTATTTATGTGTCTGATAATTATGTTCTTTACTACAGTTTCAAGTAATTTTCCTGGTATTGAAGTTAGACTTTCTGGACTGCATTTGCCAGGATCACTTCTGAAGTCTTTTTAAAAATTTGGCATTACATTATCTGCCCCACCAGTTCTTTGGTTCAGAGGCTGATTTAAGTGCTAGATTACACACCACAGTTAGTAATTTTACAATTTGATATTTGAAGTCATTCAGAACTCTGAGGTGATTATTTGCAAGATAGGACTCTAAACGGACATAAAAGACCAAATAAAATTATACTACAGATTGATGTTGAAATACTGCTTCCACTGAAATCAATGACAACACTCCCCTTGACCTCAATGGCGTATAGAGATAATTTAGGACCTGCAGTGCTCTGAACTCTTACAAAATGATGAATATTTTCTCAGCTCTCATGCTGAGTAAAAGCTTCAAAACAGTATGAACAAGGCCCACCATGAACTCACAATAAATTTAGAGATTCAATTAGTTTGATAAAACAAACAAGGAGTCTGATGGCACTTTTAAAGACTAACAAATTTATTTATCGCATGAGCTTTTGTGGGAGAAAATCCCACTTTGTCAGATTCTTAAAGATGGGGAACTTACAGAATACAATTAGTTTGACAGTTTGTCTGTAGTGTTATGAGAACTTGAACATAGCTCTCAGACGAGATCCATTTCATTATGTGACATGTAATTTCCTTCAATCTATATTCAAACTTCAGGGAACAACAACTACAAGAAAAATTAACAGCATTTCTCTGCAGCATTTGCTTCCCTCAGAAGAGGGCAAGTTTTTTATAAATTCTGCCTTCACATCCCTTTAAAAAGGAAAGAAAGAAACAGAACAAAGAGAACACCGCATTTTGTTTTAAGAAGTAATCCTTTAATGGCCCAATTCTCTACCATGTCAGCTTTCCTGTTTCCTTTTATCTTGAAAAGGGAGAAAATAGGCTCTTTTCACTTTTTTTCCCCTTTCAAAACATCAGTGCTATTTAAAGAAGCAGCGCTTCTTATGAACTCTGCAGTTCATTCTCATAAATAGCATTTTAAACATATCAACTTTATCATGGGTTTTTCTTAGTCAAAGAAAAAAGCTACTTATAATTAGAAAAATTAAGTCCCCAGTAATTTCTCTCTATACAGGGAATCACAATCATGTGAATGCTGCAGTTTTTTCTGCCAGGCAAAGCTGCCATTGAATGGAACTTACTGAATTCAATGGATGTTTTTAAAACAGGATAACTACACTGACTGGTAGACAGGACTTTATTTTTGTCTTCTTTGGCTGTTGAGTTTGCACCGGGCTTTATAAACCTATTTCACTCAATTGCAGGATTGCTCCCTGAAGTGCATTACTGTTTTATCCAATCTAGTGTTAAGGTCTTCTAGAGCTGATATTTCCACCACTTTTTTCCCTCTACCACTACTCCATTGCCTAACAGACCTTGGGGTTGAAAAGATTTCTCTAACATTCAGCCTAAACTCTTTATTGAGTTATATTCACTTTGATTACCTCTACAGGTAACACCATATAATATTCCTCACTCCTTCTGTTTATCTCCCTTCAAATACCTGTAGGCTGTTGAGACTCAATTGATTTAGAGATTTATTTCAGTGGGAACACTGAATATAAAGTTAAGTGTGTTTCTAAGGGCTTTTATTTTATTTTCAGTCAGTACCATGCAGGCCCACAAACATTTTTGTGGCTCTTATCCGAACCTGCCCTTTGTAAAACTGGTAAAACTGAGACCAGATCTGAAAATAATTTTCCAGGTGCCATATACCTTGTCCTGGAATGCCTAGGTATTTGCAAACCAAAATTTCACTTTTGTTTTGACTGCTATGTCTCCTTGCTGTCTACTATTGCCTCTACATTTTCTTTTCCACAATTACTGCTCTCCAGCTTTCTCTCTCCCAGCAAACATGTGTGGAGCTTGCTGTTTTCCAAACTGAATCTCATTTTGTTATTTTCTAATCATGTTTTTAGTTTCTCTTGATCCCTTTTTAATATTCCTCTGATCTCATTGGTATTCATAGCTCCTGCCAATTTAATATTATCTATGAATTTCAATAGTACAATATCAAGACAGTGTCTTCTACTTAAATGGTAAGGCATATAGAACCCAGTCTACTGTTAATGATTTTTTTTTTATTTTTACAGTAACATCTTATGTTTAATATCATTCAGCGAAAATATGGAAAACACAATTTGGGAAAAGTTCTGCATTTTTTATTGGCAAAAATAAAGATATTCCTTTATTTTTGTAAAAACAAAAATGCTAAAAGAAATCAGTTACTATTAATGAAGAGTGGACCAATGCATCCCTATTGAAACACCAGTAAAGTCAACTGACATTCTCTAGACAATGAAGGTTAGAAAAGCATATTCAAATTCTCCAATCTTATTGGCTGGTCATTCTCAAACTGAACAAATATTTTAAAATTACAACCACTTATTCTTGATCACATTTTGGAAAACATTGTAATTTGATTAAACTGACATTTAAATGTCAAGTATTTTTTCTCCACTCCTTTCCCATGATTGCTGAATTGCAATAAATGTGTCTAATTAAATGACTGCAAGAGTTTGGAGTCAATTTTCTTTTCCATAACAATTATGATGTCACAAATCTATATTATGACATTGTAGCTGTGAAAAAATGTATTGGTGAGGAGAGAGGAAAACAGGTGGTGGGGAAGGATTCTTTACCTGAAGGGAAAAATATTACAGTAGCCAATGAGATATAAAAGCAGAACTCTTTCTACTACCTACTGAATTATGTTCCATTATTTTAATTGGGAGACCAAGGTAGCTGCTGTCAATAAAAGAGCAGAAAGAAACTTCAAAGTAAAAAATCTTCTGAAAACAACAGGGAATCTCAGGGATCAAGACACATGAAGTTGAAGATAAAATGTTCCTATGTGCAAATGACTTACTTAAGTATCTTATTAATTATTTGTATTGTATTAGAAGCTCCAGGGATCCCATTGTGTTAGGTTATGCATCAAAACAAAGAGATGGGTCTTGCCCCAATTCCCAACCCAGATGTCAGCATTCCAAATTATATATAAAAGAATCGCATGGTACAAGATGAACGACACGAAATGGGTGGCCATAATGCTGAAAGGTGACACCTCCAAGAAGTAATGAAATGCTTTCAGTTCTAATATATATGGGGGGAGGGGAGAGGGCAGACAACGACCATTGGATCAGTGCTCCAAAGTAATTTTTTTTTAAATTACTAGGTAACCTATAACTTTATGCAATTATCAATGTAGAGATGAATGTATGCATGGATATTCTTGGCAGAAAAGTAGTTAGTGCGGGAGAGGTGACTTCAAGGGATTTACTAATGATACAGCTTTTTTCTCCAGAAAACTATTACATTTGACCAGTGTTAATAGTGACCATATTTTTTTTAAATCTACTATATTCAGTGGGTTGGATAAAATGGTGCAATTTCCATTGGACAGGTGCCTACCACAATTAGTTGGCATTTACTACACAGAAGCTAAAAATTTAATATGCTACCATTAGTAAAGAACTGGGGAAAAAATCTATATGAAACATTTTGGGAAATAGCTTGCAAGTAACCAAATCCTTCAGATTTCTGTTACCCAGGAAAGGGTCCCATTGAAATCAGGAGAGTGAAATCTTAGCTCAAATTATTTCAATTGCAAATTTTCCCTGGACTTTATTGGGGCCAGCATTTCAGCCATTGAGTTTTTCCTGAGGAAGGACTGAATAAGCATTGTTCAGTTTGGCCCAATGTTATCGAACTAGGTCATGCTGGTTCAATCATTATGTTTATTACATAATTTGAAGGACTCCTTTGATGAAACATCAAAAAGTCTTACATAAAATTGTTTAGAACTCTTATGCAGGGAAAATTTGTGAATGTCTAAGTTTATCATTGTTCAGAGTTATTAAAAATTATGTGCTTAGGGGAATGTAATTATATGTTTTATTTTACTTCATTCTGTGTTTTTTAAATCTTTAAAGTGTGATTGCATTCTGAAAAGTGATACTAATAATGACATCATGGCATTCCATTTTTTGGTATCAGTTGTTTTTACTAGTAGTCTTGCAAACCTGGGATTTTAGCAGTAAACTAGATTCTTTCCTTCTTTTCAATTGCCACCAATAAAAAAGTCATAATATGTGCCCAGTTACACCCATGGAATTCCATCATCACATGTGTAATCTCATTACTTTTTCTGTTTTTAGAATTCCTTCCCCATTCTTTATGATAGATATGATCTAAGTAAAGTTGAAAGTAGTGCTGTTATAAAGAGGGATTGTTTAAAAACAAAGTTGGGTGCCAATGACTCCTAAATTCTTATCCTAACTCTCACATCATTTTTTTCTAGCTATGCACATGTCATTTAGCTTCATTGTCTGTTTCCCCATCTGCAAACCAGTGATTTTAATTAACTACCTCACAGAGATGTTCATGTTTGTAAGTAGTTTTGAAGATGAACAATATAAGTATTTATGCCAAATATCAATATAAGTATCTTTGGCCATGTCTACACTAGCAATTTTGGTCGACTTAAGAATGCTTAAGTCGACCTAAATTAGTCCATGTCCACACTGGACTTTCATTAAGTTGACTTAAAGGTGTCCTTAAGTTGACTTAACTACCACCTGTTAGAGAAGACAGCTGCCAGTGCTCCACGGACAGGGGATCCCCAGAGGTTCCCGTCTGCGGAGTGCCAGAGAAGACAGCCGCCGGCACTCCATGGACAGGGGATCCCTAGAGATTCCCCTGTTCATGGAGCACAAGCGATTATCTTCTCCAGTGCTCCATGGACTGGCAAACCTCCAAGGGGGAGCCCCGGCAGCTCCCTTCTTGCCTGGATTTGCGCGGGTCCCCGCAAGAAGGGAGTGCGGCTCCCTTCTTGCCGGGACCCACGGGTCCTGAGGTGAAAGGAGCCACAGCTCCCTTCTCAGCAGGGAGCCAAGGATCTGTCCAGAGTCGACTTAACTTTTTAAGTGTAGACATAGTCCTTACGACCAAGATACTGGCAGGAATCCTTTAGCATCTTGGATTTTTTAAAATAATTTGTATTTAGAACTTTAGTCCTCCCTTGAGCATAATTGGATTGTTTAGTTTTTATTTCAGAGAAGAAAAATATGTCTAAATGTCTGAAACACTGCTGTTTTTCCAGGTCTTATTTCATTAGGATGCTCTTTTTTCCTGAATTTTAGTTAGCTTATACATCAGCTTTTTTTCTCTTTCGATCATGCTGAATTATTGTTCCATTTTAGAGAGTCAGGTATCCAAATGATCTAGCTTCACTGACATTTTTTCCCACATTTCGCAGCTGGTCTATTTTCCCAAGATAATGCAATGGTCACAGCTGAGGGATTCTTCAGACATCTAGGCTCCATTTATTATGGACATATCATGTCAAAACAACATCAGCATCAGGGAATTACATTTTTTGGAGAACCAAAAGATGAGGTCTTAAGGTCTGTGCTATCATTCCTCCCTCTGTCCTCTCCCGCCACAACTGTGCCGTTGTTCTCTGTTTTCGGTGGTTTCACTACCCCTCCAATGATGTTCCAATGTGAGCCAGGCATAAGACAGCCTAGCAATATTAAAATGAAATGATAGGCCTGCCATAGTGGAGCTGTACCTCCCACTTTTTCCCCATTTTGTCACCAAACCAATACTTTCAAAACACTTTTTTTTTAATTTAAAAAGACATCCCTTTATAGCTCTTGGTCCCACAAAGTAATTAAACATTACAAATAGAAATACAATTCAGAATACATAACATAAATGAGCTACCCAATCAAGATGAGTCAGAATGAAGACACTTCACACCCCAAACAGAATAACAACCGTTTTATTCCACTTCCACTAACCCTCAATCCAATTTGTTTTGTAAACACTGAGGGGGAAAGGATCTGTGCAGTGTGCCCACAGAATTAATGACTTCAGGCTCTAATTCACCAACTAGGGGAGCAGATTTCAGACTCAAGGAACCTGTGTGGCATATGCCTATTCAGGAATCCCTGTCCTTAAAAATGACGATTAAGGTAACTCTTAAAAATAAAATCTTTTTATTGATTTTCCACCTCCCTCGAGCTATCATGAGTCAAACTGGCAATAGACACCTAACAGCGTATTATTTCAAACACAGAAACATTTCCATTGCAAGACTGAGAAGGTATTAATTCAGATATATGTTTATTTTTGGTTCTTTAAAAAAATTAAGTTTGAAATTTGATTAATTTATAACTGTTGCTGTAAAGCAAAGGATACCTTTGAAATGTAGGTGCTATTTGAGAGTATGTCATGCGACAACAAGGGAAAATAAGAGTCACAGTTTGAGGTCAGAAGGGACTACAAGATCCTGACCTCCTGTGTGTCACAGGCCATCCAGCATCCTCACAATGATATTCAACAACTCAAATTAGACCCAAGCATTACAGCCCACAGGGAGACTAGACTATTACATGCCACAGGCAGAGAATAGGAGACCCAAAGGGCACTAATGCCCCAGGTTCTCACAGAGGCATGGAAAAGATTGAGATATTGTCAGGTATCCTGGCAAATGACCCATACTCACATGCTGCAGAAGAAAGCAAAAATCCCCAATGCTACTGTCAATGGGACCTGGAGGAAAATTCCTCCATGACTCCAGATATGGCATTAAGTTAGACTCTGAAAATGGGAGCAAGAACCAGCCGGACAAACACCTGAGGCGTCCTTGGAGTCATTTCAGGGCTCTGGCCCTATCTGGCCAATGTCCCATCTCCTGTGAGCTATCGCCATCCTTGCAGTGTCAGAAGAAAGAGATTAAGAAAAACCACCCAGAATACATAGGAGGTATGTGTGTGAAATCCCTTTCTGAGCCAAGCAGGTACACTGGCTGAACCCCTGAAGATACATGCACAGAAATTTAAATTCCTGCTCTTTTGGAGGCACACATTCTGTATCTCCACTGGGACCTAGGACCAGAGGAGGTGTCAGCTATCACTGGACCCTGGGAGTTGAAGGACCCTCTCCACTGGGACCCTGGGGGCCAAAGGAGCTCTGTGCCCTGCTGTCGATTATTAGGGAGACCAGTGCCTTGGATTGATCCCCCTTGTGCATGCTCATGGACTTCGGTTTTTAGGAACATGTAACAACAAGGAAGCAAACCCTTAGGCTGTCAAGCTCTGCCTCCTAACTTTACAAACAACCCTGTCATAAAATCACACTCATGTCCAGCTCTCTCTCAAAACTAACTCAATTGTTTGTGCCACGGGCAGAGAATATTTATGTTGCCATAAACATCAACATACCCAACCATTTGCGGAACACTGATTCATGAAAAATTAGACTGTATGCTCTTTGGACCAGGAACCACCTTTTTGTTCTGTTTGTATGGCATTTAGCACAAGGGGATCCTGGTTGTGACTGGGGTTCCTAGGTGCCACCGCAGTAGAAATAATAAATCCATAGAGACAAATACGCATGGTTAACTGGATGATTAAGGTAGAAGACATAATTTCTTCTCCTGGAATATCAGTTTTATCCATTTCCCAACCCAGCACAATGGCAGACAAACACATCATTCTGATAGTATGAAATGGTTCAGAATTCACCTCTCAAGGCATTATGCTTTTGCATTACACAGCAATGGAACATCTATATTTGAAATACAGTAAGGTGGGAAATCACCATGGTACAAAACTGTGTTGGCAAAATGTCACCCATTACAGAAAAAGAGAAAATGCAACATGTTAGCACAAAATTATAAACGCAGCCCTTCTATAATCCATAAACTGTTGCCTCAGAAACTATCCTTTCATCATTTTCTGCCACCACATGGCTAGGCAGATGGTTCAATTCCCAGCTGGCCCCTGGGACAATCCACTGCCTGCATCGCTTCTTCTGTGACACTCACAAGTTGTGAGTTCATGAAAACAGTGACTTGTAAAATGGAACAATAAAAAATGAAAGTTATTCAAAACGAGTTAAGTGACACTGACTTGCTTGAGGAGTTACTTGAAAAAATGTACACACATAATATTTACCTACACAGCTGTACATTTGCTGCTCCGCTTCTTCCTACTTGCCATCTCTTTTCTTGCCTGTCATAAGATTGCATACTATATTAATTCCTGCCTCTGGATTTCCCTGCTCATCCTGTATTTGCTATGTTAAGATTTTAGGCCTGGATTCCATAAACATATTATTTGATATAACTTTACTTATACGAGCAGGCTCACTGATAAAGGAATTGCCCACATAGGGAGCTTTATATAAGTAACTTTTTGTAGGACTGGGGACTTATACTGGAGAGCATCTTAAAAGAGACTGTCAATATGTGGAACCCACAAAATATGAAGAAGTTTGTTAGTGGTGATTTATTTATTTTTTTTAAGAGAGGGCAAAGATAAGAGATGAGATGTGACTATTTGTCTAGTATTGCTGCTGCCTTCCATGAATGGTTCAAATAAGGGTGTATTGCAAGGGTGGGAGGCAACTGAGGCAAATTGTAATGAAATGTCTTGTTATTACAAAAGACTGCACTATACTGTAGTCATCTGACATGCTTTTAATAATCATCGCCTTATGCAATGTTCTCTTCACTGCCCAAGTAGACGAACCTGTTATTTACTCAAATTAAACCTCTGCTTTTTTGCAACATCAAAATCCTATGGTGCAGTTATAAAAGTGAACTCTGCTCTATGCATATTTCTCTTTCTATATCAAGCTTAGCCTGCAAAAAGTATTTTGATTTAATAAATAAAACATTTAACAGCCTGGTGTAAATAATGTAAGAACACATCGTTTCTGATACACTCAGAAGTCCTTAAAATTATTTTACTGTAAAGACTGCTTTACAAATTACAAAATATTGTAAATTTTGCCTCAGGCCTTAGGTTAGGCTAGTACTTTTAGGCTGGCAGTTGCAGGGAAGGAAAAGCAGAATTAGTTCAGAACAGCTCACAGCTGTGATCACTGCAGTAAAACTCAGGGTCCAGAGGCTGCTAGCTGAGATTTTGTAATGCACATGCAGCTGTACTTTACTACTGCTCCTCTGGGCCTGATGCTAATAATTTTTAAATGGCCTGTTAGTTACAACAGTGGCCTCCAGCTACCTCCAGTTTCAAATCCTGTTAACGTTCAGGTATCTTTAAAATGTTATATAGTCTTAATTTACATATATTAATTCATAATTCCCATATACTCTCCCTGCTATTGAAAAACCCCAACATATCATGAATAAAACTGAAGAGCTGGTGGATGAAACGCCGTTGTGATAATGTGCATCCAAATCAAATCAATCAGGCAAAATGTATCCATGCAGCCACACTGCTGTATGCGTTGCTTTTTCTCTGCAGTGCTCTGCAGAATCAAACTGACTGTCCTTAGCATAATGGATTAGTGTTGTCTTTCGGCACACAGAAGGACCACTGTAGCTACAGTTTTAAAATACAACATATTTTAGATTTCCTAGTTATTAAACAAGCCAAAATGCTAAGAAATAACTTCCACACAATATGAAAAGAAGCATCTAGTATGAAATACTCAAATATGTGCTTTCCAGTGTTTAACTCCTTTTTCTTTTGACCCTTACTTTGTTTAGCCTGAGTACCTAAGCGGCAGTCTTTATTCAGGCAAAATTGTCACTAATTTCAATGGAAATTTTGCCTGAGAAAGAACTGCAAATTCAGGCACTCTCTTTAATTGTACACATGCTCATTCTCCTACAACCCATAAAGCCTGGAGCCAAATCTAACGTAAAAGATTGTGTAACTCTCCTAAATATTTAAGGCCTTGCTTAACATTTCTAACTTACATTGGTGTCATTAGCACCTAGATACTACAGTGATTTGCATCCTGTGCATCAATGGTATAGATTGCAGATCAAAATTAACTCATGTTACACAACAGTTTTCAATGTTAGAAAACTGACTATATTGACATACAAAGTATAGTGTGAAAAGACTTCCTAACCAGACATGGTGGAGAGGGTTCATATAATTGTGAAAATGTTTATCTAAACCCAATCAATTGGGCAACAATGTGGATAAAGTGTTTTTTTTTTTCCCCCCTATTCTGCAGTGGTACAGAATTGTGCTCTGTGCTATTGGCATAATGGATTACTTTTATTTATGGGCACAAAGAATCATTGTTGCTACTATAGCTGAAGCATCAAGTATTTTTCACAGGTTGAATAGAAGTGGAGTTGTCACAAACAAGAAATACTGAACAGAGGCATAGATGAGATTGGCCTTTTTAAAACTCTACTTTCCCCCCATGTTCTTCCTTAGTTTATTTTTGTCATGTTTTCACAATATTGCTCCTATAGGAACATCACGACTAAGAGAAGAGGTGCAGCATGACTCCAAATATTCTTGCATTGGATTTCTAACACCGCAGTCCTTTGACCTCCTTCCAAGAAATCTTTGGTTTGGTGTTTGATTAACCCCACCAGAAACTGAAACGAGCCACACACAAATTGAGATCATTAATCCCCTTTTTGTGCTTTCTTTAGTTCTAGTACACAGTCTATTAATCTTACATATATTAAATCTGAGCTAAACATTTAAACAACCAAAAGACCTCTCAAGCAGTGTATAATATTGCCAGACTAGAATTTCTTATTGTTTAAACAATGCAGATGCTTAAAATGTTTGACTCATTTAAACTACACTGAAGAAAATTACTGGACATATTGGGCCAAATTCAGCCCTGCCACAAACTGGTACAATTAGTCATCACTAAAAGTACACTAGTGTGTCTCTGTCTGAAATAAGACCAGAGTTGAGCAACCACTGAAAGGAAATTTAAAAAGTCTAGTCAGGGGTATAACAATTTAGAAATAGGAAAAAATAAGTGTCAAAGCTTTAAAATATGGGTTGGTTCGGCACCTACTTTACATCATTTGTATGAGCTCATCATTTTCGTTATTCTACCACAAAATTGAACAGTGTTCACAATAATTAAAAAAAATAAAACAATGACAAACATAGCCCAGTACTATTAAAAGAAAAACAAAAAAACACATTTTCAGTAACTGAACATGAATGTGCACATATTGTAATTTGGAAATACTGTACAGAGATTAAACTTAATAGTTTTAGTGCACCAAGTTCAGACTGAGGGTAAAGGAGGTGCAATTCCACTGAAGACAAATACAATTGCACCTACAAGTGAATTTGGCCCACTGAATCAATTTTATGTCAATTTTAGGTCACAAGGAATGACCTATTTTACCCCATCACTTATTACTTAGAATGGAAAAACTTAATTACTGGTTATTACAGGATATCAGCATTACCAGGTGCCAGTACAATACAAATCAGACTGAATAAATAATTTTATTGCCATAAAAGGTAAAGAAAAATTCCATCTTCAGCTGCATACAAAGTCCCCAGAAGTCAATGGGAACTGCTTGTGTGCATTCAAGGGAAGACTATCCTGAGGGCTTGGTGTTTCAGCATCAGAAAAAAAAAAAAAAAAAATTCCATAATCAATAGATATTTTGTATAACATAGTTCTTATATTCTATACCATATGCAATTTATGTCTAGAAACATCAGATTTAGGTTTAAGTGCCATATTGAAGCCTTATCTTGTGATAAGGTGACTTAACAACAATGAAGACAGGAAGTTCACACTTCTATGGGTATTGCAAACCGGATATGGACTCAACCGAACAACAGTATTATCATTTATACAGTGAAGGCTATCTTCACAACAGTAGAAGATAAACAAGTCTCTCAAGAAATGAAAGCTCAGTTTAAAGAAGTTCACTAAATCTGCGTGTTCTCAATGTCTGAGAATCTCAATTGCTTCTATTCACAGTGGACTCCTTAACCTTTAAACAATTCATAGAAGTGTGGCTGCATATATTAACCTACCAACAGCTACATTCATACAACATTAATCTCGGATCCTGAAATAAGATTTGTAGCCGTTTATTATGTTGGCAGCAATAGAATGCACTTCAACACATATAGGTTCTGCTGTATCTAGGGCCCTCTGCGGTTATGTTTCAGGAGCTGACTGAGAATGTGAAAATAAGAGGTACTCTGTGAAATAATATCTTTACAGAATGCAGAAAATGGTACAGTATTAGAGATCAAGAAGGAAATATTTGGGGAATTAAATAATCTACATAGATAGTTAAGATGCCATAGGAGGAAATATTTTAAAATGTGTATGGAAAAAGGCTTGGAATCCTTGACCATAATATGCTTACAATTCTTCTGAAAAGGAAGAATGCAAAGAATAAAGCAACCAGTGTGAATTCATAAGGGTCTGTTTAAATATTTGAGGTTGAAAAACAAACAAACAATAATGTCAATGAAAAATTGAAGAAGGGTCTCAACAAGAACAAAACCAGTTCAGGCCTGCAGATAATAGATAAAAGAAGCATAAAGAAAGCTGAAAATGTTAATGCTCCCCAACAAGGTTCAAGAGGTTTAAAAGGGCCTTTGTGAACATAGAAAACAATAAAAAGTAGGTTAATAAATGAAAAAGGAATGAAACCAAAGAATCAAAAATAGCACCTACTAAACAGTTTGAAAATTAAACCTATAGCAAGGAAAATGCAGAACAGGAAATGTAGTATTGATTTTTAAAAAGAACCCCACTAGTTACAGAACAATAAAACTAATTTGAGAATAAATGATAGAACAAAGATTGAGGAAAAATCTAGAGATCCAGGGAGAAACATGAATGCAAGGATGCAGTTAATGAATAATAAGTCGGCAGCAGTCAAAAAAGCTAACAATGGTAGGAATCATTAGAAAAGGGATACATAATAAGACAGAAAATATAATATTGACTCTTTACAACTCTGCGTTATGCTGACATCTTGAATACATCTCCAAACAAATATTTTGGAACTGGATAAGGTACAGAAAAGCTCAACAAAATGATTAGGGATATGGAAAATCTTCCATATGAGGAGAGACTAATGAGACTGGGAAGTTTCATGTTGGAAAAGAGATGACTAAGTGGTGGGATATGACAAAGGTCTATAAAATCATAGCTGATATGGAGAAAGTAAATAAGGATGTGTTATTACTCCCTCATAACACAAAAACCAGGGGTCACCAAATGAAATTAATAGGCAGCAGGTTTAAAATGAACAAATGGAAGTATTTCTTCACATAATGCCCAGTCAACCTGTTGAACTCCTTGCCAGAGGATGTTGTGAAGGTCAAGACTATAATGGGTGAAGGTCAAGACCATCAATGGCTATTAACCAGATGGACAGGGATTGTGGTTTGCTGGAAGCTGGAAATGGGCAATGGGATGGATCACTTGATGATCTTCTGTTCCATTTCAATCTCTCTCATGCACCTGACATCAGACACTGTCAGAAGACAGGATGCTGAGCTAGATGGAGCATTACTCTGATCCAGTATGGCCATTCTTACATTATGCTGTTATGTTGCCAGATAAACCTAAAAGCTTTTTTTAGAGAATTCCAAAACTATTGGATGAAAGGAATGTAATGGTTATAATCAGTGTTGGGAAAATGCTGGGGGAAAAAATCATTTTTTTCATTAATTCTAAATAAATTCCTTTTAGATGTTATCATCTTGTTTTATCTTTCCCCAAACATTAAGTGAAATCAAAGTTTCATAGCAAAAAGGAGAGAGAGAGAGAGAGGAAAAATAAAACTTGCATGCATTTTTTTTTTTGTTCAGGAGAGAAAATACACCAGGAAGTAAATATTAAATTTGCTTTCTGTGAGTAATTTGGAACCTGAATCCAGATCATAAGAGATATGAGGAAGAGAATACTTGATAGTTCACAAATATTTGAAGGATTTAAACCTTTAAGGATAGAAAGAAATTTAGGTTTTCACAATGGGGTACAGCTAGGATTAATACGATGAAACTAAGAGAGGGATGATTTAACCTGAAACCAAAGGAAAATGTCCTGATGCTGATATTGGGTTCTAAAGCAACTACCCAAGAAAAGTGATAAAAGATCTCATACCTCAAACACAGAATTGCAAGCAAAATACAGGGAAATGTACTGTAACAAAAACAACTGCACTGCAAAGGTGATATACTTGGTGACGCAACGTCTAAATGTGACTCAGGTCACCAATGATTAGGGCTGAAGATCATTTTTTAAAAAAAATAAATAAATCAGGGAGCAGTCACAGTGCATTTAATAAAAATCACATTACTGAAGTCACCATAACCGCACTCTGATTTTTTATTAATAATGATCTTCTCCTTGCCGGGATGAGGGGATACTGACCACCCTCAGCAGCACCCTCTGTCCCCAGGATCTCTAACCCTGGCCTGATGTGGAGGTAAGGGGCAAAGCATCCATCTTGCACTCAATTGGCAGTAGCGACTCCTGTGACTCTCCTGCAACCCACACTGTTGGCCCACGTCATGTTGCTCCTGATATGTAACCAGTGCGTGGGGTGACAACACTATATCCACCTTCCCGCCATGAAAAAGGATCAGGTTGGCCAAACGCAAGTGGCGCTGTGACACAATGCACCAGCTTGCAGTGCCATTTGCTGAAGTTGGTCTGCCCCTCTCCCCTGTCCCCAACCATGATGCTGGGGTAGGTGGTTTGAATCTGGGTGGTGTGCAATCCATTGTGACAAGTTGCAATGACTGGAGTGGGGGAGTTATTCCCAGCCTCACAGCAGAGGAAGACACCATAGTAGGGTGAGTCACAGACACAGAAAAAACGTCATGGATAGATGGGAAAATCATGGTATCCATGACATTTTTCCTCCCTGAACAAACATGCAATCCTATTCATGATGAAAACCTTTTATTATGATGTGGAGGTTAGTCAATACTTGCATCTCTACAGCTGCTAATCTGATATATCTCAATAGCACTAAAACTTTATGAACACATAAAACTATTTAATAAAAGTGTGCATGTTTCTTTAAAAATTCCTATCTAAGAAGTCAATGTAGAGTCCATGAAACACACAGGTTGCTGCAACTCCCTACTACAGAGATTTCTACATTACAAAAACTACCATTGAAATTAGTAATATTCGGGAGTTTTCACAGAGGCGGGGGACTGGATGGATATGTAGAATGTACATTTATTTTAAAACTTTGATTAAACCCTTTTTCATTAAACATACTTTTAAAAAAATGTATTTGTGCTAATGGAAGATAGGCGGAACCCATTGGAGGGGGGGGGGGGGGGTAAAAAAAGGCCTGCCCCTCAGACAAGGGAGGGAGCACTGGAATAGGATTCAATTGATTTTTCAGTACAACAAAAGAAATTAAATGTACAGGATTGACAGACCTGGAGACTAACCTCATTTACCCACAGATCAAGTGAAAAGCACAGATGGCAGAATTCTGCTGACAGCCCTTTATGCTGACCTAAAAGGGTTGCCTTTGTCGGTAATTATCTAGCTCACTCTCCCTAACACTTCTGCTCTGATATGGTCATGGTTGCGTTTTAAACAACTTTCCATTACCATCAGGACTGAGACCACAAACACATTTCACATATATATTCAAACAGACATTAGACAGTAATAGCTTCCAGTTGCTACTGTTTTTGTCTGCCTTTGAACTCATCTAGAGTGGAAAGACTCCCTAGCCTGTTACCAGTCCCTGAAGTAATCCAGTTCCTAGTGAACATCTTAGAAATGAATTTTAAGTTTTGCCTGCTCACATTTTTTTCTTACTTTGAACAGTGTGTGCATGTATCTTAGAGCACATGTAAATCTATACTCAGAGTAATGCTTGGTACAGGAGTTCATAACCCCAGATTATCAGGAAATGCTATGCAAAAGTTTCTTTGCTTCTTTCTTCACCAGTGCGTCACTTTTGCATTGATTTGTTTCAAATCTCTTCTTGTGTATCATTACAAAGCTGCTACATGTTGCTAGGGCACGAGCCAAGTCACGTCTCAATGAATGGGGAAGATCATTTTAATATTAGGCTGCTTTCTTGCTAAACTGAAGTAAGATGATTGTGAATATAGAAGCTGATTCTTCAAGTTGCTTATTGAAGTCAATGGGAACTAAAATTGCTTAAAACTTACAAGATTCATACATGAAGGTTATATATTTATTTAGTTTCTACAGATATTTTAGATCTGCAATGCTGTTGTGATGTTTAAATACTGACAGCCAGATCCTCCACTGGAGATTTGAAGCCAATGGAACTGTGCTAATTTTCATCAACTGAGAATCTGTCCTGCACTGAAAAATTTCTTCAGCTGTGCCAAAATGTACTATATGCCCAAATTAATTGATTTCCCATTCCCACATCTCCTGTAGCTAGTTTGTAACATTTAGTTTCTTCCCAAATTCCTCCTTCCTCTTCACAACACTTGCAGGCACATCAAAGAGAAAGGAAGGCATACACTCTTATATTAGTGTCCACCCAACATCTCTGGCTAATTTCTCCACTGCCATAGAATCATAGAATCTTAGGGCTGGAAGGGACCTCATGAGATCATCTAGTCCAACCCCCTCCTAAAAGCAGGACCACTCCCACTAAATCATCCCAGCCAGGGTTTTCTCTAACCGGACCTTAAATATCTCCAAAGACGGAGATTCCACCACCTCCCTAGGCAACCCATTCCAATGCTTTACCACCCTCCTAGTGAAAAAGTTTTTCCTAATATCCAACTTCGACCTCCCCAGCTGTAACTTGAAACCATTGCTCTTTGTTCTGTCCTCTGTTACTACCGAGAACAGCCTAGCTCCCTCCTCTTTGGAGCACCCCTTCAAGTAGTTGAAGGTTGCTACCAAATCCCCCCTCAGTCTTCTCTTCTGTAGACTAAATAAGCCTAGTTCCTTCAATCTCTCCTCATAAATCATATGCCACAGCCCCATAATCATTTTTGTTTCCCTCCACTGAACTCTTTCTAATTTGTCCATATCCTTTGTATAGTGGGGAGCCCAAAACTGGACACAGTATTCCAGATGTGGCCTCACCGGTGCCGAATAGAGGGGAATAATCACATTCCTCGATCTGCTGGCGACACTACTACTGATGCAGCCCAATATGCCATTGGCCTTTCTGGCAACAAGAGCACACAGTAGGCTCATATCCAGCTTCCCGTCCACCAGGTCCTTTTCTACAGTGCTGCTACCTAGCCGAATGGTCCCCAGCCTTTGGCAGTGCATGGGATTTTTCCGTCCTAAGTGCAGGACTTTGCACTTGTCCTTGTTGAACCTCATGAGATTTCTTTTGGCCCAGTGTTCCAATTTGTCTAAGTCTCCCTCAATCCTGTCCCTGCCCTCCAGCATGTCTACCATTACCCCCCAGCTTGGTGTCATCTGTGAATTTACTAAACCTGCAATCTATCCCATCATCGAGATCATTAATGAAGATGTTAAACAGAACCGGCCACAGGACTGACCACTGGGGCACTCCACTCGTTACTGATTGCCAACTAGACACTGAGCCTACCCGCTGAGCCTGGTGATCTAGTCAGTTTTCTTTCCACTTTACGGTCCACTCATCCAACCCATACTTCCTTAACTTGCTGATGAGAATGCTGTGGGAAACCGTATCAAAAGCCTTCCTAAAGTTGAGGTATATCACGTCAACGGCTCTTCCCGCATCTACAAATCAGTCCTCTCATCATAGAAGGCAATCAGGTAGGTCAGGCACGATTTGCCCTTGGTGAATCCATGCTGACTGTTCCTGATCACTCTATTTTCCTCCAACTGTTTCAGGGTGGATTCTTTGAGGACCTGCTCCATGATTTTCCCAGGGATTGAGGTGAGGCTGACCAGTTGGTAGTTCCCCAGATCCTCCTTCTTCCCTTTCTTGAAGATAGGTACTATATTTGCCTTTTTCCAAACCTCTGGGACCTCCCCTGTTTGCCATGAGTTTTCAAAGATAATGGCCAGTGGCTCTGCAATCACATCGGCCAACTCCCTCAGCACCCTCAGATGCAGTTCACCTGGCCCCATAGACTTGTGCACATCCAACTTCTTTATGTAGTCCCATACCTGACCTTCCATCACCGAGGGCCGCTCTTCTCCTCTCCATTCTGCGTTACCTAGTATAGTAGCCTGGGAGCTGGCCTTAAACTCAACTGGGCCAAAACTGAACTCCTGATCTTTCCTTCAGAAGGACTTTCATTTTCCCATTTTCTGTCACTGTGGGACACATCACCCTTCTCCTTTTCACTCAGGCCTGTAACCTCTGAATCCTTTTTTACCCCTTTCCCTCAACTCCCACACCTGTTAGGTTTCAATTTAGATATTGATCAATAAGAAGTTAGATATCCAACTCATTCAATTTATCAATCAACTACTATACATCAAAGATAAATCAGCATAACAGAAAGGCTTAATACTTTACCCAATTCAGGGAGAGATTTTGCCACTTTACATGTATTTCAGCTTTCTCGCTCTTTCTGCTGGGTTTTTATAACCTTCTTGTTTACACTTTTTGATTTATCCATCACATTTTGCCAAATGGTTACAGACTTACATCATCTAATCATACATTCATGTTGCTTTTATGGCTAACATTTCCTGTATACCTGCAAGGTGAGCCATGTACTGCATGCATTCCATAGGCAATAAAAAAGTTCATTTGCAAGTAATTTCCCATTATTTCTCTTGTCATAACTATGCAAAGTTTCATATTTAGTGCCTAACCCAATTTGTCCAAGCACATCTACCTGCTTATACCTTTCTTATGTTTCCAGCTGCAATTTCATAACTTGTTTTCAAGTAGCAGAACCAGCCACATTTTACCTGATAAACACATATAGGGTTAAGAACTACCTTACACAGCAGTACAAATAGGTTATGAAAGTGGGTCATGCCCAAGACACACTTTCATTTCTTTTATGGCATGTCCTACTTCGGTTCAAAGCCAAGTGTACTTTTTAGTTCCCTCGGCATAACTGTGTGGGGGATGCTGGAATTTCTGGGGCTATATGGCAATAAGCCCAAGTCATGTCTGACTTTTGTTGCTTCTTCCCATATAACATTTCTGAGATCTCAGCTTTTCCCTATCCAACAGAGGAAAGTTTCATTCACATACTCACCATTGGTCACCTTTCTTCATGTAATTCCCCCTTCATTGACCTCTCCAACATGCACACTTGTCCCCTCCAGTTTATGAAAGAGAAAGTGACAAGGAGCCTCTTCCTTGTTCTTTCTCACCATAACTCTACCTTTGTATTCCTCTATTGCATCAAATTAAAGCTTACTGTCATCACTTCCAAGACTCTAACCTACTCACCCACCTTCATCTCCTAATGCGTTATGGCCCCCTCTGATGCCAAACACACTACCTCACTCATCTGCTTCTCATAAATATTTCCACAAGTTCCCACATATGTATTGCCCTTCACGAGTTAGCCTGCAAAGCCCTTATCTTCTCACTGAAATCTTTCCTGAAGACTCACTTTTCCCACCCCATGTACAATAAACTAGTCATTAGCATCTCAGTTACAGTACTGCTCATCTATGTGGTGGGAGTGGGATAAATATACTGGAACTGAAGCTGGGAATTAATGCACCAATGGTACATGAGATCTTGCCATTGTCCATGCTATTTTCACCATATCTGTATATTTTCAAACTACTGGCAAGGGAGAAAGATGAACTATGGAGGTAAAGCAAAGAATATTGTGTGTTTAACTTGGAATAAAAAAGAAACTTGTCATGAATAAAACATGTGCCTGTCATCAACCTGATGCCTTTGCTTTTGGTTTGTGTTCCTTTCCTCTTCCCTTTATATATTGTACATTCATTAAAACAAGGACAGTGCACTCCCTTGTCTTTAGGAAATGCCTACGTCTAGTATATTTCAGATGCTACAGGAATTCAAACATCCAATAGAATTCTGCTCTATTGTACTCTAAATTACATCTTGGATTAATAATTTCCTATTAATCATAATTCAGTAATAATGAACTCAATAGTCATTTGTATACATCAGTAGAGATTATAATTTATTTGTACATTACAATAAGAGTATTGGAATTAATTGATAAACTCAACATTAACAAGTCACCGGGACCAGATGGCATTCACCCAAGAG
The DNA here is from genome assembly GCA_007922175.1 of Pelusios castaneus. Taxonomy (NCBI): domain Eukaryota; kingdom Metazoa; phylum Chordata; order Testudines; family Pelomedusidae; genus Pelusios; species Pelusios castaneus. The sequence goes on along the minus strand of ML686135.1, from coordinate 1,941,236 downwards.
TTCTGAAAGAACTCAAATGTGAAGTCGCGGAACTGTTAACTAAGATTTGTAACCTGTCCCTTAAAATGGCTTCGGTACCCAAAGACTGGAAGTCGGCTAATGTAACGCCAATATTTAAAAAGGGCCCTAGAGGGGATCCCAGCAATTACAGACCGGTAAGTCTAACGTCGGTACCGGGCAAATTAGTTGAAACAATAGTTAAGAATAAAATTGTCAGTCACATAGAAAAACATAAACTGTTGAGCAATAGCCAACATGGTTTCTGTAAGGGGAAATCGTGTCTTACTAATCTATTAGAGTTCTTTGAAGGGGTTAACAAACATGTGGACAGGGGGGATCCAGTGGATATAGTGTACTTAGATTTCCAGAAAGCATTTGACAAGGTCCCTCACCAAAGGCTGTTATGTAAGTTAAGTTGTCATGGGATAAAAGGGAAGGTCCTTTCATGGATTGAGAACTGGTTAAAAGACAGGGAACAAAGGGTAGGAGTAAATGGTAAATTCTCAGATTGGAAAAGGGTAGCTAGTGGTGTTCCCCAAGGGTTGGTCCTAGGACCAGTCCTATTCAATTTATTCATAAATGATCTGGAGAAAGGGGTAAATAGTGAGGTAGCTAAGTTTGCAGACGATACTAAACTACTCAAGATAGTCAAGACCAAAGCAGATTGTGAAGAACTTCAAAAAGATCTCACAAAACTAAGTGATTGGGCATCCAAATGGCAAATGAAATTTAATGTGGATAAGTGTAAAGTAATGCACATTGGAAAAAATAACCCCAACTATACCTATAATATGATGGGGGCTAATTTGGCTACAACGAGTCAAGAAAAAGATCTTGGAGTCATTGTGGATAGTTCTCTGAAGATGTCCGTACAGTGTGCGGAGGCGGTCAAAAAAGCAAACAGGATGTTAGGGATCATTAAAAAGGGGATAGAAAATAAGACTGCAAATGTATTATTGCCCTTATATAAATCCATGGTACGCCCACATCTCGAATACTGTGTACAGATGTGGTCTCCTCGTCTCAAAAAAGATATTCTAGCACTAGAAAAGGTTCAGAAAAGGGCAACTAAAATGATTAGGGGTTTGGAGAGTGCCTCGTATGAGGAACGATTGAAAAGGCTGGGCCTCTTCAGCTTGGAAAAGAGGAGACTGAGGGGGGACATGATAGAAGTATATAAA
>ML686135.1:1907940-1940045 GCA_007922175.1 Pelusios castaneus | reverse complement strand
ACTCCTTACCTGAGGAGGTTGTGAAGGCTGGGACTATAACAATATTTAAAAGGGAACTGGATAAGTTCATGGTGGCTACGTCCATAAATGGCTATTAGCCAGAAAGGGGTTAAGAATGGTGTCCCTAGCCTCTGTTTATCAGAGGATGGAGACGGATGGCAGGAGAGTGATCACTTGATCATTGCCTGTTAGGTTCACTCCCTCTGGGGCACCTGGGCACTGGCCACTGTCGGTAGACAGATGCTGGGCTAGATGGACCTCTGGTCTGACCCAGTACGGCCTTTCTTATGTTCTTATGTTCTTAAGAGTAATTATATTTTATCAAACATCTAATAATGAATGAGGGATATTTTTCACTTTTCCAAAACCACTTAAATAAACTAGGAATTAGAAAATTAACTTCCACATCAACATTTTCTCAGTATTATCAAGATGTTGTGACCTTTCCTGGTCCTGGAACCTGCTGTAGGTTGTTGACCTTTTTTGGTAAATCTTCAGTGGTTCAGCTGTTTAGCTAAGTCACACAAATAAAATTAAATGAAACCCTTCTGGGAATAGCAAATAGTCAACATAACTGCCTGCTCTAAGTAGGGCTTTCAGCCCTGTCTCTGGGACCTTTAAACCTAGTCCTTTTCCATTGGCTTTTAAAACTAGCCATGCCCCCTTTCCAGGGTTGAGGCCTCTCCAGGACTGGCTTTTGTGGGGGGACCTTTGCCTGCCAACTACACAGCAGCTGCCTTCAGTTCACTGAGCTATTCCCTGGGCCTTTTCCCACATAGCACCTTTTCTTTCACCTGTTACCTTAGGGCTGGGGTAGGCAAAATATGGCCCACAGTCTGGATCCAGTCCATATAACATTTCTGCCTGGCCTGCCATGCAGGGGTGAAAGCAGGCCCACGCAATTCAATGGCTTCTGCTGTTAACACTTTGCTTAAGCTATCCTGGAGCATCAGGCAGTTTTTCAGCTGGTCACTACCTGAATATTGGTTTCCAATCACATGGTTGGAAGCAGGAAGTTTGGGAAGCAACCGGCTGAGAATCTCTAAGCTGGCCAGTGCTCCAATTGCCAAGGTAACTGGAACATCAGGCAGCATAGTTTCTTGACTGGTCACTTCCTGAACTTCCTGCTTCAAGTCATGCGACTGAAAACCGGAAGTGGCCCACGCCTGTGACGACTTACCAAATTGGTGGAATGGCCCTCAGTGAAAATTATTGCCCATCTGTGCTTTAGGGTTACAATTCTTAGGTTGGCTCATTCCTAGTATATCAGTGCACTCCTGTGCAGGTCAGTATATCAGTGCACTCCTTTGAGCGGAGCCTTCCCTGCTCTTCTGGTCCCAGCCAGGAACTGACCTACCCAGCCTGCTGCAGCTGCTTTTATTGGAGCCTACTGGGCTCTGATTTGCTCTTTCTATGCTCCAGACCTGGAGACCCCCTCCTCTGCTGTACTCTACCTGGATGGGGTGTGATAGGACCACCGAGCCTCTAGCAAGGGACATTGAAGGGCCTGATATACACTGTTACAAGTATTCTTTTTAATTATGGCTCAGAATTGTACTGTTCTGTTTATTGAGCATTGAAAGTTATCAGATTTCAGCAAACAACCACCTAGTTTACCACTACTGCATGATATCACACCATAAAACATGCAATTTGTTGCCATTACTGTATATTTTCAAACTATTATGGCAGGTGATTCAAATGTACTACCATATGAACTTTTTCATTTGATTTAGAAAATACAAACGCAAAACCAAGTAATATTTTCAAAGAGAGTAACTAAAAATGAATACTTCCTCAATCTGATTTTATATGTATAAAAAGAATCAAACCACCAAAAAGCAACACTCATGAGGGTTGAGTATAGAACTCTAGTTTTATTTAGTATTAAAAGCACCCAAATGTCAAAATTAGCTTATTATGAAGCTGAAGAATATTCAATAATAAAGGGAGTCCAGTGACATTTTTAAAGACTAACAGATTTATTTATCTCATGAGCTTTCGTCGGATTTTCTCGCAAATATATCTGTTAGTCTTTTAAAGTACCATAGGACTCCTTTGTTTTTCTGCAATAGATTAACACAGCTACCCCTTTGGAACTCATTAATAAAGAGAAACCCTTGGGTGACATTAATATCATGTATAAATTAGAGATGAGCAAATCAACATGGATAAAATAAGAATCACTTTAGCTACAGGCTGGGTTTGCATCTGTATGCTACAGGACAATGTATTTTCAGATTTCAACCAATATCTACACAAATGTAAGTTTGTTTTTATTCATGTCTTCTTCACGTTATGCGTTATTCTCTCTCTCCTATTCAGAAGAGGTTCCATTAGCATTTATGGATGAATGATATGCGAGCATACCTGTGTGACAGTTTTACCCAAATGTCACCAGCCTTCATTGCGGATATGAAGGAAAACACAGTGACAGAGATTAGCATTGTTTCTTGCACAATCATCTACTGAAACTGAAGAGCCTAACGTGTTTTGCCAACATATGCAAGATTTAGAAATATAATATATGCCCCAGTTTCTCTATATCCAATTCACTATCATTGTAAATGCAAATAACCCAGCAATCTAATACATCACATATCAGATCAATACACACACCAACATTTTTTTCAGTTAAGGCTGTAGCATTCTGTGGCACGCCTTTAAATTAAGCCAAAAGTATATCACAAGCTGTCCTTTCAGCAATGGCATGTCTCAGTCATAAAAATAAAGAACATGACGTGTATTTCATCACATCAAGAAGCAAGCCATGTGCTGCAAATTTTCTAATTTCCTTTCGCATTGGGTATAAGCAGTTACTAGGAGGCTCTGTTAACATACATGTATTGTATCCTAAAACATTTGGATTAAAGGGACATTGTGAGTTAACAACGAAATCACTTGCTTTGAATTATGCTCAGAAAACTTCCAAAAAGAAGATTAACCGTATTAGATTTGACATGGATGAAAAAAAAACCCTGACATATTATGGTTGGTGATCAATTAATAGACTCATGAAAACAGTCCTGCAAGGAGTGTCCCAAATCCACATTACTTCCCTGAGTGCTGGATCTCTGAGATAGCTAAGAAATATGTAAAGCCACAGGTAGCTTAGTTCTTTATGGCTACGTATCTGAAGAGCTGAAAGGCTATGTTTACTCCAGCAAGAATCCTATATGTTATCTTCACCTACACATAGGAATATTACTGTTGCATAGTATTAAAATCTACTTTTAATAAAACCAGCTCTATCCCTTCTCTTTACCCCAGTCTATTTCAGTACAGACACAGCCCACATATTTCTAAATTAACACACTTCTGGAAGAAGAAAGGAGTAATAATTTTGGATGGAGGCTACTGTTATCCCCACAAATGCATAGACATTTTGTTACTATGCATGTGTGAATTTGAGGTCAGGATCAAGCCTTTAGACAAAAATGCCATAAACAAAGTAGGATGAGTCAAATGTAATTATGCCACAAATATCCCAATGGGATTCAGATACCTAAAATATATCCCAAAATCCTCACTGCACAAAGGCAAATTTGATTAAGGTGAATCACAACTTATGAAATATGAAAAATGCCATTACATGCAAAGACTTGAAATAAAGAAGAAGGGATATGTGTGAGTGGGGGGCAGTTTCCTTTGAGGCTTAAGGGGGTTATATTTGTGACACAACAAGAATGTTATGTCTATAATTTGAGGCAAGTGAAAGAAAAATCAAGGAGATGCAAAATTAACTTACTGTACATTCCTATTTTACATTCAGCATCAATTCCGTTTTTAAGCCTTTTTATTGATAGTTGCTAAGAAATATTGGAAAATATTGGAAAACATCAATTAAGAGCTGCTGCATAATTAAATTATTCTGTATGGTAAAATAAAATGCTAATTTTGTTAATGCCTCAAACTTCTTAGTGACAATGAGCAAAATGGCTCATGACATTTTTTACAAATTCTTTACAAACTATTTACAAAAGAAAAGGCCACAATGACCTGAGGAAATTTTTCAAATAAAGCCATCTGCCCAAGAAAGCCTGACATAAAGAAACATATATATATATGTTGCCAAGTGCCTCTTAATAACCACACTGACGCTTATGCATGATTAAAGTCCCTGTCTGAAACTTTATTTTAAATCTGATAAAAAAAAAAATCAACTCAAATTCAAACTGAATAACTGATTGCCGCTGGCCACTAGATCCTTGCAGTACACAACTGAAAATTCAGGCCAAGGAAAGCTCTGGGGGTATGTCTACACTAGCAATTTAGGTCGACTTAAGGTGTAAGTTGACCAAAATTACTCCCTGTCCACACCAGACTTTCATTAAGTTGACTTAAGAAATTGCTTAAGTCGACTTAATGAAAGCTTAAGTCGACTTAATAAGAACCACGCATTAGGTCGACTTAAGCCTTAAATTGACTCTTTAAGTCGACTTAAGGATGGTGTGGATGTGAAGTAACCCTTAAGTCGACTTTATTAAGTCGACTTAAGGGTGGTTAGGTTGATTTAACAAAGTAGATTAAGTCGACTGAAAGTTAAGTCGACTTAGTCCACTTTGTTAAGTCGACTTAATAAGGTCGGCTTTAAATCGACTTAAGAAGTTGATCTAACTTTTTCTAGTGTAGACATAGCTTGGGTGCATTATGGGGCTGCAGATCAGTGTCAGAGTGGGGTGCCTATTCTGTCTCTGATGGAACTGGGGGGGGGGTAGGTCATTTGTCAATAAATGCCTCCCTGATGCCCTTAGCTGTGGGTCCTTTATCCTCCATTATTGCTTGCCTGGTGTTTCAGAATAAGCAAAGGCTGAGAAAAGTCCTCCAGGCAACGTGACCATGGATCAAGTATTCTTCTCAGTCAGGGATCTGTTCCACTGGATACCTCATTCCTTTTCAATTTTCCACTTACTCAAAGGATGAGAGGAAAAAAAATACAAACTGCACATTCTCTGCTATCAATCCCCAAAGAACATATGCAGAGATTTGTGAGATTGTGAAGTGTCCCTGTGTCAGGCACAGCAGGGAGAAGGGATGGAGAGGAATGTGATTTTCCTTTGAAAAAGGAATTGCTATTTGTGAAGAATGAAACAGCAGTTGAGCCAAACTGCAGCAGTCTCACTCATGCAAATAGTTGCACCACAAATGAAGGAACCATTTGGGTGAATAAAGTTAGTAGAATTTGCTCTATTTACTTAATTAATAAGTGTAATCTATAGAAAATTCTTCCAATGCTTTCATTTTTGGAACATAAATCACCCCTACTACTTCTTACTAGACAGAAAAGAGACTGGTATGTTTATGGCATAGGACATTATTCTTATGTCTTTATATAACTTAATGAATACAAATGGATGCTGTTTTACAAACTTAAGAGATAGAGTTCCTCCCTTTGAAGACTTTTTAATTTAAATTATACATACAGCACAAACAATGTTCAGGAGTCAGATTAGCAGCCATAACTGCCAGATATACAACAGAGTCTGTTGTCTTTCTACAATAGACTAACACGGCTACCCCTTTGGAATTTGCCAGATATAGTATCAGTGCTAGAAGGTTGATCAAATGAAATTAATATTAAGGCTTGATTTAAAAAAAGGAAACCAGCATAAAATCATGTAATTTACCATCATATATATGCATCTTGAACTAGGAAGGTTAAAGGCATGCCGAGAGAACTTCCCTGGTGAAAATTAAGGACTAAGTGTTCAATCATTATTATTAATTATACCTGAGTTAAAAATGGCCCTAGGTAACTATGCCGGCTTAATTCCTCTGATGATTGGCCCCTATGTTTCTAGTCACTGAGGAGAACAGAGTAGATAAATTAAGACAATCTGCTCAATGACAATTCTGAAAAAAGGGAGTGCATGGGAAAAAAATGGTACAAATTATTTGCTGAGCTCTAATAAGCTAAATTTGTCCTTTTATTAAAATTAAAAAAAATGAAAACTATAAAAGATTTATTTTAAATCTGGTCTCTGTGTCTACAGCACTATCAGTTTGTACTGTATGGATCACTTTGGATCTCTCTTGCTCCGGAAGTGATCAGCAAGGACTCAATTTCTGTTACTCTATTTGCCTTCTGTTCTTCCCTTTCTTTGTTATATTTAACTATTTCTAACATTTGCTCTAAATTTTCATTCCTTTCCACAGAACAGTATTCAATATACAGGGTCGGGCATCGTAACACTTTTATGGTGGGGAACTAAATGTTTTTATGGTCTCTGAAGATGTGCATTCTGTATATTTGGGTGATGTTTTCTCCTTATATTAGGCTGCAAAACTCAATAAAATATTGAGTATTAATGGAATATCTGTTATGTCCTAATTATGCTAAATTTTAGGAAGGCATATGATGTGGTTGTTTTCACATGTAGACTAAAATAGCAGTTGAATTTTGTTACCTTTTCCATTGGAAAAACATTTTAATGATTCCAAGAAATGAGTGAAAGGAGATATTAAATCATTAAAACAATTTCTCCCTGAGTACCTTAATGCACAGAACATTTTTCTATGTATTTCTATGTATTTTCTCATTGAATTTACAATGTCATAATACACCTACAATCTCTACAACTAGAGCCAGTATTTTCCATTCAGGAATTTTATTCATATACTGATCCCCTGAGCTCTCTTCATGGTGAATAATAATTTGAACCCAAAACCATATTCAAGAGGGTCAGATTTTGGCCCTCATATGATTATGTATATATTTTTCTAAATCTTTATGTAATGAATGTGTTGTTCATGTTGAGTCTAAAATAACCACATTACTACCATAAGGTAATATTTGTGAATGGTTTGCTAAAACAAGATGACACTTGCTTGCCATTAAAAAGTTTAAAAGAGTGTGTTTCTGGTGGCTACAATCACTTCTGAGTTGTCAGACACAACTTTTAAATGACTATCAAGATATCAAAAATCACAGATCTATAGAGAAATATTACTCTGTTGTAAGTGGTGGAAAAATTCTGGGAGATCATAGGACCACTATATCACATTATCTCTTCCACACCACTATAATCCCTCATATTGGTTACCATATCACTAATGCCTAACTTTTATATGGCATGATGTTGATTTTAAATGATCACCTCAGTATTTCTTAATTACGAAGTTTTTGATTTCTAACCTATCTATTAAGATTCAGATTCTGCTTTATTTATGAATATTGATAAGTCTTTTACACTGTATAATGATCAAAGGGCTTGAATGCATATTAGCACATGTAAGAACATAACGTACATGGATCAAACTATAGTTCAGCCGCCACTGCCAGATACTTCAGAGGGAATGAACAGAACAGGACAATTATCAAGTGATCTATCTCCTGTCATCCAGTCCCAGTTTCTGGTAGTCAGAAGTTTAGGGACATGTAAATGATGGGGTTAGGTCCCTTACTATCTTGCCTAATACCCACTGATGGATCTGTCCTGGTGAATTCATCTAATTCTCTTTTTAACCCAGTTATACTTTTGGCCTTCACAACTGCCCCAGGCAATGAGTTCCACAGGTTGGCTGTGTGTTGTGTGAAAAAGAACTTCCTTATGCTTCTCTTAAACCTGCTGCCTATTAATTTCAGTGGGTGACCCTTGATTCTTGTATACTGTGAAGGGGTAAATGACACTTCCTTATTCACTTTCTCCATATCAGTCATGATTTTGAAGACCTCTAAACATAACCCTCCTTAGTCATTTCTTTTCTGGGGGGGGGGGGCGCGCTGCGGTTTGGCAGGCCCTGCGCTACCCACTGCCTGTTCAGCCCTAGGGGGGAAGGCTGGGCCACCAAGGTGCGGGGGCGGGCCAGCATGTGGCTAGGGTTCTAGCCTTGGCCACACACCAGCCCACCCCACCCCCTGGGACTGACTGACTGACTGGTCAGGCACAGAATACTGCAGATGAGCAGTGTCGGGAGGGTATCCTCTGTGGCCCCACTCTCCGCTCTCCCCCACCCATCCCCCCAGCATTGAACAACGCCTCCTCCAGCACAGGGGGCAGGGGCTGCCCTGCCACCATTTTGGACTGCAGGGCACAGTACCCCACAGGTCAATTGGCCCTGGGCTCTGAACCCCCCTAGGGACAACTCTGATTGTATAGTGGCTCCACTGGTTGTTTGGCAGGCCTTCTGCTTCTGATGTCCTATGCACCTTTTTTTTCCCTGTTAGTTTTTGTCTTTTGCTAGGGGCTCTTCAAATTCTTTTTTGGCCTGTCTAATTACATATTTACACTTGACTTGCCAGAGATTATGCTCCCTTCTATTTTCCTCAGGAAGATTTGACTTCAAATTTCCAAATTATTGCCTCTACATCTTTTACTTGGCTGTCTAGCCATAGTGGCATTTTCTGGATCGTTTTATTGTCCTTTTTTTTTTTTTTTTTTAAATTTGCAGTGTACATGCAGTCTGAGATTCTCTTATGGTATTTTTAAAATAGTTACAATGCAGGTTTTCAGCATTTCACTCTTGTGTCTGTTCCTCGGAATTTCCATTCAACTTTTTTTTTTTTTTTTTGGTAGTTTCCTTTTCTGAAATTAAATACTACTGTGGTAGGTTTCTTCAGTATTTTTCCCTGCTCCCCTAAGGATATTATATTTAATTACATTATGGGTTCTATTACTGAGTGGTTCAGCTATATTCATCTCTTGAACCAGATCCAATGCTCCACTTAGAACTAAATCAAGAATTGTCTCTCTTCTCGTGAGTTCCAGGATTAGCTGCTCCAAGAACCAGTCATCAATAGTATTTAGAAATTTCATCTCTGCATCCTATCCTTAGGTGACACATTTCCAGCCAATATGGTGATAGTTGAAATCCCCCATTATTAATATGTTTTCTGTTTTTATAGCATCTCTTTCATCTACCTGAGCATTTCACAGTCACCACCACCACCACCCTGGCCAGGTAACTGGGAGTATGTTCCTACAGCTATACTCTTATTATTCAAGCATGCAATGCCTATCCACAGAAATTATATAAAACAATTTGATTAAATTAAGAATCTAAGTAATCAAAGTGCAATATTACTGTCTTCCATTTTTTATGAACCATTCATTCCAACTACTCAAAATACACACAAACATCAAAATGCAGCTTATGTGGATATCCTTATTATCTCCTTCCAATGGGAGTAAATCTAAATAAAACATCTCTGTCATTTTGTTGTCTGAATTGTTTTGTTGGATTTCAAATATAAAATAAATATTAACATTCTGAACTTCTGTCTGCCAGTTATGGCAAGAGATCCTCTCCAAATGTAGCATTTTTCTTTTACTTAGACACCTATATCTCCTATATTTATATTATGCTAGTCTCCATGGATTAGTCGGAGAAGGTTAATATATTCAATCAGCTGGAAGATGAGGAGGAGCTGGCACTGATGAATTTTCAGTTTTACTCTTGATCCTCTAGACTGAGTCAGCAGTTGGTTTTATTTTAAAGATTAATTTTATTCACTGACATTGCTGCAAATTGATTAAACCTTTAAATTCCAGCCTCTTCTTAGACATTAAAAGTCTACACCTTCCTTTGATACATGTGTGTAACTCCTAATAACATTAACAGGAGCTGAGTGTGCACAGGCTACAGAAATAAATGACATTGCATGCTCATGCAGTGAAATGTAAATGTCATGTGGCTGAATTGCTGAGTAGCCCAGACTTACTTCCCTCAGGCAAAACGGTAACATGCCAACCACACTGCTTGATTTAGGGTTCCAAAACATAGCAAAAGGGCTCTGTTAATCAGACATAAAATTATTTCTCAAGAATGGATTTCAACAAACATTTACTTAAACATAAAATTTCATTTTTTTCCCCATTGAATACAAAAATAAGTGTTTGTTTCTCTCACAATACAACCATTCTTCTGATCTGGAATATGCATTGCATGAACCTGTCTCTAAATTAAACGTCTGTGCACAGGTATATGGAATCTTTTTTCTGTCACTTCCCTTTTTACTGTATTATCCGCATCAGATAACAGAACATGGTAATGAGTCATATTTGACTGGTGTTTGATATAGGGATATATCCAGTGACAACTGGGAGAGAAAAAAATAGCATCGGATCAATTCATCTGATCACTGATGTCACAGAGGAAATAATGCCTTTCAATATTATTCCTGTCTACTGTTGAGAGAGTGCTCTCTCATTCCACCTCATGCTCATCGTCCCAATAACAGAGTGTAAATTTCTCCTTGTACTATTCTTGTGTTACAGTGAAATGAAATAAGTGGTCTACAAAAGAAATGTACTTGTGCCTCGTTATAGAATAGAGTATATAGCAGGGTGTTAATTTAGAATATTTAACATTGAAAATCATTAGTCCAGTTCAGAGACTTTGGTCATTTCCAGTTGCTTAAAAGTAAAATTTTTGGCACCATAATTGGAGATGCTTGCTTTGTATGGCAGAAACTTGGGTGGGCAGCATTCTGATAAAGCTTTTAGCTTCTTTGCTAGCCATGCAATAATAATTAAGTAATCAGTAATTAATAAATTCATGAACATGTCTACTAATTTGTATGCACAGCAGAAGGCATAATACATGCATTTCATTTATTGCAGGAATGAGGGAACATTAACACAGTTGAAAACACTAAAATCTTCTCCCCCCCCCCCCACCCAGGGACTATTTTCTAAGTAAGTTTGGTGTGAAAAGATTTGATACACGCCTTTAGAGCTGCTTTCACATAAATATATAAATTATCAATACTTCAAAATTCATAGTTTTCAGGCTGCTGCCAAAAATCTGTTCTCCCACTAAAACTAAAATCCACAAACTCCTACATTTTTTGCTCCATATAGGACACTGTGACATTGCATTAATATGTGATGCCCTGTCACAGTAATGTTGTGTTGCAAACCAAACCAAGAGCACCAAAGCTCAGCTAAGATAGAAAAAATACAAATAAAACTGAAAGAAAGAGGACACCAAACTCTCACATTACAGTTTTCCCTAGTTCTCCCCTTCAAAGCTCTTCATCTGATCGGTCTCTCACCTTGGCTGCGTCTACACTGGTAAATTAAGTTGACTTAAGCTTGCTTAAGTCGACTTAATTTACCCTGCGCCTACACTACAGTTTCCTTAAGTCGACTTAAGCAGGTTGCTTAAGTCGACTTAAGGAAAATAAAGTCGACTTAATGAAAATTAAGTTGACTTTATTAAACCACCTTTCTACTCGACCTAAGGTTTAATTCGACTTTTTTAAGTCGAATTAAGCCAGTGTAGCCCTGGGGCAGCCCTAAGTCGACTTAGGGCTACCCCAGGACTACATCAATGCCCTCCCTGCCAGGGGGAGGGTGCACAGGGGGAGCCTGGCATGCCCCCCAAAGGGCAGGGCATGTGGGCAGGGTGTGATGTTGTCTGGATTTAGGGAAGCATTTATGATATTATTTTCAATGGATACCTCATAAATGCTATAATCCATAGGAACTATGTCATGTTTGGTATCAATAGAAAGGTAGCAGTTTGCTGGGAATTATTATATAGTTTATTTCTAGGAATTCTATTTCGATTAGAAGATAGGAATTTGATGTTATATCCATACTTTAACTTGTGTCATTCTGGAGGAATGTCTTAGATGGGAGGGTGTGAACAATCATTGTCTCCTTAATGTTAAGGAATCTGCCAGGTGATATGGTCCCAGGGAGTAAACTGATGAACCATTAAGGACACAATGGTTGTATTCTTTATATCCTTAATGGCTCATCAGGATACTCCCTGGGACCATTATCCTTGGAAAATTCCTAAACATTAAGGAGACAATGGTTGTTCACAGCCTCCCGTCTAAGACATTCCTCCAGAATGACACAAGTTAAAGTATGGATATAACATCAAATTCTTATCTTCTAATTGAAATAGAATTCCTAGACATAAACTATATAATAATTCCCAGCAAACTACTACCTTTCTATTGAAAGCAAACATGACGTAGTTCCTATGGATTATAGCATTTATGAGATATCCATTGAAAATAATATCATAAATGCTTCCCTAAATCCAGACAGCATCACACACAGTGCTCTGTCCAGCCAGGGTCCCTGTCCCCCTTTGCCCCATTGAACACAGGGGGTGCCCCCCCCCCACCACCGTGGACCTGCCCAAGGTCCCCCAAGCCCCACAAAGTCGACCTAGAGCATCCAGTGTGGACGCTCTAGGTCGACTTTGTAAGTTCCCCTTTAAGTCGACTTTAATTTTAAGTGTAGACACATTAAGTCGACTTAACTATGTCGACTTTAAGTTGACTTGGTTAAGTCGACTTAGTTAAAGTAGACTTAAAAGTGCAAGTGTACACATAGCCCTTCACCCTTCTCTAGCTTCCAGTCCTAGTCTCCCCACCCCATGCTCTTCATTTAACTTCAGTCTCTCTCTTACCATCTCCCTGGGTTAGTTTTCACTGACGGCAGCAAATTCTCTGCAATCACTTCAAACTTCCTGATCACCTACTCAGGTCTGTGAAGACCCGCTAAGCCAAACAGGAAGTTCGATCCCTGAACACCACTCCAGCAAGTAGGATAGCACTGAGTTGAAGGGAAGCTCCTTTTTGGCTCAGTGGATGGGCCAGGACCAGGGAGGTCGGAATGCAGATATGCAAGTTATTTTAAGTAACTTCCGTATCTCCATTCAACTGCCACTGTATCGACCTGCCCCCGTCTCCTTTCCCCAGTGTCCTCCTTTACTGATTCTTTTTCCCAATATCTTTGCCCAATCAATCCCCATCCATTTAAACATTTAATTTACACTCTGTTACATTCCTCCCCACACATTCCAGCTTTCTGTCCATTGTGCCTCCCCTCCATGTAATCCCTTTCACTGAACACTGGTTCCTAGACCTAAATATGTACACCCCCCCATTCCTTGACAGATTTCAAGTCTACCCACCTCCGGCCAACCAGCTCTCAGTACCCCATTTTCCAATCCCAGTCTTCCTCCACCACAGCTTCTTATCCCAGATCCTGTGCCCAACCAGTGCAGTCTGTTCTCCCAGCTCATTATCCAGCCCTCTTGCACAGTACATCACAGTTTATCTCCAATCACTCCAGACCCAGTCTCACCAGACTATTTGTCCCAATCTACTGCTTTCCCTCTTCCCACATCTGTCTTTTATCCCTTCTGCTTTCAAATCAGATGGCTTCCTCCAGCATGCCATCTGGTTGCAGCATAGAGGTCAATAAGAGTACAGGGCAGATAGCAGCATTGTCAACCTCAAGAGACCAAAAATCATGAATCAGACACACTAAATCGTGAGGGTTTTTTTTTAAAAAAAATACATCAAATCATGTTTTCTTAGCTTGCCCTTTGACTCTACCTCATTTCTGCTCATCATCCAATGTATGTGAGATAATTTCAGGATGAAAACTCAGCCTTTGGTGCACATAAACATGCAAGCTTTTCCCTGGCTGCTTGGAGCAAGACTCCACTTACCATCTCCTGTTTCCTAAAATAGGGGAACTGCCATAACTCCCTATTACTGTCTTGGTTTTTCCCCCTCCGTCTCTGTTTGTTCCTTTGAGAAAAGAGAAGCAGGGTGATAAAAGTTTGAGAACCACTGACTTAATTAATTCATCATGATTCACACTTGCACACACTTTTAGGGTTGATGAGTTACAGATACACATATTAAAGAACTTTAACTTATAGCAACTGTTGACAAATGTGATAGTGTCACATTAAAAATGATTTGGGACTGGTTTAGCCTTTTGCAAGGAGCAACAGTTTCTGGACTGCCTCCCAAATTCGCTGCTTGAGAGTAGGCAGCACTCCCCCATCAACTCCTTCCCATCTCCCACTGCTCCAGGCAACACTCCTCCCTCTCTTCCTGATCATGATCCCCCTCTCCACTTTCCTGCCCTGCCTCTCCCACTCCATCCTTTCTTGCCACCAACATTTTCCTGGAATCCTTAATTCTGCCTCTTGCTCATCATCATTTCCCCCATGTTCCTTTCAAAGCGTCTCTGCTGGGAGAATTGACTACATAATTCAGATAATTCAAAAATGAAAAGGCCATTTCTGCCCAATACCAAAAACATGACTTTCCGGAGTCACAAACCCGGACAGGCCTCAGGGTTTACTCCAGAGGCATTGCTGGTGCTAAGCACCGGGGACATGAGCCCAGTCTGTCCAAGCCAGTGCCCTGAATCCCGAGCCAGCAACGCAGGCACAAAGAGGTGACCCGGCTCTTTTAAGTCTCTTGCTCAGCAGCATGTAACTGAGGCACATGGTGCAAAGCAAAAGAAGAGAAGGGAAAGTTAAATCCCTCCTCTCAGGTAGGTGGCAAGAAGCAACGACTGTCCCAAGTCAGGGCCCGAAGTGGCTGGCCTCAACCTGGGAGGCTGGTCATTGCATCTGGTCCCAGTCAGGGACCAGCATGGCCAAATGCAGGAGCCAGCTCAGGGCTGCCAGGCCATGGCAGCAGAAGCCAGGGTCCAGATCCAGCCTGGGAGCTTGGGTCGGTGGTGGGGGCTGGATCCGGCCCAAGGCCAGTGGTGGTAGCAGGAGCCAGTGGCTGGATCCAGCCTGGGAGCTGGGCCAGCAGCAGCAGGGGCTGGGAGCATGGTGGAAGGGGTGTGGTTTTGGGCAGCAGGCAGGCTGAGTGAGCCTGGGGCTGTGCAGGGTATGCTGTATGCATGAGAGTCTTTGGGGGAAGTTTTCAGTACGCTTTTTGAAACATTAGGTGGTCCTGTGTACCTGAGTACCACTTGTGTTGATCCCGGTATATAGATAAGGACATATGGGCTAATAATGATCTAAAGTGGAGCAAACAACTCTATAGTTTATCAGTATGGTGACAGACAAAACCACTTAGAAAAGCCAACAAAAATAAAAATAAAAATTTTGTCTTATATGTCAGTCATGTACTGTGCTTTGATGGACATCTACTGGGAAAATTGTCCTATTTCTCTTCACCAGTTCCCTTATTTCCTTAGACAATTGACAGTTATAGTCCTACTGTAGCTTAGATATTCTATTTTAGATATTCTAACATGGTTAAAGCAACAGATGGTTTCCGAAACAGGAACTTATTTAGCCCTTTATATGCTAATGCCAATATCTTAAAGTCTGAGAAGGACAAAAAGCAGATGTTTGAATCTCACCATCAGATCCAGGCTGATCTGAACTCATACCTTGAACCTGTGTCTGCAGTTTGACAGACTGGAAGGCTGACTCTTATCACCTCAAAACCTGAAAGGGAAGGATTAGACACAGTTTATACTCCTCGCCTCTGGTCCTCAAATTTGGGATTGTGCAGATCTTGGGTTCCCTGCTGGTCCATTATAAAGACAGATTCAAGTTCAGGTCCTGTGTTTTGATGCTAGTCCAGTACAAGGGTGCAAAACAGTTTGTGAAGCAGAGCTTCACTGATTTTCTTGAATACAAGCATCTGACTAGCCATGTAGCACAGTCGGAGCTCCGGATGTTTTCAAGGTGGTCTGGCACAAAGGTCAGTTCAGAAGAATAGACTACATAATTCAGATAATTCAAAAATGAAAAGGCCATTTCTGCCCAATACCAAAAACATGACTTTCCGGAGTCAGTTTACATGCAGATGATTCCACCCCTCAACACTGCTGGTGGTATTACAACTATGTAAAAAGAAAAGAAATAAAGGAAAAAGTTCTGCCATTTTTGGTGGCCCTAGTTTGTATGATGCCATCAAGTGTTCGTGATATCTATTGCTGAGAGGTTTCATGACAGTGAAACAAATGTGCTATTCATAGGCACAGAAGAAGTGGATTTGACTGTATAAATTTGTGCCATCATTTAAATTCATTTTCTTACACACTTTGCTAAACTCAAAGCAGAAAGATACAGGATTTTTTGCTGTAATTTAATTTGAGTACATTACAATCTAATTAATATTTAATAAAACCATGAAAGAAAGCCTGTTAGAAGAGAGGCATAAGATACACTGGGGAAATGAAGAGAAGGGAACATTCATGCAAACAGGAGCTTAGAGCACCTGCAACTGAGCTCTGATTCATTCCTCTGCCTGTCAGTCACCATATAGTCCATTTGTTCTGGACAGATGGGTGTGATAGACCACACCCGTGGTCTTCCTAGGAAAGAGGCGTTTCTCTCTCCTGACGGGCAGTACTGGCCCTGCAACCCTTCTGGGTGAGGCCCAGGTCCTCTCTAAGCAGTGTGGTCAGTCTTCTTCCTGATCCAATAGCCCCAGAGCAGGGCTGGGACCCCTGCCCAGTTGGGCCAGGCAGAGGTTGTGGTATAGTCTTCAATCTCTCCCTTCTTTTTCTCGCCATTGTGCCTTCTGTGCTCCACAATACTTCTAGTGGGCTCTGGGAGTCCCTTGCTGTCTCACCCTTTGCTGAAGCCTCTGCAGGGCTTTTAACCTGGATGTCCTGCCAAAGAGGATGCAGCCTGTCTGCTGGTGGGGGGGGGGTCCTTCTGGCTGTTGTGGGAGCTGAGGGCTTCCCCTGTGGCTGGAGGGGTTGATACACCCCATCAGAGTGTGATTAAGCACATGAAATGAATAAATTGACCTGTTAGTAACTTGCATAACTTTGGGAATTTGGCTCAGCATAGATGGGCATTAAAAAAAAAAAATCTAGTATTGCAAAAAGGTCTCATTACACACAGTGAGCCAAATTCTACTCTCTGCTATAATAGTGTAAACTCAGAAAAAAATTATATTTAGGACAATGGAGTTAAATCAGTGTAAACCCAAATAATGTAGTAGTCTTTGGGCAAAATTCTATCCTTTGACAGAGGAAAAAAGGATTAGTCCATAGAGCACCAATCTGGGTCGTCGCCAGTTGCCAGCCCAGTGTTCCATTACGCACTAAGTTTAAAATCTTCTCATGTTGTTACATAAGAGAAGAAACTCCTCTATACACTTTTCTTTCGCTAGCACACTTTCCAGAGGACAGGAATTTACCCTGAAAGGGAGCAGAGGTGATATCTCCTGTTCCCTTTGTTTTGGGGACATCTTTGTGTAGAGTCTTTATATGAGTGGCTCTAGAAAAGGTAGTCTAAACTGAATCCATACCTAACAACATGTAGAGCTTTTACCTTGTCTGTTGCTTCCTTCTCACTGCTCAGTCTGAGAAGGGTTTCCTAATTTTTCGTAGATGACATACAAGATCTCTTGGCTTAATATTATGTGAGAAACAAACTTCATAAGAAACTGCAGGTTGCAAAGAGTTGAGATAACAAAACTTATGTATAAATGGGGAAAAAAGATTAATATTTTCAAATTTGAGTGCCTAAAATTAGGCATTTAAATAAAAGTGGTCTGATTTTGAGAGCTCCTGAGAAGCCACAGCTACCATTAATTTCAGTGGGGACTGTGGGTGTTATAAAAGTCTGCCTTCAGACCCCCAAGTTTGATAATGAGAGCCAAAATGTATATTAGCCCGCTTTCTTATATAATATTTGTAACTGTTACAGTAGTAAATCACATTTAGCTAGTAATTCTGTATACTTAACGTACATAACTAATCAGTATACTGCTGCCTATCATGCTGACTGATGGGTCCAGATGGTCACGAACATCGCTAAGTAAATTTGAGCATGGTTTGTAGGAATGGAAGCAGAAGCGGCTGACGACAGGTCCTGAGTCATTCACATTGTCTTAACCTGATAAGTTGGATCCTGCTGGGCCTGCCACTGTTGACAAGTGTGGCAGCAGCAGCTTCAGAACTCGGGAACGTGACTTCTCCTGCCAATCAGACAACACCAGGACACGCCACCAAAATAGCAATGGATGTGTTGGGGGACTTATTCTATGTATCTTTTGTTTTGTGGGTTATAGTGATGATTCAGATTCATTGTGCTGGACAAGGGTGGACACCCAAGGAACAACAGCCAACAGCCTGTGTTACTGTAATAAAAAGTTGTGTTCAGGCTAGACATACCAGATAAGATAATGCCCCAGACCAAGGCACCCGTTGTCAGGGGAAACAGCATGAGTCCATGGGGTATATAACTAAGACTGGGACAGGGTCAAGTCGCAGTCTGTACACCAAATTCAGGAAAGCTACAGAGGAGCTACCTAGGGCAGACTGTCACTTACCCACACGTACCAGTGGCAGCCCATATGCCAAACTCAGGAAAGCCACAGAGAAGCTACCTGGGGCGGGCTGCCACTTACTAGGAAAGCTGCAGAGGAGCTACCTGGGATGGACTGGCACTTACCATGCACACACGCCACAGAGGCCTTAGTCTCAGGACCAGCCAAGCTGCAGAGGAGCTAGCTAGTCGGGGCAATCAGGGCATCTCGGGCCATGGTTGTAAGCAGGAAGGTGACTTGGGCCTAACTGCCGCCCCTCGCCGGGGAACCTCGGGCCTGTCCACGCTTACACTGCGGAGCCCACCGCAACAATAAACGCATCAGCTCAGCCTTCTTCCATGTAACATGTGACCTCCATGACCGCTGCGTTGCCTTACCACCTCTGGACACAACACTGACCAATATTGTCTCATTGTGCACTCTACATATTAATAATGTGTTGCACTCATGGCTGCTACATTTTGTGACATGTTTCCCAGGGACATGAAAACTTTCCTCAATCTGGTTCTTTGGCTGCGGACATGACTGAGGTGGAAAAGCAAAATGTGACTTCCCCCCCCCCCCCACATATAATAAAACACTGGAAGTCCCTTCTAATATTTGATACAAGAAATTCTAATTCATCTCCTTTCCTTCTTATTTGGTCTTCTAAAAGAATACTTCTAAATTATATCAGTAATGTAACATTGCAAATACATATTTGTTACTTATTCAGTGAAGAACAATGGCAGGGATAAATCCATCAGGTTTAGAAAACTGAGTATATGCAGGAATATCTTTCATGGGCTTATAGACTGTAAAGTCCCAAGGGAGTCACCAATTGACATAAGGTCTCTGACAGGACAAAAATGAAACCACCCCACACATTTCTTTGTGGTTCAGGATTATTATTGTTTATAAAGGGTACATGTGCAACCTATATTCTGAAACACACATAACAAGAACAGCCCAGTAAGTCTGTGCCATGTTCTTCTTCATGTCTTTAAAAAAACAAAACAAAACAACACGTAAACAGGTCAGTTCTTTCTCTAGCGCAATATATAGCACAATATATCCTTCCTGTTAAAGAGCAACCTCTTCTTCCTCAAAGTAGCCCAGCCTCAGTTTATCTTTCCTGAACAGATTCTGAAAATTCTTGCTGGGATTTAACTAACAAAGCTGAGCCCCAGACCACCTCCCCACTGCTGCTGTCTATTTGGGGGGGGGGGGGGAAGGAAAGAAGGGGAGGCTCTTCAAGAGAGGGACCACTCTGTTCATTGCTTCACACAAAGAAGATGCCAAAGCACCTATAAGTTCTATAAGTATATCAGCAACAAGAAAAGGATCAGGGGCAGTGTAGGTCCCTTACTGAATGGGGCAGGCATCCTCGTGGTGGATGATGCAGAAAAGGCTGAAGTACTCAACGCTTTTTTTACTTCAGACTTCACAGGGAGGGCCAGCTCCCAGGCTACTACACGGGGTAATGCGGAATGGAGAAAAGAGCGGCCCTCGGTGATGGAAAGTCAGGTTAGGGAACACTTAAAGAAATTGGATGTGCACAAGTCCATGGGGCTGGATGAACTGCATTCGAGGGTGCTGCGGGAGTTGGCGGAAGTCATTGCAGAGCCGCTGGCCATTATCTTTGAGAACTCGTGGCGAACGGAGGAGATCCCAGAGGATTGGAAAAAGGCAAATATAGTACCTATCTTTAAGAAAGGGAAAAAGGAGGATCCGGGGAACTACAGACCGGTCAGCTTCACCTCAATCCCTGGGAAAATCATGGAGCAGGTCCTCAAAGAATCCATCCTGAAACACTTGGAGGATAATAGTGATCAGGAACAGCCAACATGGATTCACCAAGGGCAAATCGTGCCTGACCAACCTGATTTCCTTCTATGATGAGATGACTGGATTTGTGGATGAGGGAAGAGCCGTTGATGTGGTATGCCTTGACTTTAGCAAGGCTTTTGATATGGTTTCCCACAGCATTCTCGTCGGCAAGTTAAGGAAGTATGGGTTGGACGAGTGGACCGTAAGGTGGATCGAAAACTGGCTAGATGAACGGGCTCAGTGGGTAGGAATCAATGGCTCGATGTCTGGTTGGAAAGCGGTAACAAGTGGAGTGCCCCAGGGGTCGGTCCTGGGGCCAGTTCTATTCAACATCTTAATTAATTATCTTAATCTTAATTAATGGCTTGATGATGGAATAGATTGCGTGCTTAGTAAGTTCGCAGATGACACCAAGTTGGGGGGAATGATAGATACTCTGGAGGGCAGGGACAGGATCCAGGGAGACTTGGACAAATTGGAACACTGGGCCGAAAGAAACCTCATGAGGTTCAACAAAGACAAGTGCACAGTCCTGCACTTAGGACGAAAAAATCCCATGCACTGCTACCGGCTGGGGACTGATCGGCTAAGTAGCAGCGCTGTAGAAAAGGACCTGGGGGTTATGGTGGACGGGAAGATGAACATGAGCCACCAGTGTGCCCTTGTTGCCAGAAAGGCCAATGTCATATTAGGCTGCATCAGTAGGAGTATTGCCAGGAGATCGAGGGATGTGATAATTCATTCCCTTCTATTTGACACTGGTCAGGCCTCATCTGGAGTACTGTGTCCAGTTTTGGGTTCCCCACTACAGAAAGGATGTGGACAAATTAGAAAGAGTCCAGTAGAGGGCAACAAAAATGATTAGGGGGCTGGGGCACATGACTTATGAGGAGAGACTGAAGGAACTAGGCTTATTTAGTCTACAGAAGAGAAGACTGAGGGGAGATTTGATAGCAACCTTCAAGTACTTGAAGGGGTGCTCCAAAGAGGAGGGAGCTAGGCTGTTCTCGATGGTAGCAGAGGACAGAACAAGGAGCAATGTTTTCAAATTACAACTGGGGAGCTCAAGGTTGGATATTAGGAAAATCTCTCTCACTAGGAAGGTGGTGAAGCATTGAAAAGGGCTAACTAGGGAGGTGGTAGAATCTCCATCCTTGGAGGTTTTTAAGGCCCGGTTAGACAAAATCCTGGCTGGGGTGATTTAGTGGGAGTGGTCCTGCTTTTTAGCAGGGGGTTGGACTAGATGACCTCGTGAGGTCCCTTCCAACCCTATTGTTCTATGATTCTAAAGCCTCTATGTGCTATCACAATAAATAAATAAATAAATAAATAAATAAAAATCCTGAAAGTAACTATCCACAGCATCTTGTGCCATATTCTCTCAAACAGAGTTCTAATCAACACTGTCTAATACCTTCTCTGTTTGAAGGAAAATACAAGGGGGATGAGCTCCAGTCAGAGCCATCCATATAGTCCCCCACATCAGAGACTTGATTCTCCACTGCCTTGCACCTTTGCAGTAGTTTGTACTTGTTCTGTGGGAATGAAAAATGAGTAAAACGGTATGATTCTAACCTGATATGGCTTTATTCCCATACTTGGTGCAGTGTAAATGATTACACGTGGCACAAGGCAGTGGAGAATCAAACCCACTAATATCTATATATGATAAATTAAAACAGATCTGCAAATTGTTTTATTTTTCTTCATTGGAAAAAAAACAAAAGAGAGCACCAAACATTTCTGGTTTTCTAGAACTGGTTTCTGCACATCATTTCAGTTTTCAACAGAAATTTTCAAAAACTGAAACCTGATTTTTTTTTCCCCAAAATCTGAATATTTTACTGAAAAGTTTTGATTTCTGGTTTTTCCTTCAAGAAACTGGAAACTTTCTAGCAAAATAAAAAAATTCCAGAAAAATGTAGTTGAAAAAAAATAGTTGAAAAACTTTGGGGGTTTTGGAGGGTCAAAAACTGTTTCCATGAAAACATCTCAACCAGTTCTAATAATCTAATATTTCCCTTCACTTCATAACAAAGCAACATCTCCCTGAACCATGAATGCTAGAACATAAAACTCAGCGTGGTGTGCTTATATCTGGAAGGAAGATAAAATATACTTTCAGCACACTATTGTAACTACTGTAACTCAAACCCACATCTTTATTATTTGATTTTGTTACTCATTTTAAAACAA
Organism: Pelusios castaneus; assembly: GCA_007922175.1. Classification (NCBI taxonomy): domain Eukaryota; kingdom Metazoa; phylum Chordata; order Testudines; family Pelomedusidae; genus Pelusios; species Pelusios castaneus. The sequence continues at coordinate 1,918,015 of ML686135.1, read as the reverse complement.
GGCAAATATGCAGCCACAAAAAAGAAGGATTTGGAACATCTCTCCTCTCATCCCACAGCTCACCAATGAAAGAGGCCAGATAAAAATTACAAGGTCTGACAAGAACAAAGAAAGAAACAATAAAAGGGAAGGAGGAGAATCCTTGTGCCATTATTAGAAGCAGAGAGAGAAAGGAAAACATAAGACTAAAACTGCTCATTTTTGTTTCTTAATCTCAAAGGGGGTAGTAGTTATTTCACCAATTTACACCAGTAAAGTAATCACTTTTTCCACCAGTTTCCCAAAAGGAACTCTTGGATCAAACTGGTGAGGATTAAAAAAAAAAGAAAAGAAAAGAAAGCCCAAATCATTTATAAGTAATTTTCTTAATGTCTGATGTTAAATTTATGTAGCAATTTAGGACCCAGGATGACAGCATATACACAATCCATTATTTCAATTTGTGACATAGTTTCTCTAAGTGTGTCTGATCAACACTTGTCTTTCCTGTTGCAAAAGAAATCATAGAACTTCTTTCCTCTAACTATAATATTAAGAGTGGACTTGTCATTTCATCCTTAAGAATAGGGTTGTTACTGCAATGCTATAATGAATTTATACTTAAGAGCTGATTTATTCGGGGTGTCTGTTAGCTAACCTACTATAAAATGTGTTTTATTGAATTGCTGAAATTTATGATGCAGTTAACCTGCTCTCTCTGATGTAAATATACAAGATTTTATTTCATTTTTAGTCAGAGTTTTTGTGCCTATACTGGTATATTTCTAAAAAACTCCTGTGTTTCTTAAATTCTAGTTAGAATGCATTATTTTACACTCCGTTACTAAATTTCTACTTTTTCACATCTAGTACTATCTGGCCTGGACTTTGATTTTGTGGTTATCAGCTTCTGTCATTAATTAATCATTGCTGCTAATTTCATTCAATATGACTATCCAATGGTCAGTGTGATTAAACTTTTTACCACCCACCCAGAGTTATGCTGTTCTTTGTAAAATATGACCCCACATCAAAGTACAAATCTAACTCATTATCTCCACGTAATGCATTTTCTCTGGAGACGACAAGATTTTGTTAGCAAGAAATTTCAGTGTGCACACTCATATTCTGCCTCCTTTATTACACTGACCACCTTCCTGATATTGCCTAGGCCCAGCTGAAACCAATAGTTTCTTTCACCTGTGTTTAATATTCTGCAAAAGCTGTATCTGGCCAATTGAGGTAGACATATTACAATAATCCATAATCCAAGTTTGCTCATCAAACAATACATAGATGCTTCCAGAATAACATTATGCTGGTGCGCTATTCTCAGCACCATTGTGCTATTGCTAGACATAAAATCAGGCATGAAACAATTGGCTATCGTTATTCAGTGCTAGTGGCACAGCACTCATAACGCAAGCATATGCAGACTCCATGAGCCTAGTGCAGAGCACAGGTGTTGATGGTGTTCGCGCCTGAATTTCTTTGACAGTAGTCATCACTTAAAAAGAACATTTACTCTGATCCAGTGCTTGATCATTTTAAATTTAAGAAATATCTACGGCAAGTATTGTACTGTGGTAAGTGCTGACTTTTTATTGGTACTCACTATATGTGACTGCTATTTTCAGACTGTAAGCTTCTAAATTAATAGTCCCACTTGCTAATGAAGAACTGGAACAAATTAAACTGGGTGCTGCTTTATTATAACGAGTTCTGTGGGAATCTGACAGATTTTGAAAGTCTTTTCTACTTAAATTATCTATCTACTAACCAACCTCTATTTAGCAATAGTCAGTAAACTTGGAATAGGACAGAATTCTGAAAAGTTACATTCTACATACAGTGCAATTTCTATTTTAAAGCATTAGGGCCTTTTTTTTTTTCTTAAGTCAAAAGAATATAATGAGACTGTCTTTAATTTTTTATGGCCATTGTTTTCTATAAAACGCCCAATACACTTAATTCATTAGCAAAATTACTCTCCTTCTGCCAGTCCAAACTCTGACATGCCATGTTTGTGAATCAGTTTCATTTTAGTTCTTGTGAGTTATAGAATATTTCTCATGTCTTTCTAGTCCTGATTCTAGTTTAGTTTTAAGTAGTCACAGTTTGCTATAGTAACAGCTCACCAGTGTATAATGACACGGTCACTTTCAGGTCAAACTGCACCATGCAGAAAGTGACACAGACAGATATGTGATACCACTACATGTTTTCCCCTTGCATCTTTCTGGAGCTCTGGGACCAGAGTTTGGCACAAACATTAAAATTTAACAAGTATGATGTTTTCAGTTGATTATTGTTATTGTCAATGGAGCTTGTTGCACTAGAATCTTTACAGACATATTTCTAACTATATTCACCTATTGCATATTATTAAATATACCACTGACATCATAACTTTGGAGTGTACTGGTGGGAACTCATCCAAATGCATAAACATCTGTTATTTGACTTGTTATAGGGAATGTATCCTCAGTATAAAACTATGGTGTCAATGTACTGACATAAGTATCTCTCCCTAATGAGTAAAAAAAAAAAAGTACCATAAACAGTAGTGTAATGGCAAATTATGAACAACTGAGCATATTTGAAATAGTAAAATAAATCATGAACTCTGATTGTATAAATTGCTTGCAAAGGTCATCAGACATAGACCCATGTTTATTCTCATATTATAAAAAGTAGTATTTCTGAGCTTTATCAGATGTGGAAATGAAAATGTAAAAGAGAGTTGATAGTTACCATTAATTGATTAATTTATCACTTTCATTTTTAACACAAATGTCTTTTTAAAGCAAAGCTTCATTTAGTGCTATAGATTTCTAATGAAAGGGGAAGCACCTCGAACAAATATCCCTAATTGCCTTTATATCAGCCAACATATCGCATCAAACAAAAAAGGAAAATAAAAATGACATGACATGGACCATAATGAAATATTTAGAAAAAATGAAGTTTATTTGTACTGTATCTCTTGCACGAAAAAGTGATTCTTACATATATGGCCCCAGATCCTGCAAATACTTATGCACACATCAGTAAAACTTTCTGCACTAAGAATAGCCTCATTAAAGTCAATAAAGCTACTCACATGCGTAGCTACTCATGGGGGTAAGTTTTGCAGGGTCTGGGTTATAATATATAGATTTGGTTTACTGTCATGCATGCTGGTGGGACTAGCACACTGCTTTATCGCTGTCCAAAGGCATAGCCATATCTTTTTGGACAGCAAGGAAATCCGTGTGAAAGGAGGAGATGATCACACAGCAACCTCTTCACATACATCTATCATGCAGCTAGGTGTGAGCCACACAGCCCATATGACAGACTCAGGGTAGCTCTGCTCTAGCTAGCACACAAAACAGTGTGGATATTGCATATCGGAGGTGGGTTGGGCTAGAGATCAAATCCATGTGACCCTCCATGTCCAGACTGGGGTGGCTGCCTGACCTGCAATGTCCAACCTGCTCTTTTGAAGCTAACATTAGCCTGTCTATCCAGGCTGGCAGGTTTACTCCCAGCTGCCATGTAGACATACCCGTAGTAGCTGGACTTGCACAGAGTCTTGTGGCAGGAGGTTTGAGGTCCAATCAGGGGACAGAAAGACCATACCATGAGAAGAAGTGCAAAAGAGCATGATGTCTTTGGTGCTTCAGGTGAACATATACCACTTCAAGCACTGAAGTACCATGTCAATACTTAGTGCGCTGGCTCCCACTTGTCCCCTCATTTTAGATGGGATGGACAGGATTCACAGTAAGTCTAATAATCAGGGCTGGAGCACTATCAGGGAGTGTGCCCAGACTGTGGCTTCACATTATGATGGCATGTGATTTGTGCTCTTTTATTGAAGATGGGTGTGGAGGATTCACTGACCATTTACTGACCCAGGAGGCGAAGCCAGTCCAGAGTAAGAGGTACAGTAAGAGTAATGAGTGCTAGTATTATTGTTTCTAATCTCCCTCCCATCCAGGCACAACTGAGGAGGGTTTGTAACCCTCAGGTGGGGGACCAGCTTCTTTTCCTTCAGATATAACAATTTACATGATTAGAGCCAAGATCTATCATAAAGGTCCCTGCTGTGTAAACAAATGTAGCTTCTCTCATGAGTCCTCCCTTCCTGAATGATGCTCAGCAGTGTGGGAGGCAATGACCACACACTGCTCACATGTTTATAACAAGACACTCCTTTCCTCCTCTTCAGGCGCAGTTGACAATCTCCCTAATCCCTTGTAAGCAGGCCTAGCAGCAGCTGAGGAGTTTAGGTGACTGGTTTCAGGTCTGTGGGGAAAACAGACACAATTTTGGTCCAAACAGAAATGCAAGGACTAATCCTGTAGCCTTCGCTCACATAGCATAGCCCTTATTCTTTGGAGCAGTCAGACTGCATGTGTCAGCAAGTCCCATTTGGGGTGGGTGAGGAAGGGCTGCAGAGTTAGGCTTTAAACTTGTCTAACAATAGACAATGCAATGTCTGAGCTATAATAAATAGACTGTAGCCACACAGAAAAACAGGAAGGACCAGTTTCTTCAGAGATCCTGAAAAATAAAATAACAAAATTAGAGAAATAAACAATCATACTCCAATACAAATAGGAGAGAGACAGAGAGAAGTCATTTTTACTTACCCATTCTGAGATTCGTATATTCACCTAGCCTACATTTCAGGATCCTGAAAGGTAGAAATATTAGAATAAAATCACATTAACAAATATAAATGCATCCCTACATACAGCATCTCATCCAACCATAAATAAATGGGGGGTTGTGGGGGGGAGTGATCATTCACTGCACCCATAATGGTTCTTTCCCTATATTCTTCTGAGGCATGGCTTCCAGTAAAGTGATCATGGACATTTGGAGGGTGAATAAGAAATCTAGGTGGCCTTGAGGGCCTCCCCAACAACTGATTTCTTCCAAATAATGACCTGAATCATGTCTGGCTCTGGATATTAAGGGAAAATCACAAGAGTAACAAATCATCATCACACCTGTGGAAAAACAAACCCCCCCCAAAACAAAAAAGAGGCCCCAACCTAAACTCAGCCAAATTCTCATGGAGATTGATAAAACATTGACTTGAGTGCAAATCACAAGACTGGGCTTGCAACTTATTAAAAAATAAATCTACTATTTAAACTAAATTGATTCTGCAGAACAGAATTAAAAAGAATTATTTACCTTCTCCACCATCTCCATGATGATACCCCAGGATTCAGAGTAAAGCTCAGGGGCCAGCATTATTCCTGCTGAAAGCAATGGGAACGCCACAAGCTTCAAAGGATTTTTCTCCCAGTTAAACTGAATCTAAGTTTGCATCTGGGCCTCCAGACTCAGTCTTTTCGTGAGTACACTAGGTTCAAAGACCTCTTCCATTATGCTTCTAGGGATGAGTAGGCTTCAGTTTCAGCTCATGTTTGTGGCAGCTGGATAGAACCAGAGACTGAAGACTGTCAGATCCTAGAGTTAATTCCAGAATCCTCCAGCTGGTCTTGTTGGCTTCCCTTGGAGTACCAGTAACTCCAGCAACAAATAGTTTAACTGTTACATTAATCTAAAGGCCTAGTTGGCCTACAAGAATACCTCAGAGATTCCAGGCTGTGTTAATAGCTGGGTCTTCATCAGTCCAGATTTATGTTTTACAATAAAAAGCTTTTCAGTTAGTGAAGGGAGGTGTTTGTTTGTTTGATAAAGAGTTTCAATAAAATGTTTTACCTTGTTTGGACGATAGGAAATGAAGAAATAAAACAGTAATACACCCATCTTTATTATAAGAATTGGATGAGGCATACAGTTAACATTGCAGAGTGTGTTTTAAAATATATTCTTCAGCGGCTGAGATAATCCACACTGAGAACTGAGCCCAAAATGTTAAGTGTCTTGCGTAAGGTCACACAGCAAGTCAATGGTAGAGTTGTGGGTTAGGATACTTGGGGGAAGCCTTGCTCTGCCATTACCTTCCTTCCATCTTCTAAACTGGATTACAGAATAAGCCAGGCATATTGTAGTGGTGGGATAAAGGAACAAACCACAACAACAATCTCAGGTTCACTGCACCTTGCACACTCATCTCATCTACCTTCACAGGACAGGGTGGTTTGGCCTTGAATGTTAAGATTAGCATTCAACCAATCTTGAGGAATATGCTGTTAGTTTTAAATTAGGTGGACATCTGATGGGTTGTTAATTAATGGCTGCATACATGAGTTCCCTGTGTGTGGGCTGCCCCAGTCTGTGCAATTAACTGAGACACTTCTTCATGATCAAATAAATTAATACAACCATGGATCTGTTGAGAATGAAGGCACTTGGCTAGATTTATTGCAGAGAAGCACAGTGAAAAGCATGACTTACAGTTTGCGAGTATGCTTTACATATATGCTCCCTGATGCAATGGAATGGCACAATTTGACAGCTGGAGTGCTGCTGTCCCATAGGCCAGACAAAGCTATTTCCTCTGACCTCCTTTATTATACAGTTTTATGGACAGGTTTTGCTTTGTCCACTGTTACATAGATAGTTGCCATCCTTCGACGGCATTTAGTCCTATCCTCCCCATCTTCAGGTACAGGGGATAAGACCAAAACATTTCAATTTATTATATTGTTATGACATTGACAAGGTCAAATGCTTCCTGTTTAGCGCTACTGTCTTGATGTCTCAGTACTTTTTATTCATATTTTACTGAAATGGCAGAATACCAGGTACATCTGAATTTTAGCCAGCTACTGTTAATTTCCATGACTTTTTACCGACGACTGTGATTTTCCACATCCTTGACCATACTTTGACTTAGTTTTTGTATTTTGGCATAGTTTTCAAGGCGTCAGGTGTCATCTTTGGCCTGTTATATTAGCCTTATGTTTTAGGCTCTTACTTTTTACTCCACATGCCATTAGAATTTGAGTCAATGCACCTTTCAGCCACCTGTACCTGTCACCCAACATGAGTGGCTAATTACTGAATATGCTATTCATGAGCAGGAGACTTTTCCCTTGTGATGCCTTGGCTTCACCTGCTTATTTGTAGCTGAAGTTTTATGCAATGCCTTTTTATTTAGGCACATTTTTTTGCTGTAGTTATGATTATGATCTCAAAATATGAGGATAAATTTCCATCCCAAAGTAGATGAAAGGATGGCAAAAGATATTGTCCCCCTACTACCAATATACAAGATGAGGGGAAATGGGAAGAGGAAATTAAGATCTGTTTACTTGTATCAGAGACAGAAAGAGAATAGAGATTATTCACAATATCTGTCGACTATTAATCCTGAAGTAGCTGTTGTTAACAGATACCTAAAAGGTAAATAGATTTCTATTTCTCGGTAATATTTTCATTACCTTAATAGCAGAGCATGAATGTTCCTTTTTAAATGCATTTTATCTGTTCATTGAATTTGCAATTTAAATGGAAATATTTTTACAGGTCATAGACTTTGTTGTCAGACTGTAAAGAAAGACACAATAAATCCTTGCAGTTTCATGTGTTTTTCTCAGAAAAGCATTAATTCTAAAACAATGTAAGACATTAAATATACAGGAATACCACAGATGTCCTATTTCCTTCTCTTCACCTTCATTGGTTAAAATGTTACATCTATATACTTAACAGCTCAACTTGTCTTCTTTTTATCCTAATTTTGGTACCTACTATTGACTGATAATGCACATTTTTGTTCATTATTGCTCAGTAATATGGTCACATTACAAGACCTCTTCATTACTCTTGCACTGCTGGTAAGCATACAGACTGGAGAAAGATTACTAATACATCTGTCTAATTTTTCAGAGACTTTTGATGTAAGTGCCTGCAGAACCAAAAACTAGCCTGTTTTTAAAATATATATATATATTAAAAAAAAAAAAAAAACAGACCATGTCGTTGCAAGGAATCTTGGAAATGATATAAGTGGTCTTTCAAGACATATGTCCTATCAAATAGTACTAATCCATTACCTATATCTCACAAATTATCACAACTGAAGGGCAAGTATTTAACGCACATTTTCAAAAAACTATGTCAAATATTTATGGCTTGTTGGAAAAGATCTTTAGCTAAGATTCCTTTCAGGCTCTGCACTACGGTCCTGAAAATTAAGATTCCATTAAGGACTATATGCTGGTTTTGTACAGTGGGGAAAAAATGAGTGAAGTAAAGGACAGAAAGCTTTGGTGGATTTTCTTAGCTATGTCAGCTTACACCAGGATTTGGCTCATATTCCTTATTTTTTTTGAGTGTGGATTGGAGAAGAGCTTTCAGGGTTGCCTTTCCAAAACAAGTGATCATTATTCAATCAATAACTAGACCCAAGTCTGACACTAGATTTTAACATGAATTGGTAATTTCAGGTGCTTCTTCTGGCCTCAAAACATATAATTAGCTTTCAAGTAATTTTCTTCTTCAAAAGTGGCTATTTTCCTATTTGAGACAAATATGACAAATCAGAGATAAAATTAACTGTTCGGTCATCTAGTTTCCTTCTTTCTTCTCCAATGTGTGATTTTTTTTTTTTTACACTGTATTAAGTGCCTTTGTGGTCCAGATTTAAACAAGCTATCGATTTTCCACTATTTCACTAGCAAACTAATTCATATCTTATTTGATTTCCAAGCAATATATCAGATACTGTATAGCTGACTGTTAATTGCAACATTATGAGGTAAGTTTTGAATGTTATGCCACATATGATCTATGTATTTGGCATGACTTTCTTCATAAAATGCTTCTTTCTTTTTGCAAAAGCAATTTCCATTCACACAAGCACAACATGGTTAAACCATTTAAACTGCATCCCGTTTATTTATCTTGGAATTACACACTTAAAAGGTGATCCTAAATTAGCTGTTAAATGTAACTTTGAAATGAAATTTCAGAGTGCTTGTGTGAGGAAAAGTAGATTTCCTCTATATCACATGAACAATATAAGAACAAAATTCCCAGAAATGATGTTACTTTATCTATATCATTGTAATCTATTTTTGTGTATTCCAACTCTTTTAGGGAATCTCACAAATCAACCATATTTCAGAATGCTACATTTTGCATTTGAATTTCTAATAGAACTGGAAGTCATGAAAATCATAAAAACTCAGACAATTCCCTAATGACTTCACAGCTGAGATAAAGAGTGCAAATTGTTACAGCTAAGGTTAACTACTCTGAGCCACTGTTACTCACCTCTTGGCTCTCTCTTCTTTTATGAGCTGAAGATACATATACCTGGAGAGCCCACTTTTTATAGGATGGGAGCATCACAATGGATAGTCATATACAGGTGTTGATGTCAAACCTTTGAATTCATAAATGAAATCAAATTGCCAGATATCTGCTCTAGGATTTCATAGTACCATGTGCCTGGAAGTATGTAGTTTAAAATGGCATATACCAATACCTGACAATTTGTCTCTGGACTACAGGTTTGGCAAGGTAAGGAAGAAAGCGTGGGGCCTGAATGCTGAACAGTTGCTCTTCCTTGTTTGGCTCATGGCAGGAAGTTCCTTTCTGTTGTGCTTTCATTCTCCTTTCTTAAATGGCTTCAGAAAGTAGGCTAGAGAAGGATGTTTACTTTCTTCCAGCATTTTTGTCTCTTCCCCTATAACTTTTTTCTTTATCCTGTTCCACTTGCCCTACCTATCTCTGGTGCAATGATCTCTCTCTCACTCTCTCTGCTATGTCTACACTTGCACTTTTAAGTCGACTTTAACTAAGTCAACTTAACTAAGTCGACTTTAAGTCGCCTTAGTTAAGTCGACTTAGTGTGTCTACACTTAAAATTAAAGTCGACTTAAAGGGGAACTTACAAAGTCGACCTACAGTGTCCACACTGGATGCTCTAGGTCGACTTTGTGGGGCTAGGGGGACCTTGGGCAGGTCCACGGTGCTGGTGGGGGGAGCAACCCCTGTGTACAATGGGGCAAAGGGGGACAGGGACCCTGGCAGGGCAGAGCCCTGTGTGTGACACTGTCTGGATTTAGGGAAGCATTTAAGATATTATTTTCTATGGATATCTCATAAATGCTATAATCCATAGGAACTATGTCATGTTTGGTATCAATAGAAAGGTAGTAATTTGCTGGGAACG
>ML686135.1:1883794-1902940 GCA_007922175.1 Pelusios castaneus | reverse complement strand
ACTTATTAAAGTCGACCTTCTTAAAGTCAACCTCAATTCCCTAGTGTAGACATAGCCTATGTGCCTGATGCACACCTACCAAAACAATAGCTGTATGCAGAACTCACCAGAGGAGAAAGAAAATAGGAAGCCAACAGAAACCCATCACATACACCCTCAAGACCAACATCAAGAGATGAAGTATCAACACAACACACTGGGACACAGTAGCTCAAAACAGGGCTAACTGATGAAGATTTGTCAGGGAAGGAATAGCCATCTTTGAGGAAAATCTCCTTATCCTAGTCACAGAAAAATGCTAGAAAAGAAAGGACAGACATTTGTCATACAGCAATCATGGCCCAACCCTGCCTTCTGACACCACCTGTAACATCTGGGACTCAAAGATTAGACTGCTCAATCTTATAGGACCCCTATAAATTAATATTTGTGAAAGAGCTCATCCTTCACTCTCAGGGATCACTTATGTTTGACACAGGAATTAGAACCCATTGAAATTAATGGAATAGATTAACACTCAGAGCTATTGTCTCAGGCTGTCTGCAGGCTCAGGCAAGATGTTTGCATTGGATACATTCATTCATGTTTTTAAGGCTTTTCACTGCAACTGTAATAGATTTGTTTTTAAATAATGAAAAATGGCACACTTGTCTTTCACACTTGAGAACAATGGAGCGGTTTGTCCAGCATGAGGTGAGTGGTCATTCCTCAAAAAGTCCTTCATGCCAGGCACAAGTGCACCCCATATTTTGGGAAACATTGACAAACTCAATAATCAAACAAAAAAAAATCACCTATCACTTATTTTAAAAATCAAATATCTTTTTAAATTTCATTATGGCAAACAAAATACATTGATTTGTGTTACCTGTGCACCAATCTAAGATACAAAGAAATACAATATGCATACATGTATATTTATGTTTTAATGGCACTTCAATATTTGTCCTTTTATAAAATTTGTTTGCCCTTTAAAGAATTGATAATACCTGTTTTTCAATGAAGAAACCAAACTTCAGACTGAATTTAAGGTAAAGCATACAATTCAAGCATTAATTAGTTCCTTACATGCCCTAGGACATATAGTATATATTTAGGTAAGGGGGTGCCTCTGCAGTGTGATACAGTCAGTGGTGTCCTTACCAGGCAGTCAGAAAAACTGGGTTCTTTTTCTGATGCTGCCAGTGACTTGTGTGTGACTTTGGCCAAATCATTTCATCTCTCTGTGCCTTAGTTTCAGCATTTGTAAAATACTTGCCTTCCTATGTAAATCACGCCGACATTCAGAAAAAAAGTGTTATATGGCCCTGATCCAGCAAAGCACTCAGACACATGCTTAACTTTAAGCATGTGTTTAGTTGTACTGACTTCAGGTTACATGCCTGAACACTTCCCTTGACAGGCCTATACAGAGCTAAGTATTAAGCTCTAGTTTTTATAAACGAGTCTGTGCTGAAAAGGTAGGAAAGCAGATGTTCTGTGGGATGGAACTCAAGGACATTTACTTGCACATAATATTTTAAAGGGTAGAATGGTTAAATTTACAGTGTAACTTGTTATAAACAAAACATGTACCCACTTGCTTTATACTTCTATCTTGGAGAAATCAGTACTTTCAGTTTTCATAGCTATCTCCTAATTTAAATTTATAAGTACAAAAATGTCCCATAAAAAGCTGTCAGAAAAAAAGACTAGAAGTATGACATGAAATAACTATCAGAACCAAGCAGTTTAAACGCACCGGTATTTTGTTCTTCTGTTTTTCATTTGTTGTCAGTTATTACAATAACAGCTTGCTGCTATTGAGAAAATCTGGATAGGATGACCTATTTTTCTCATTGGCGCAGAGATGACAGAGCGGTGGGAAATGTGACAGACTTAAATACGCACACTGTGACTCTTTGTGTGCCTTGGGAGATTCTGTGAACATTCAGCTTATCTAGAGGTACGTTTTAGTTTTTTACATTTCCAGACATCCTACCATTTTTTGAAGTGAGGTTTTAAGTGTTTTATGTTCTAGATGAACTGAAGCAAAACTCAAATGATTGAAGTCACTTTATAGGAATTCAGTTTTCTTGATTGGCTGAGCCTACCCCCCTCCCCCCCCCCCAATGCTTTAGATAAGTTGCCAGATGCCTTTTGGGCTCAATTTAATAGAGAATATTTGAGTTTTGCACATGTTGTGCTGAGAAACAGCATCTCCCATTGGACTTCAAATGGACTGGAGGGTGCTCAGTATTTCTGGAAATCAGGCCCCGATTGTCTGAACCCTGGGAGATGGCCTAGATCTGTGCTGCTTTCTATAGCAGTGAGGATGGGGAACGTCACCTTATGCCTGTATCTTCTGAAGATTATTCTGAAGTTAAATATTTGAGTCCCTGCTTGACTTCACAATGAATTTATGAACAGGATTATATGGCAAGACTGCCTACATTAGCAGAGGACCAGACCTGATGATTGAGGAGTCCCTTCTATGTTCTTAAGCACCCAGAAAACACCAAAAAATGGCAGATTAAAGTTCTGTCCCAAATTTTGGGTACTCTTCTGCACTGTTAACAGCTATGTTCTGCTCTGAAGGTGATTGGATTTCTGTGGTGAGAAGATCTCTTATATCACATCCTGCTAACTGGCACAGGTAGAGACTCACATCATAAAGAGCTTTGAAATCATCAGATGAAAGATACAAGAAAAGTGCAAAGCATTTTTTTAATATAATCATGTTGGAAAAAAATCTCATTCCTGGACAAACGTTTAACAAATATTGTAAGCAAAGCTATATAGTTTGGGATTTTCAAAGAATCTTATGGGGGTTAGGTACCCAAGTCCTATTGAATTTCAGTGAGAACTGGGTGTCTATTTCCCTTTGACACCTGGGGCAATCCCAGACAGACAATTTTTAAATGGTGACATGTACTTTCATTCAAAATGTATCATACTACAGTACACAATACACTATACAGAAGTCATCTGTTTAAAGACTATCACAATATAACTCAGGCTATGATTTTATCACACAGGTTACAGTAATCACAGAAATAAATCGTGAATTTGAATGAATTCAGTAGGTTTTGGAAAAGGCTATAAATCCACTTTGATTAGGTCTACTTAGGTCTGGCCCATCCGCCTCTCTGTAGATGGAGGCAGAGGGGCAGATAAGCCAAACCTGAGTAGCACTGCAACCCTATGTAACACTTGGAGCAGGGAACCAAACCCAAGCCCAGAAGTCACTGCTGTGGGGTCAGTAAAAGGTGGGTCTGCCCTCCAATCTCCCTTCCCTAACCTTTCAGCATGTCTTTATATGCTTGTGTATTTCGGTATAGCAAAAACTATGTTATTTGGTGGCTTTTCCATGACTTACCATTTTTTCCCATAGCTCTGCGGTAAAACTTACTAAAAATGTCAACGCAGAATCAAAGCCTTATCTATAGCAACATTGGGAGCCATCATTTTATACCCCCACCTCCCTTGTCCACTAATTGGTCAAATCCTACATTTGGCTGATGCTGATAATTGAAGGCATGGTCATTTTTATGGCAGTGGTTCAGTTTATATTTACCTTTAGGTCAAAAAAGAATTCATGAGTATTCCTAATCATCTAAAATTAGCTACTTGTCATTTTGTTATAGTCAGTTGTTCCACTGAAGCCAACCTGATGGTTAGATAACACCATGTTCCATTATCCAGGCACAGCTCAGAAGCTGCACGTATGATATATTGCACATATTGCTTCTCTCACATGCTGATTCAGTAGCCTTGAATTTAATTCAAAAGTTAAGGTAGCCCATGATGTACAAAGAAGAGGGGGGAAAAAAAAGAGGTGGCATATCCCTATAATTCACTGTGCCAACAGTTCAGACTGAGGTGCCTAAATTAGGCGGCTAGGGTGGGATTTTCAGAACACCTACATTTAGGAGTATAAGTCCCCTGGGGCTTTTGAAAACTCCACTCTTAATATATAGGCACTTAAGTGACTCGATGTTCAAAGTAACTGAGCACCTTTGAAATCCCATTGACATCAGGGACAGCTGCAGATGGTGAACAGCTCTGAAAATTATTTCAGTGGCATGGGCACTAATCACATGTGTAAAGTTACACATCTACTTAAGTGAATAGTCACATGAGTAAAGTTACCTGTTTACTTAAGTGATTATAGGATCGCAGCCTTCTTTAGATAACTAAATATTGATTCAGATAATTATAGAAATATTTGTAAATGTGGGCTTATCTATTTATGATCTATTTATCATAACTGCCTTAACAGTACTCTCCTAATGTTTTTTTCTTGGTGAATATATTTTATTCAAAAACATGTAAAGGTTTAAATGAAAGTTCTTTAAGAAATATTTTTACGAGGTAATGTAATAAAATCGCACAGATCTTTCATACATCATAATAAATGATAAGATTATTTACATTATTTTTTGTGTTCTCTCTTTTTTTTGCTCTGATATTCACCAGGAGTTTAAATCTTAATTTCAGAAACTCAACATTTACAATAGGATAAGCTACTTTCACTTAAAACACCTCTCCTCCAGTCACATTCGAGAGTTCAAACCAATAACTGTGGCAAAGCAGAATGAAGGGAAATAAAACTTCCACATTCACTCTACATCAATATCTACCTATTATCTATGCATCCAACTATTTTCTATTTATCCTTTCTGCATTCCAAACCCAGCACTGTGTTTATCTACTTCATATTAATGAATTATAAATACACTTGATAATTAAAAGCTGATATTTACAGTCTCCACTACGCAAGTGCACAATAAATGTGTGATACAAAGCTGTTACTCTGTATTATAAGGTTCTTTTGGTCCTCTGGCAGCATTTCAAGAAATCCTGGTAGAAGCACTTCACTGCTCCACTTGTAAGACATGACAAAATCATATTAAGCCCAGAGATGTTGTTTAGCTACTTTAATTTCAAATCACTTAAATAAGCAATAGAAATTACCTATTTTAGTGCCTGATTCTACAATACTTGTTACCAAGCCTTGTGCTTCCACTCATGACTTTAATGAGACTATTTATAGCAATAAACAGAGGAGTCAGTTGTACTTACAGATTAGAGCATCTATAAGATGAGATACTGACATCTTTATGCATGCTTAGTAGCATCTTGCTCTGTAACTAGAACCCTGGGGCAAGCAGAATGGCACCTTATATTGGATGTAGTCCCGCTAAAGTCAATGGGATGACCTACAGAGTAAGACAGGGAAGGATGGCAAAATATGGGCTTTAGTTAAGGCCTGATTCAGTATTCCTCTATCCACAACTTCTGCTGATTTCAAGTCAGTTATTCAGGATTTACATCATCTCAGCCAAGTGCAGAATTTGGCGCACTAGTTTAATAATACCACAAACAGCACTCTCAAGCTGTGATGTAATTCATAAATTCAGTACATACATTCTAATAGAAAGCTGTACGAGAGACAGGAGCGGCAATCACAGACTCAAGCAGCAGACCGACACACACACTGTGCTGGAGCACTGCCGCATCTCAGGTGTGATGGGGAAGTGGCAGCATCACCTCATGCCTTTAACGATCCATGAAACAGCATTAATGCTGAACATCATTTCTCCCAGTGCATCTCGCAGACATTAAAAATACCTGTTCTAACAGCGTCCCCGTTTTGTTTATTTTTAGAGTTCTAAAGGAGCTTGTCAGTTTCTCTCATAGCCAACTTTTTTTTCAAAAAAAAAAAAAATAGAAACAATGTATGTTTCATAATGGAACAGATCCTAAGATCCAGCCTGAGCCTTTATCTCAGGTAAACTCCCACTGCCCATCTCCTGAGAGTGAAGCATTTTCTATAAGTCCTAATGCTATTAAGTTTTAGATCTTTTGCCCTCATTACCTTTTGTAACAATTTTAGAAATTATCTTTTCTTAAACGTCTTCTTTCCTCACTTCTCTGTATCAGTATTTTCCTTCAGTAATGGTTTGTCCATTTAAATAAGACTATTTTTGCCATAAATTCAAGTTAAACTTGCCATTTACAGCACCCTTTTCCCTTTGAAGTTGCATTTAAATTGATATCTGTCAATGTGCCATGACAAACGTTTCGTTTGTTTTATTTATAGTCGTTTCAGGTTTAACACAAATTGAGTTTAATTATTACTCCTAGGATCCTATGACTGACTCCTTCTTCTTAGAGTTCTAAGATGAGGAATGATAAAGCTAGGGAAATATGACGTTTATTCAGTTGTACCCTCTTGCCCTGTCCTGTTCCATTTTTCCCTTTCCTGCAGAGGTCTTTCCCTGCTGTTCCTCCCACGAGGAGCATCAAAGTAACATCACATCTCCAACAAGTCAATGTCTTCAGGTTTTCAGCACTGCTCATGATGCTAGATCCTTGTTGGTTCTACCTTACTGCATGCCAGTCCTCCCTCCTCTATATGGATTCTGTAGGATCAAGCATGAAGGAACCAGAAAGCAGAGGGAAGCTGTGATGCTGGGGAAGCAGTCTGAGATGGAGAGAGGGTTCCCAGCAAGGAAAGAGTAGGGCCAGCTATGATTCACTGTATGCTACATACCTGATACAGACACACTCTAAGGCCTTGTACACACTACAAAGTTATTGCGCGATAAAGCCCTTTAATGCGCAATAACAAACAGAGCGTACACACACAACTTACAGTTATTCCGCGTTAAGTCCCTTCTTTTTGCGCAAAATGTAAACCACCTAAACGAGCGTGGTTGCTGCTAACGCGGAATAGTTGTTGCGCGATGGCCAGTGTGTGTACGCTTCTCGCGCAATGTGAATATAACGGAAATGGCCCACAATTCAAATTCCATCCCTTCTGCACTTCCGCCTGTACTCTATCGTCGTGACGTCATTTTTCCCGACCTCCTCTTCTGTCCCGCGAATTTTTGAATTCACCACTCTCCCTTCTGCCTCGCTGTTCGGTGCTGCTGCCTCTGTGTGCTTCGCTCGCAATGTCGTCGCGCCGCAGCAAACGAGCTCCAGCCTGGACAGCAGCAGAGGTGATGGACTTGATCGGCATCTGGGGAGAGTCCGCCGTGCAGTCACAGTTACGTGGCAGCCGGAGGAATTTTGACATTTTCGGTCAAATATCCAAAGCCATGACCGAAAAGGGGTACGAGCGAGACACCCTGCAGTGCCGGGCAAAGGTGAAGGAGCTGCGGATAACATTTCACAGAGCCAGAGAGGCTAACCGGCGCTCTGGCTCCGCGCCAGCAACGTGCAAGTACTATAAGGAGCTGGAGGCGATCCTGGGCGGCGATCCCACAACCACCCCGAACTGCACGGTAGACACCTCGGAGACTGCACCCCAAACAGAGAAGGAAGCAGAAGGCGACGAGGCAATTGTGGACGAGGAATCAGAAGAAGAAGACTACGAGGACGGAGAGAACGGAGCCACTGACCCGGGGAGCCAGGAGTTATTTTCCACCCAGCCAGAAACAAGCTCCACTGATTCCTTCTCCACGCCTACCCAGGAATCATCAGAAGGCAGCTCTGGTAAGTCCCGTTCGCAATGTCCTCTATTCTAGGTGCTACAGCTCAGCGTAGACATGGTTTTTTTGCAAGGGGTTTTTGTTTTCGGTGTCCTCAGTTCTGTTCCTTACAGAACTGTAAAGGTGTTACTAGCATTACTTAAAAAGGTCATCGATGTATGCCTCGATTTCCAAGTAGTCGTTCCCTTTCAACTCACTGAACGCGTCATCCAAATATTTCCAGAGTCTTCTCTTGAAATTACATGGTAGAGCATTCCTTTGCACTCCACCATTCAGGGACACTCTTCCTTTCAGACTCGCAAGCACTCCTGCGGGCAACATTGCTGCGCACAGTCCTGCAGCGTAAGGTCCCGGCTTGAAGTCGGCAACATGAAGGAGATGCATTCTCGCTTGCAGAGGCACTCTAAGCAGTGTGAGATCTGCCTCTATTTCAGCCATCTCGGGCACGGGATCAGAACTTGGTGTGGCAATAGTCAACTCTCCGTTGTACTAGCTCTGCAACCCGTACCAAGCTTTGGGAAATCTGTTACCGCCCCCCCCATAGGTCCCCTCTTGTGTATTGAAGGAATGTGTGGGGAGAACAACATCATTTGCTCCTGACCGTGGCGAGAACAATAGCGGCATTCTACATTTTTCATATCTGAACAGGAATGACCTTCGGTGGACAGTCTACAGCTGCAGCTGAGCGTCTGAGGAGGATAAGGCGGAGGCCTCGCAGGAGCAAGGAAGACGTCTTCCAGGAGCTCATGCAGTTCCATGAGGCTTCTGCGAGGGAGACAAGGCAATGGAGGAGGCAGTGCAGGCAGGACAGGAGACAGAGCAGTGCGAGGAGAGAGCAGCAGAAGGATGCCCTGATAGGCATCATGCAGGAGCAGACCAACCTCCTCAAGACCATGGTCGGTCTGCTACAGGCTCGCACCCCCCATCATCAGCCTCATATGCCTTTCAGTGCATCCACGCCACATTCCCCCCCCAGACAGTTTTTAGACCACCATGGACATCCATGGTGTAACCCTAACAGAACCCCTCCCCCAACATATGTAGTTGAGTCCCGCACCTACACCCACCTTTAGTCCCTACTCCCCTCAAACCCGAGTTTTGATCAATGTTAATTAAATAAAGTTGAATCCTTGTTAAACTTAATCAGACTTTCTTTATTTGTTTCATTAATTTAACATTAACGGTTTTTGATTCAATGAATGTTTACAGGGGAAAAACACAAAATTTCTAAAGCTTAATTTTTAACAGTTGAAACATATAGGAAATGGTTAGTAACTATATTCAAAGGTACAATTTTAACCAACAGTACTAAAATGGGTTTTTAACGCATCCCTTATGCGAACTGCCCTTAGCTGCGCCCCCCGGATACCCCTCGTGTCTGGTTGCTGGTAGGCATTTTCCAGACGTTGTGCCTCAGTGGTCCAAGAGTTCCTGAATCTCTCCCCCCGGCTTTCACATATATTGTGAAGAACACAGCAAGCCGAAATAACTAATGGGATCCTGTCCTCGTGGAGATCTAGCCTGCCATACAGCGCTCTCCAGCGCGCTTTTAAACGGCCAAAGGCACACTCCACAACCATTCTGCATCTACTTAACCGGTAATTGAAACGCTCCTTGTCAGGATCCAACTTCCCGGTGTACGGCTTCATGAGCCATGGCATCAGTGGGTAGGCGGGGTCCCCAAGTATCACCACTGGCATCTCTACACCGCCCACAATTATTTTCTCGTCTGGAAAAAATGTGCCAGCATGTAGCCTTCTGAATAGTCCAGAGTTTCTAAAGATGCGTGCATCGTGCACCTTTCCAGACCAGCCAGCATTAATGTCCATAAAGCGACCACGGTGGTCCACCAGTGCCTGTAGAACCATCGAAAAGTATCCTTTCCTGTTGATGTATTCAGAGGCAAGGTGGTCGGGAGCGAGAATAGGGATGTGAGTCCCATCTATTGCACCCCCACAGTTCGGGAAGCCCAACTCATTAAATCCTGCGATGATCTCCCTCACGTTTCCCGGGGTCACCATCCTCCTGAGCAGAATACGGTTGATGGCTCTGCATACTTGTGACAGTGCCACTCCAACGGTCGAGCGTCCAACCCCAAACTGGTTTGCGACCGAGCGGTAGCAGTCTGGAGTCGCCAGTTTCCAAAGTGCGATAGCCACACGCTTCTCCACGGTCATGGCGGGTCTCATCCTCGTGTCCTTGCATCGAAGGGCAGGGGCAAGCTCCTGGCATAGCTCCATAAATGTGGCTTTCCGCATTCTAAAGTTCTGTTGCCACTGATCATCATCCCACAGCTGAAGGACGATTCGTTCCCACCAGTCTGTGCTCGTCTGCCGGGACCAAACACGGCGGTTCAGGCTGTGTTGCTGGTCCGCGAAACTGATCAGAATGTCCGTTTGGTTTTCAATGCTGTCATCATCCGAGACCGAGTCATCCGTGTCATGCTCCGAATCATAGCCAAAGGCAAACCGCAACAGAATCTGGGCTGTGTTCACAATGCTGAAGGCAGCATTCAAGATCACAGCTGAATCCATGTCGATTCTGAAAAGGCAGTGCCGAGAAGAAGGTTGCTTCAATTTGAAATTCGCGCTCGTTGCTATTGGCAACCGCTGGGTAGCGTCAGTAGCGGAATGCACCACGGGAGATGATACTGGGGACTCTGGGATACGTACCCACAATCCCCTTCGCTTTCCTGGAGGACTGCGCTCAGAAGGGGGGGGGGCTTTGTTCCGTTAGAGCAAGCATAGTGTGTACGCGATCTCGCGCAACAACAGCCACGGGAGAATTAATGCGGAAGAGGATTATTGCGCGTTAAAAATGGTAGTGTGTACATAGCCTAAGACTGCCAGAAACCCTTTCTTAAACAGCTCCTCTTTCAACCTAATAGTCCTATTCTCTCCCCACAGGATGCTGGACACTTTTTGAGGAATATCACATACTGGGGTTAGTCAAAACTCTATACTACTTGTGTAAGAAATCTGAGAGTAGAAAGAAGTAAAGGCCAGTGTTCCAGCACCAGCACCTTGTAAGGGTAGGGTGTTTTTTTGTTGTTGTGTTGGGGGTTTTTTTGTTGGTTTTTTTTTTAATGAAAAATGGTTAGGAGAAAAAAATAGATAGATCCCTGCCCAAAATTCAATATACCTGAACAACACTTATTGCAGCCATGGGCCGAATTGTGCTCTCCATCACACCATTATAAATTCTGAATAACCCTCAGGAAGTCAATGGATTTAAGCAAGAGCAAAACTGATCCCAGGTTTTGTCTAAGAAATTTCCATTTGGTTTTGTTCTCATGCACTGTGCACTGAAAAAGCAAAATGAAGCGTGTCATCACAGAATTGATACTTCTATCATAAATTTTAAAAATTACCTATATGAATAGCTGTGAGCCAAAGTCCTTCAGGGACTGTCATAAATCCACAAGCTCTCCCTGAGTGCTAGATTTAGTATTTGGATCTTTGAAAGAAGTATAAAAACCCGCACAGAGATAGAGAGCTCCCTCTTGGCAACACACAGCTACACAAGATTTCCCAACAATAATTCCAACTAGAACTTGACAACAACTTGCATTTACCAATTTTCCTCCAAAACTACACATTTAAGGTAGTATGAAGGATTTTCTCCCAAACACCTATCGATGGAAGACCCTCACCTTTAAAGGCATCTCCTATATGTTTAGATCAGACCAAGAAGATGCAAAAAAAAAGGAAGCACTAGAATTTTTGAGGTATTCAAATATGTTGGATTCCTCTCTACTTGCTTATTTTTTCTTGTAGCCTACCCAGGGCCCTCCCGGGGGGGGGGGGGGGCAAATGGGGTGATCACCCAGGGCCCTGCAGGTACATGGGCCCTGCGCTGTCCTACTCCCAGAGGGGCAGTGCGGGGCTCGCGTGCGCCGCAGCCCCTCCTCTCACACCCAAGGCAGCGGGGTGGGGGCGGGAGGGCTATGCCTGGCCCTTGGGCTGGCCCTCCCCACCCCCAGGGCGGAGCAGTCAGGCCCAAGGGCAGAGCATGTGGGGCCCCGCCTCTGGGCCGCCCTGCCCCACATGGCTGGCTCCCTCCCCTGCAGCCGGCTCCGGCTTCACCCCGTCACACAGGCGGCCTTGGTGGCCTGGCCCAGGGCCGGCTCCCTGGGGAGCAGAGCGGACGCCACAGGCCCCTCCAGCATGGGGGGCAGGGCTCCACTTTGGCCAATTGGCCCCGGGACCCGCTCGCCCCACGGGACAGCACTGAGCCTACCTCATATACAGCTCTTCCCTAAAATGCTGGAGGAAACTTTGAAAATAATATTTGCATGAGGATGATCTGACACTTTGGTTCTGAGACCCCCTTTTGGGGGAAAACAAACTGTCAACCAAATGCATATTTTGGAGTCACAGCCCAGAACAGGAAAATTAAAAGTTTGAGCTTACAAAATGAAATCTTTACTGCAGTCTTTTGCGAATACACAGGAGTCCACACTGCCCATAAATGTGTGTGGGGCTGTTTATGAAGGAGGCATAGAGCTACAATGAGACAGTTTTTCACGCCTACTTCCTTCTCTGTGTAGAGCTCAGGAGATATAATGGGAGCAAATACCCATGACAATAGAATCATAGAATATTAGGACTGGAAGGGACCTCGTGAGGTCATCTAGTCCAACCCCCTGCTAAAAGCAGGACTAGTCCCAGTAAATCATCCCAGCCAGAGATTCCCACAGAGAGACAGTGAGTGAGCGAGTGTGTGGTCCCTTGCCAGGAAAGCAGACTGCTATGTTGCTTTCTGCACAAGTCCCCAAAGCGGGGAGTTTGAAAGTTGTGGGGGCAGGCAGAGGGAGTGACCAGAATGTGAAGTGCTCCAGCAACCCTCTCTGGCAGAGTGGTCCCTTTATGACCATTGTCAACTGTTCTAGATTAAAGCAGGCAGCTTTAAGCTATACCTGAGGCTAGGGCCAGGTAGAAATTCAGGGAACTGTAACCAAGCTCCATGACAGCACACATTCTCTGCTGTGCCAAGCATAAGCAAGATGCAGAAGAGAATCTACCCAAATACATTTTCCTCTGAGTAAGGTATATGCATATATACATATTTTTGCATTTTCCTTCAGAGTATGCTGGAGGAATCTTATCTCCCTACAGTGACCTTTTAGTACCAATATCTATTCAAAGTCTGTGGGATGTTTGCAAACAAAGGAAAAGAGGTTCTAGACATCACACTAGATTTCTCTCTCTAGAAATGGTTGGCTGTTGTCAGAGAGCAAGTGGTGCAGAGGTGCACATGTCCAATGGGAATTTCTTGAGATATCACCGTCCCAGGGAGGCACAATGCCTCCTTGAATGGAGTAGGACAAAGTTGGTTGTGCCATCATGCTCCTGCAGGTTTTGACTGCACCCAGCACTGTTTGGATGTATACAAATATTGGGGGAAAGGAACATGAAGCTTTCAACCTTTCTGAATCCTGATGCACCCATAAAAGGTCTGGACACAGTGGCAGCCCTTGTTCTCCCCTGAATGCAAGAACTCTGCAAATCTGTGCTGCTGAGGGTAGTAACATATAGGGAGAGGATGGAATGTATGGTTCTGTACCCCTTCCACACTAAATAGGGGAACAGGCTGAACATGGAGGGGAATTGGTTAGGCACTTTACCCATCCACTGAAAAGTAGAGTTACCCTGAAGTCCTAGGCCATGTATACCAATACAATGGTATGCACCATTCCAAAAAGGCAGCTTTTTAAATCAATACAAATATATGACTTTAAATCATTTTGCTACCATTCTCTCATAGAGGAAAATATTGCACCAGTTATGAATACACACCTTTTTAAGATGGTCATCATCCGAGTTTACATCATTTTTAAGGTGATCATCATCTGAGCAATAGCAAATGCACACTTTGAGAAGTGTTGTGGTTTACCACAAAAAGTAGATGCAAGTTTAATGTATAAATTTTAATTAACTATGGACCATGCTGTTTTGGCAGGGAAAGGGTCCAGTGGAGCTTATTAAAGTAAATACTAGCCACTCGCTTACCACAGCCAATAATGTCTAATAGTTCTTGGACAACACTTTCACAGAAAGGATGGGAAAGGACAGAAAGGATGGGCAGAGCATCATCTTAATACACAATATACAGCTTAATAAAAGAGCACTTGAATAGCTAATCCTGTAGGCTACAATCTTGGTGTACATACTTAACGCCCCTTAATATGAATGGGAGTTACACATGCAATCAAGTGAAGAATACGTCTCCTATGACTGTATCTCCTATGGAAAGAAGATAGATAGTCCCTACAGTGTATATACTTTAATATCTCCCCACATTTAAAAACCAGATAGTGAACCCCCTTCTCACACTATCAAGTAGTCACTCACAGGAGTAGCTCCTCTGGCTTATTTGTGTGTTGAAGTGCTGACTGGTGTAAGAAGTTGACAACAGGGACCTAAGTGATGGTGCCAAAGCTCAGTGGGAGGCAGACAATATGGCCATTATCAGCTGCTACTGCTGACCACAAAATACTTCTTGCCACACATTTTCACAATGGGAAAAGCCACACATTTTCAAATGCATCGTGTCAAGTTTGACCTCATTTTAATCTCTCTGGCTGTGTACAAGTATAGAGAATTATAATTATTATTATCCTGCTATTGTGATTGCTCAGATGACTTTCTACTAACTTCCCATTTAGCATAGTATGTGAAAGGCTGGCAAAGGAAATGTGATTAAGATCTGAAGCTCTGCTTGCCAGGAGAACTAAAGTGAGGAAGATTCCTATCCGAAACAGTAACTGAAAGAATGGTGAGCATTCAGAGCTTTCATCAGGAAATGAGAATGCAGGACTCCTTCCATATCTGTCAGAATCCCAAAGAAGAATGGAGGAGAGAAATCCAATCCATCTGTGTATATATATATTGTAGTATAACCACCACCCACACCTTTAAAACTATTAAAATACTGAGCAAGGAAGATTTAGTGGTAGACTGGCTGAGCTGGGAGGGAGTTGAGATGCTAGGTGACAATCAGAGATTTTCAAGGGCAGGAAGTATGAACAGGCAAATTTTCTCTTAGGTTTTGCAGAGATGATAGCTCCTTTTGGTTGATATCAAAGAAACAAATCCTTTACCATTTGTTTTCTCCCCCAATTGCTTAAAGTCCTGGTTGGTATCTGGACTCAGTATCTGTTCTACACGGCCTCTGTAAAGCCTACTTAAACACTTCATTCTGCAAAATGTTATTACAGTATGGCGTAATTATAACACAACTGTTTGTCACTAGATCAGTGTTTATGTGTGTGTGTTTGTGTGCGTGTATGTGTGGAGGGGATTCCTCCCTTGGCCAACTATAGGTATCTGCCATTTTGCCATCATCCAGCACTTCTCAAGTACTGACTGTGGGGATCCTGAAGAATCTTTTCTGCTACATTCATTGGCAGTCAGGGCCAAAAATAAATGGTGAGGTTGCATGATGCAAACTCTCTCTAACACATGGACTACCTACCCCCAGCAGGCTCATCATGTTTCCAAGTGAAAAAAACAGACACTCTGATCCGGGATGCCACAGGAAAACATTCTGATGGGGGAGAAGAGAGATCAATGAAGGAGATGTGAAATAAAGAAGGCACTGCCATGCCCTCTCACAACCTTTCCCTATTTCAGAGTTAAAATCTGGGGCCCTTTCCAGCAACATTATTTATTACTGTCACCAGTTCTTCTCTCAAGTTCCAAAGCTCTACCTTTCCCATTCCCAACCTCCACTTCTCCTGTTTAGTTCTGATCCTACCATCCCCTGGACCATACACATCTATTAACTGACAGTCTCATTGGCCAGCTTGCTCCATTCCCTTTTGTACTCAACCTACCAACACAGCCCATCCCGCGTGTCCAGTTCAGAACCTCCTGAATCCCCTCAGCTTCCTCCAGTCCAAAACACTCAGTAGCACTTGGTCACACATCATCCTTAAGGGTGCATCTACATTTACAAATGAAGTCGACTTAAGCTTGCTTAAGTCGACTTAATTTAATCTGCGTCTACACTACATTTTCCTTAAGCAGCTTAAGACGATTTAAGGAAAATTAAAGTCGACTTTATAAAACCTACTTTAAAGTCGACTTTACTGGCTAAGTCGACTTTATTAAGTCAACTTAGCCAGTGTAGATGTGGATTAGCCCTAAATCAACTTTAAGTCGACTTAAAGGGCTCCAGGGCTCCCCCACTGCCCTCCCTGCCAGGGTGGCTGGCACAGGCAGAGCCTGGCTTGCCCCCGCACAGGGCAGGACAGAGCCCTGCCCACCTTGCTCCTATGCCCTGCCACTGTCCCTGTCCTGCTCAGAACCCATTGTACCCAGATACCATGGGGCAAATGCTGAGCCCCCTGACACTTGGCAAAGGGTGCCCCCCTGCCACCGTGAACCAGTCCCAGGTCCATCTAGCCCCTAGACGTCGACTTAGGTGTCCAGTGTGGACGCTCTACGTCGATTTGGCAGGGTCCCCTTTAAGTCGACTTAATTTTCGAGTGTAGACATGCCAAGTTGACTTATTTGGCCAAGTGTAGACAGAACGTAAGACTGGTGCCCCCTCCTCTTCCTCTTTTTCAAATGTCAGAATTCTTTCCCACCCAACATCCCAGGACTCAGAACACTCTCTTTCCTCTCTCCCGCCCCTCCACAAAGCCCATCTCAGGCTCAGAACTCCTTCCTTACCAACATGACACACATTAAACTCAAAAGTCCCCCCTACCCCAGCTCAGAATCATCAGTGGTGAAAATTCAGGAGCAGCGGCAGCAAGGACATGCATATGGTCCAAAGCTTAGCTACCCCGCTTTTGTGTGCCTCCTTTCTTCTGTTGCCTGGGGTTTATACATTATGGGGCCAGAATTCATTAGTAGGAACATGTATACATGCAGTCTCCAGGGCCTGGAGAAGTTCCAGCCTCACCAGGAGCAGTTTTTGTGGAGCAGGTAGTATTGCATACTGCAGTAAAGTGCATACTATGCAGGAGACATTAATGATTTGGCTCATTAGACCTTAATGACCAGCCAGGCCTGACTGGACCATAACAGGGTCTTTAAAGAACTGAAGATGCGAATTTGCCACACGTACTTCAGAGTCCAGATCTCCATTGTGAATCTATTTCTTCTGTTCATGAATTGCTCACAAACAGGTAATGATATTTACAGATGTTTTCATCATAATTATTTAGTAAATAATGTATGCAAACCCTAGATTATTTGCAGATTGGACACTGCCAGTAAGTGCTGTTGGTGACGTGCTATTTGTGTCATGTGATCAATGGTCAAAGTTAGTAATTGGTTCAGTTCCCTGATTTAACGGCCTAAACATATACGCAGGAAAGGTCACTCCCTTTTTCGACTTACAAAACTGCTTATTTTTCAGAATAGTTCAGCAAATCTTTGAAGATGGGTATGGGGTTACTTCTAGTCTTAGTTTATTCATGCTTTTGCTTTCTACAAATATTTTTTGTGTATTGTATCTCATTCCTCACAATGTTTGTGAGCAGGCTACCATCTTCTCTGGCACACGAAGGATTAAATCAGGAACTTCACAACTAGATGTGCAGATCTTTACATTTTAAGTTAAATTCCCAGGCTCTGTAGCTGAGACCTGTAGCAGATTCATATCTTCTGGGGATCAGACAAAGAGGGGGGATGTATAACACATACTACTCCTTAGTTACATTTGCAAATAAGTGAGGAAAGAGGCTTGTGAATGCTGGTGATGTGGATCAGTTTGTTTTATTTACAAGAGTATTCATTAATATCCTTCAGATAATGTATTCAGCTGCTGTTCCTATTGTTCCTAGTCTAGAAATCTCTGCTGTGGTTTTAGGAGATGTTCCTGTTTTAGGAAGAAAAAAAATTAGTTCTCTGGGCCAACTGGAAGTGTATCTCCAGAGAATATTTTTATTTCACCATAAGGCAAAAAAAGTCTTGCCATTAAATAAGTCTTAGCCTCCAATACTGCCTCTGGACAAGGAATTCATACAGACAACAGTTACCTATATGATTCCAGAATACTTGGGACAACAACATCTAGAATAAGGTTATGCTGACACCTACAATTTTCTTAATACAAGACCCATAATAAGCCTGGTAAGAAGAATGACATTTTGGTTGATTTCCTTCTCTGTGCATCCATTATGTCCAGTGCAAAGAGGGAGATAGTGAATGATAAGTCAAAATAACATTTGGATGATGACACGACAACTTACCCAGGGACATGATGGATTTCCCATTGTTTGAAGTCTTTAAATCAAAGCCTGATGTCTTTCTAAAAGATATGCTATAGCTCAAACAGAAGTTATGGACTTGATACAGAAATTACTGGGTGAGGTTATTTGGCTTGTTTTATGCAGCAGGTCAGACAAGCTGAACATAATGGTCCCTTTTAACCTTAAAATCAAGTAACCTAGGAAGAGCGTACATTGGATGGCTATCTTTTCCAATCATTTGTCTTACTGGCCTTGAAGCATTGTTGATATGTCCAGAAGCCATTGGTGTATATATCCCATGCTGGCTTTGCACCAATTCAGCCTTCACCAGACATCTTATTTCTGTAAGAACTCACACCAAAGGCATGTACATATAAATATATATTT
Organism: Pelusios castaneus; assembly: GCA_007922175.1. Classification (NCBI taxonomy): domain Eukaryota; kingdom Metazoa; phylum Chordata; order Testudines; family Pelomedusidae; genus Pelusios; species Pelusios castaneus. Next base: position 1,884,865 of record ML686135.1, on the reverse strand, counting down.
TTTAAAGAGTAAGTCTTACCTTGTTGCTTTAAGGACAATGAGCAACGAGGATATTGACTGCAGCCAATGTGATTGAAGAATTCATGATTCAAACAAGCTCTCAACTGAGACCACAACAGATTTCTACCCTCTTGAATGGACACCTAACATAGGCACAGCCATCTTTAATCAGGTGCACCACCAATCTGAAATGGAACTGACTTCTTTTCAAGCACTTGTGAAAACAGGATTTGGACAAACATCTGAGTCAGTCAAAATAATAAGTCCCTTGACTTTCCGTGAGACTTGTGCTCCTTTTTGAGGTGCTTTTGATAATTCCACCCTTAAATGCTGACTTTGGAGTTTATATGAGTTGTGGAGGTCAAGACTGAGTCCATTGCTAGCAAAAAATTCCTAAACATTCCAGTCCAAATAGCCTGTGGAAATCACTAAGGACAGGTGAAAATGACATTGTGAAAATCCATTGATTCCTTTATAAAAAACTGGCAGGATCTGAGGATTTGCAAGCTCTGATTCCTAATTCCTCATCACCTTCTTAGGGGAGGCCTCTGATGACAGCTGAATAGAGCAATGTATATTTTGAATATATTTTTGGATGCTCTGGCTTTTTTTGAATACTTTTTACATGATTGTATCTGTGTTTAAATAACTGATATTTTTGCTTATAACCTATACTGTTCTTCAGACCAGAATTCAGCATATTCCAGACTCACATTAACTAGCAGTGTGATGAACACTGGACTGTCAGTTAGGAGCGTTGAAGCATAATAATAAACTGTTGGGAACAAGTAATAATTTGCATTTTATAGCCCCTTTGATTAAGAACATCCTTCCCCCCTGGACATATATTGCATGAAACATTTTACTCACTGAGGAAACAGATTCCACTCTGAGGTGTGATGGAATAGTCATTCTATATCAGTGTAAGGTTCGACAAGAGAAAAATGGAGCATACAGTGTCAAATTACTGAAGAAATTTGTCAAAATGTAAGTATCTCATGATAATAATTAATAATAATCCATACATGCCTACTTTTGATATTTTGGAATAGGAGGGAAAGTTTATATTAT
>ML686135.1:1866917-1883784 GCA_007922175.1 Pelusios castaneus | reverse complement strand
CATGCCTACTTTTGATATTTTGGAATAGGAGGGAAAGTTTATATTATTATCTACATTTAAAAGATGTGAAAATTGAGGCAAAGTCATATTAAATGTCTTGCCCACAGTCATAATTGTCTTCAACAACTTAGCCAAGCTGTCTACTCACCTCCCTAAAACACCTATTCTACAGCCATTCGTTGGCTAACCATGAACTGAACTTGAAACCAAGTTCAAATTCTAAAGCATAAAAGATTGCTGCACAAACATTGGTATCAGTAAGAAAACTGCCCAGAGAACCAGCATTGAAACTGTCCCAGAGAAGGTCTGCAACTGTTATGAACAGCTAAAAAGCAGGTATATTTAATATCAGTCCTCAAAATGTGTTAAAATCCTTGTTCCAACAAAGAATCCAATAATTGAACTTGTATAGATTTTCTTTTTTGAATGTTTTTTATTTCTATGGTGCTCTATTTGTATTTATAGAAAATATCTGCAGTCACGCTCATGATGTCCATGACTTTAGAATACAGAAAGGTACTGCACCAGACTGCGTTTTTCAGGAGCAATGATTGTGTAGAATACATGGGTGAAATAGACGATGAAACACAGGAAAACAATTATCTAAATTACACATTTTTAAAAATGGACAATTCCAAACAATCAAAATAGAGAGAACCTGTGTAAAATTTGATTCCTATTTTTATTTAATAATAATGTGCTCAATTCTGCAATCTGCTTAGGTAAAACTCTGATTTAAGTCAAGGGCAGTTTTGCTTGGATAAGCATATGGGAAGAGGGGCAATATTTGTTCTGGAATTTGTTATTAGTATAGTTAGCCAAGAAACAGCAAGAATAGTAGCTCACAAATATGCCATGATATAGTCCTTAGTGAGGCCAACACAAAACATATCCACAGTCAGCACTTCTAAGAGAAGCTAGTTACAGGGGACAGAGATGGAGTCTCTATGCTATAACACCAAGATAAAGATGACAATCAGTTGACATATTAGTTCTTATTTAAAAAACAAAGTCAGCACTTATGTGAGCAAGTCACAAAGACTGAACTTCCCATGGAGGGAGGCCCAATCAGGAAGAAAATGAAAGACTCATAGACTTTAAGGTCAGAAGGGACCAGTATGATCATCTAGTCTGACCTCCTGCAAAATGCAGCCCTCAAGACCTCACCCACCCACTCCAGCAATAGGCCACCAATCTATGACTGAGTTACTTACCTACTTAAATCATGATTTAAGGACTTTAAGATACAGGGAATTCACCGGTAGGTGAGCCATGCCCTGTGCTACATGGAGGAAGGCGAAAAACCCCCAGAGCCCAGGCCAATCAGCCCTGAGGGAAAATTCCTTCTCAACCCCAAATATGGCAATCAGTTAAACCCTGAGCACATGGGCAAGTCTCAACAGCCAGTTACCCAAGAAACTATTCTCTGTAATAACTCAGAACCGACCCCATGTACTCTCCCCTCTTAGGCCACTTGTATATCCACCACACGTAGCCAAATATCAGTCAATTTCCAAAATAGGGTAATCATACCATCCCCTCCATACATTTATCAAGCTCAGTTTTGAAAGCAGTTATGGTTTTTGACCCCACAACTCCCATCGGAAGATTTTTCCAGAACTTCACTCCTCTAATGGTTAGAAACCTGCTCCTAATTTCAAGCTAAATTTCTTGATGGACAGTTTATAACCATTTGTTCTGGTGTCCACATTGGTGCTAAACTCAAATAATACCTCCCCCTCCCTAATATTAATCCCTCTGATTTATTTATAGGGAGAAATCATATCCCCCCTCAACCTTTTTTTGGTTAGGCTAAACAAGCCAAACTTCTTGAGTCTCCACTCATAGGGCAGGTTTTCCACTCCACAGACCACCCTTGTAGCCCTTCTCTGCACCTGTTCCAATTTGAAGTCATCCTTTTTAAACAAAGCTCATGCAGGGAAGTGACACTATTAAGTTGATAATATTATTTGATCTACAGAGGGTGAAAGACTCTTTCCAAGAAGGACCAGGTTTACCAGCCAGCAGCTCTCACTGAGAGCTATAGGAGTTGTTGAGTACTATGTGCTTTGGAAAAGGTGGTCGCTAACTAGATGACTAAAAAGAAGATATGCAACTTTGAAATTTGGGAACTTACTAACTAACTAACAAGAGACTTAACCTTTTAGAGAAACAAGACCATAAACTACTTGTTTATTCATCATACAAATAATTACCCATTTTAAAGGCCACTAGAAAGATCTTATGATTTTAAAATGTAAATCTACACAAACATTTCTTGCAAACAGGGATATGGCTAAGGGAACTTCTGATAAAAGCTCTGAACTTAACCATACATTGTATCTGTGAGACCATATACTGGTCTCAGGTACATCTATGAAAAGTAATTCCACTGAGTTTGATAGAACCACCCTTGATTTACACTGGTGAAAATGAAATAAGTATATATCTTTCCATCTTCAAAGATCTATATAGATGACTAATGTACAGGTTTACTACAGATATTAACAGAGAGCATGATATTATGCAGTACTAGCCCAAAATTATAGCCTCAATCCAACAACACACACAAGACTGGAAATCTACAGAACAGGTCCAATTTACTTCTTAATTACACTGGTGAAATCACTTTGACTCCATTAGACTTCCTCCAGTGTAAATGCCTGACATGCCATCACTTGAAATCAGTGATCTAACTCCTATTAACATCAAGCAGGAGCAAGACTCAAATGAGAGGAATATTTGTTCTAATGTTTAAAATAATAAAAATAACAGGTGAATGTAAATTATGCTGCTCTTGCTGAAAAAACAGCATTAACAATTATTAAGAACTGCACTCCAAACCTAAGTATACACCAAGTCTGCTCCGTTTCATCCATTGGTCCCTGACTGGTTAAAAAGCCTATCACTCATTGTGACAATTCAGCAATTTGCTAAATATGCTGCAGTTAAAAGTTTAAGCTCTTTCAGTGCACAGTCTCCCCATGTGCAATGCGAGACTTCCAAATTATCAGTAGAGGAAAATTCTGGAAATCCTGACAAGTTCACCAACTTCTGATCTGGAGCAGCACAATTCCCCTATATAACCCCAAACTATTCCGAAATGGAAGCAGACTGCCTCCCCCCTTTAAAGAACAATCTCAATACAATCAAGAGCTAAAAATGAAGTATGCCATTATTTTGTCTGGTCTGCCCTTAAAGTTTAGATTGACATAGCTACATCCCTCAGGATCATGAAAAGTTAATATCCCTAAGCACTATAGTTAAGCTGACCTCATACCCCTGCAGACACAGCCAGATGACAAAAGAGTTCTTCTGTTAATCTAGTTACAGCTGCTCGGCAATGTGGATTTACCGACATCAGTGTTCAGACTCCTTCTGTCGACATAGGGCACTGCATTGTCCATAGTGTAGGTACGCCCTGAGATTGCAATGACAATCCTGAAATGAATCGTTTTAAGTTTACTTTTTAAACTACTTCATTCTGATGCATTGCTCTGGCACCTGCAGAAGAAATAGAGAAACTGACTCTTTCTTCCAAAAGGAAGATGAAATGATTTGTGTATTCTATAACAAAGCTCCTGAGGTCATACTTTTAGTCAATCCAATAAGATGAAGAATGTTAGGATGAATGCCCTATCTCATGCCAGCGGAGAGTTTCTTTTTGAATTCTCACTGAGAAAATTCGACTGTGTTTTAGTGAAGGCCACATCATTTATTTTCCTGACAATAACCTTGCAAACTACTAAATTTGGAACTACTGAAGGCAGATTTGTTGTCTGCCGCAGAACTGTTTCACAGAGAGCATGCAAACAAGCACTTAAGCAAAGACATTTGCTCAATGAGGGGTCTGTTCTCCTCATGTGTGTTCATAACTCCTCCTAAAGCCAATAGCATCTTCATGCACATATATTCTCTGGATCCAACAGCAAGTGGTAGTTTAAGAAATCATATGAGAGATCAGTTTAAGAAATAAGGTTCTAACTTGCAATAAACTTAATTTAGTTTAAAAATAATTTTAAATGGGTTTTGTAATAGATCTATTCTTTTTGAAATAGGACTTTAACAATAAAAATCCAGTTAGTTTTCTATCCATCTGGCACATATTTACCCCTGAAATTCAAGCTTGCCTTTAGTGTACTAATTCTCAGTACACCCCAGATCTTATCAATTGGGAACATTGTGCTACTCTTGAGGGCAAACTAAGTTAATATACCAGTCAGTCCCACACAGTCTTGATCTCTAATTAAAAAATACCATTATATTTTTAAACAAAGTTGATTATTAAATGATAGTTACATGCCTAGCCCTGAATTAAGGTGTAATTGTTTAAACTGAATTAATAAGCAAATTTAATGAAAATCTCATTGCTAGGCAGCTTGACAAATGAAAACTCATACTACCTAAGGGTCTCTGGAAGCTTATGTAAAATAAGCCAGACTGACAGATATCCACAATGTAAAACCACCATTAGAGCTGAATCCAATTGATAATCCCTTTGGAAGTATTAGCAGAAAGATCGGTCATGGAAATGGCATGAATATCACACTATCCTTCCAGGCCCAACTGCTCTAAAGTCAGGGTAAGGCACATTGATAGAGCAGGGTAGTCGGTCTGTCAGGTCTGTATGGGGCCTGATCCTGCACTATGAAGTCAGTGAGTCAGTGGTGAGCTCATGTTCAATTCAATGAGACAGGATCAGGTCCTCTCTGTTTCTAGAGCCATCAGCTTTGCATCGGGCAAGAGCAAAGACAAGAACCAGGTAAAATTAAAACTCCTGGAGAAACAGGAAATTTAGTACAAACTACGGAATTTTCTTACACAAAATAAACTCCTGTTTTTTGCTTACCAGGTGATCCTTGATAAACATAAAGTTATATTCTTTACTGGATATAATTTGTCTGAGATTAAAGTCCTAGTTAAGAGTAGAATAGTGCAGGTTCTGATTGGAGAAGAGAGCTCAAATTTGCTAAATATGCTACACTATTGTATTAATATGGCTAAGAGTGCATTTGAGGGAAAACTGAGGCTCAGAGAAGACTTTACTTTTTAAAAAAATGTTGACCACACTCCTTCAATATTACCTTTTCCTTTCTCATTCAGCATTGTCCTCCACTAGCATTGCAAGACTGGATATTCATTAAGGGTTTTTAATTTTACAGTTGCATAATATGTAAACCCACAGCACAAGACATGTACTTTTGGTGGGCTCTACACAACTTCAGCTGTTTCTCTAAAGTATTTGAATTCTTTAAAATATGGTCATCTTATGTTGATAGCAATGTTGAAGGGCGTTAGTGAAATATAGAAGGTAACATGCAATTAAAGAAGTCTTTTCTCATTTAGCTAAGGAATGAATACGTACTATCCTCTCCAAAAATAAATGCATAGCTCTTATATTTGAAACAAATTTGAAGCTGTACCTTTAATCACAAGTAAAAATGTTTGCATTTAAAGTGCAAATCAATGTATATTTGTCAAATGTTACAGCTTTAGTTTTTGTGTTCTAATGAATCAAAATCTTGTAAGATCCATGTTTTGCAATAATTTAAGTTCCTTCTGTTGGTAAAAGAGATTCTCTCAATAATGCATGAAATACAAAAGAAATGAGTAGGATTTAAATAAGACACCGACATGGGGAGTAAACCCACGTTGGTGCAAATCAGGTCAACTTTATTTGAACTACAATAAAATCTGTCTGCTAAAATGACCAGTTTCTCAAGAATGCATGGATAATAAATAATAATAATAATAAGGTTCTGGGCCTGCTAACAGCCAAAAGAAGTACAGGCATTCACAACATATATAAAACTGAACTCAGAGAAAGATCTGAGTTCCAGAAGTACTCCTGGATAAACGTCATGATATATAAAAAAGCAGCCACTCTACTGTTTTAATTTATTGGAAAGACAAACAAAATATTCACCGGATTTTCCATGATTCAAACAATTTACAAGCCAAAAACCTTTAAGATGTGCTGTTTATTATCCTTAATACACAGATCGGGCCAGACACTGCAGGTTTATGAGTAACCTCTGCAGTGAAATAGAAACAGAAATAAAGCTAACTGGTCACGTCTTAGCTCTTTATGCTTGACCTCACATGAATATTCATTTCAGTCCAGTAGCTTTAAGGCTATTGTATTGTATGTTTTTGAAGCATGCGTTCTCTAAATTAATTCTATACAGTGATAAGAGCCAAAGCCAATATTTCCACATTGGTTTAGTACAGCAACATTATTTCATATATATGACATTGCCATGATATTACTGAATGTTGACTTTTTATCTTTAATTAGGCTAGAAAATCTCACACATCTGGCTTTGGAAGCCTCTGTCAACCCAACAAATTCAATCACATGGAAGCCCATGTCCTCCAGCTATCAGACAATTGATTTTGCAGTATTCTGCTCATATTTAGCTTAAGGGACATGCAATATGTTCATTCATGTGTCAGTCAGTTTGCCCATGCTTCATTATGAGAGGCACTTTTAAAATATATATTCCTCAGTATTCAAATAATATAGACAAAAATAAATACAAGAAACACAATTAGATCTTTTACCACAGAGAACCGTAAAAGATGACATAAATACAATCAATAATGTTTGGATTAAAATACCTATTGATTTCAGTAGAAGATTTGCCTGAATAAGGCCTGAAGAGTTGGAGCTATGAATTGCAGGCAGATGTATGTATAATTACATACACCTACACTTGTTTGTTTTTTCATTCTGTCTGCTGTCCATATTTGTCATCTAAGAATCACTAAATTGCTTAGAACTGTGCGAAGGTCTTCACTGTACATTTTGTTGCAATTTTAGATCAGGGTATGAGTCACTCTATCTATAAGTGATGGCAAATATGGAGGAACAGTTTTTTCATCAATTAAAATAATTCAAACTAAACATAACATAAAGGGAAGATGGTGGAAAGAGCTCAAGGAGCAGCCATGGATAGTGTAAATGAGAGAAAGTTATAGAATATAGGTTTCTGTACTTAAAATGTTGTTTTCCCATATACAATATTTAATTCAGTTATAAATAACTTTTAAATGTATGCAGATCAGAGCTGTTTTTTCAACCCAATATTAATCTAACTATAATATTGTGTGCAATAGTTTTTGGCCCAAAGATTAAAAGCAGCCTTTAAAATCGTTTGGAAAGACTGAAATGAAGGCAGGTTCACAGATAACTAATTCTAGCTGTAATTATTAAATTTAAGGTTCAAATGCTTTAAGAAAAAGTGGGAAAAAAAGAAAACCAAAAACTAAAAAAACAACCCAACCAACCAAAAGTATTTCAAAATCCATTTTATCCATTCTAAGTCATGACATAAATGGCAATGCAAGCAAAAGGACAGATGCAGTGCAAAATTTCTCTGTGAAATACACCTGTGTGCATCTAATGTCATTCCACCTACTTTTAAAAGCATTTTTAAAAACTCCTTCCTCCTTTACTTAATTTGGAATTGATTTTACCACTAAACACAACCAATAAATGCCTTGCTTAATAAAGAATTCACACTCATGAGGCATAAATCTTTTCTGCATATATGCATTGGTGCCATTTTGGCAACATACAAGCTTTTCCTGTTAATTGAGGTGAGAGTCATCTGAAGCTTGCAGTAGCAAAGAATTCTATAAATATATTTGATAGGCATCCTATGGGTTCTAAAATGTGAAATGTGTTGTGTATACAATACACATACATTAAAAGTATAAAGGAGATGGATGTGAGACCCCAAGTAGCTAAAGAAATAGTGTATGTGTTTTAAAGGCACACGGAACAGAAAACCCTTCCCCATTCTGCTTCTGTTTTGAATTCTTGTAAGCAACCTTGCTCAGTGCTCTTAGTTCCAGGGCAGTTCTTGGGAAACCACTGAAAAACACCCTGGAAGTGTCCACAATCTCCCTTAAAGAATGAATATGGAAGGAGTGGTGATTTCATAACAGTATTTAGCTCTGGGCTACTAAATCATTTTGCCCTACACTATAAAAAGAATACCTCTTGTGAAGTCTGACATGTGAACAGAAACACAAATGCTTTCCCACTGTCAGACATGCAGGTGCTGTAAACCTGAAAGTTCCCCTCTATTCTATTTTTAAAAATGTATCCCCTTTGGTAAGAGCATCCCTTTTTAATGAGAAAGCTGTGCAGACTGGGGGGAGGGGGTATTCGTTCCACTTGGGGTGGTTTGTGAAATCAAGTAGATCGGATACTAACTTGATCTGGCACCAATGTGTCGCTGCATGGAGACATACCCACAGGATGTATGCATTAGGAGATGATAAGAGACATTTACAACCCAGAATATAAGAGTAGGGCAGGCTCAAGTGACATCACTAGATGAACTGCAGCGTCAACCTACTCAAATATATTATCCTGCACACATTGCTTCACTGTCCGCTTTTAGCCATTAGAAGTGCACTTCCCATCACAAATATTGTGCTGTGTTTTCAAACGCAGGCAAGACACGCCATGCCTAATGGCATCGAGGCATTCATAATTCATATTTTTTCTTTACTACCGCAAAATTCATCGCCATAGAAACCAGAAAGCAAGAAACTACCGTAATAACACTAAATTAAATGTCACATTCAGTTAGTCAGCACAGATCAGGAGAGGGGATGCTGCTAAGGTTGGAAAAGAAGGGGGATTCTGTCGCGGTGGTACAGCTGACTTGAAAATAGATTGGGTCATACGAGGTAATTCTGTGGGCTCGTCTGAATTTCGCTGCAATTTACTAATAACTTGGCCGGATAGATGGCACGTTTACTTACAGGCATTGGTTACAGCAAAGCTGTTCGCTGTTTCAATGTTGTCTACATGAGGAACCAAATTAAAAGGTGCTTCAGAGGCGTTCGGGCTGGTGTTATGAAGAAAAATCGCTAATCGAAACGCAGTATATTCCTGATCGGTGTTTCTGATGAAGAGGCCACCTACAAAAACAGCAGAGGAAGCAAGAGACAGTTATTTACAAGCCAGTCACTGGGCTGTGAAACCTGCCCAAGCTGCCCAGGGAAAACTGGCCCTAAAGAGGTCTATGGAGGGATCATATTCATAATCAACCTTAAAGCACTTTCCTAAAACGAAGGCAACCTTCCGGCTGCATTCATGCTCTATTTCTGCCTTCTGGGTCCCTAGCCTTTCCTAGTTCAATACCCAAATTGGTCCTGATTGCGGTGACCTTTGAAACCATTTAGCCTCCGTCTCCGGGATGCTGGACGCCTTTCTCAGCACCCCTTTCTCGCGGGCAGCTTAAGGGGAGCGACTGCTTCTTCCCACAAACACCAGGAGGGTCTCTCCCAAGCGGGCATGTAAGGAACTTTGCTCCTCCGCAGCCCATGTGCCGGCAGCGAGCAGCTATCCTGGTTAGCAGCGCAGCTCGGAGTGCCCGAGGAAGGATGCAGGGATGAAGCCGAGCTGGAAGGAAGTCAAATAACTGCGCCCCGTCAAAAAGAAGGGAAGGAGAAATGTGCAAGCGAGCGGGGACGGGTGGGGAGAACGACACGGGAGCAGAAAGGGGGAACACAACCCCCTAAACTTTCCGACTAGGAAAGGGGAAGGGAAAACCCAGCATCATCTTCCTCCCCAGGGTAAAGAAGCCAGTGCAGGAGAAATCGGTTTTCCTACAACTCTCCATGCTTCCAGGAAGCAGAAGAAACTGGGGGCGCAATTAAACAGTACAGGGGGAGAGGGGACATCTTCCCAACTTATTCTAATACTGCACATACACACTCCCGTCCTAAAGATCACTCCGTTTAAATGATTTTTCCCCAAAGAAAACCAACCCTTCTCCATGCCTTCCCATCCCGTGTACACACACACACACACACACACACACACACACACTTTCCAGGGAAAAATCTTGCAGCTTCATTCGGCCCCCTCGTTCCTAACTCACTTTGGCAAGGAATGCCACACTTGACACCATGCACCCAGCCCCAGGCACCGCTTACCTATTTGCACACTGCTAGGAAAAGCTCCCATTGCTAGTCCCCAAAAGCCAGAAAACAACAAGACAAGCTGTCTGCAAATAATCCTCATCTTCTCTTTTGCCTCTCTGTCTCTCTCCTTCTCTCTCTCACTCTCGCTAGGTGCTGCTCAGAGAGCCATTGAGGACGAGATGGCTACAAACAAAATTAAGAATAAAAATGAATTCAAAGGGGAGGGGGAGAAAAGAAGAGGGTTTCCCCCCTTCCTTTTTTTCCCTTTCTTTTTAATTTTTAAGTGTTTGTTGTTGGGCTTTTTTTTTTCTTGTTTTTTTTCTTTTTTTTAGCAATCCATCCTGCTGAGCTGGATTTTTCCCGCAGTCTCCATAGCCCTGGGAGAGGTTTCTGTCCGGCTGCAAATGTTGCACATGCAAAAGATGGTGGAGAGTTTGGTGGTGGTGGGAGCGTCTAGTGGCTGCACTGAGAGATGAGACATGCGCTATCTCCCGCCCGCCTCCCCCGCCCCCAGCCCTCAAACACAAGCAGAGAGAGGCAAGCACGCACACACACACACGGTTTCCTCAGTCTCTCTCCTGTGCAGCCCCGCACCCTAACCGCCTTTAGAGCCACAGATAAATAAGCAACCACAAGAGCAGGGGCTCCAGAGGACAGCAAGGGAGATGCGCCTTCTCTCACACCAGCACAAACACATCCAGCAGCGGCAGCAGCAATGAAGTTTGTCCCCAAGAGGATAGAGCCCTTTCTTTTGCAGCCAAGTCCTGCTCTCAGGCACAGCTCTAGCAGCAAACATGGGACTTTAGATACTGCAGCAAAAAGGGAGGAAAAAAAATCCAGGGTGCAAATCCTGCTGGGGAGGGGGGTGAAAGGAGCCGGGCTGAGAAATGAGGGGAAGAAGGTTTAGGGTAATCAAGGTCACTCCTGCTTCATTGACATCTGTAACCCTTTCCTGCACTCTCCTGCCCTGTGGGATAGAGAGGGTTTAGGGGACAGGATCAGCAACCTACTCTGAGGGAAAGGGAAGGAGAAGGATGTTGAAGTCAATAATAATAATTGATATTTAATAATGAACACCAAATCAGAGAATCCTTGAAATGCTGGGCTGGGAGAGACTTTGAGAGGTCAAGGCGATCTAGTCCAGTCCCCTGTACTGTGGTAGGACCAAGATAACCTAAACCACTCCTCAGAGGTGTTATGCAACCTGCTCCGAAAAGCCTCCAATGATGGGGATTCCACAATCTCCCTTAGTAGCCTGTTTCTGACTCTAATTACCCATATACTTACAATGGTTTTCCTAATATCTGACCTAAATCTCCCTTGCTGGCAAATAAACCCATTACTACTTCTTCTATGTTCAGGGGACATGGGAGAACTGATCACATCCTTTTCTAGAACACCTCAACATATTTGATGTCAGTTATCAGATCTTCCCCCCTTCTTTTCTCAGGACTAAACATGTCCATTTTTTTAAACCTTTCCTCAGCAGTCAAGTTTTCTAAACCTCTAATCATTTTTATTGCTCTCCTTTGGACTTTTTCAGTTTGTTCACATCTATCCTCAAATGTGGCCCCCCAGAATTAGTCACAGTACTCACTCTGTGGCCTCATCATTGCCAAGTAAAGCAGAATAATTACCTCCCATATGACAATTAATATAATATTATAATAATATTATAATATTATTAGCCTTTATATAGCCTTTATTATTAGCCAGAATAATATTAGCCTTTTTCTCAGCTTCTGTCACATGATTGACTCATATTCAGTTTGTAATCTAGAAACCCCAGGTCCTTTCAGGAGTATTACCAGATAACCAGTTATTCCCCAATTTATAATGGTGTATTTGATTTTTCCTTCCCATCTGAAGTGCTCTGCATTTATATTTATTGAATTTCATCTTGTTGAATTCAGACAGATTCTCCAATTTGCCAAGGACATTTTGAATTCTGATTCTGTCCTACAAACTGCTTGCAACCCCTTCCCCCTTCTGGTGTCATTTGCAAATTTTATAAGTATTCATTTTAAACTCTTTACCCTATTATCCAAATCACAAACGAAAATATTGAATAGTAGCAGACCCAATATTGACTTCTGAAGGACCCCACTAGATAACACCCTTCCAGTTAGAAGTGTAATGGCTCACTGGTCTTTAAATGGTCTTTAAATCAACTTTACACCCACCTTATAATAAATTCATCTAGACTTCCCCCCCTAGTTTATGAGAATGTTATGTGGGATTGTGTAAAAAGCTAAAAATCAAAATGTTCATAACTACTGCTTATACTTCTTCATAACCACTAAGTCTGTAACCCATCAGGTTGGCTTGGCAGGATTTGTTCTTGATAAACTCGTGCTGGCTATTTTTATAACCTTATTTTCCTCCATATTAAATTGATTGCTTAATAATTTGTTCCAGTATCATTCCAGATATCAAAGTTAGGCTGACTATGATTCCCTGGGACTTCTTTGTTCCACTGTGCCCTTCTTCAGTCTTCTGGAACATCCCCCATCCCCACAGGTCCAAGGTTGCATTAGCTAATTCTTTAAGTACCAAAGGACTAATTTCAACAAGCCCTGCCGACTTGAATACATCTATCTTATCTACATTTTTTTATGCTGTTCTTTCCCTGTTTTGGCTTGTGTACCTTCCCCCTTGTTAATATTAATTGTGTTGAATAATTGGTTATCATTAATGTTTTTAGTGAAGACTGAAGCCAAATAGCCATTAAACTCTTCAGATTCCTTGATGACCTCAGTTATTAACTCTTCTTCCCTGTTAGGTAGCTGAGCTACACTTTCCGTTAAATATATTAGGAGCAAAAGAAATATGAAGAACTTTTTCTTATTGCCTTGTGTCCCTTGTGGGGTGAAACTTACTTGGTGCGTTAACCTTTTTTTATTTTGTTCCTACATGCTAGTGCTATTCTTTTTACCCATCCTCAGAAATTTGTCCATATTTCAATTTTGCATAGGATTCATTTTTGATTTTCAGGTCATTACAGCCCTCCTGATGGAGCCATACTGGCCTTTTACTATTCTTCCGATCTTTCCTTTACACCAGGATAACTTGCACTTGTGTCTTTAACATTGTATCACTGAGAAATTGCCAGCTCACCTGAACTCCATTTGCTCTTATATTTTCATCTCATGGGATCTCACACACCAGTTTTCTGAGTTTGTTAATGCCTGAGTTTTGAAATTCATTGTCATTCTGCTTTTCTCACTCCTTCCTTTCCTTAGAATCATGACATCTCTCATTTCACCATCCCTTTCACCCAAATTGCCTTCCACCTTCAGATTCTCTACCAAGTTTCCTCCTCTTCATCAAAATCAGGTCTAAAATGGCTGTCCTTTGGTTACTTCCTTCACTTTCTGACACACAAAGTTGTCCCAGTACATTCAAAGAATTCACTGAAAATTTTGTGCTTTGCCAAATTACTTTCCCAACAAATATCTTGGTAGATAAAGTTCCCCATTACAATCAGATATTGTTTTGGATATTTTATCATTTGTTCTAGAAAGCCTCACCCACCTCCTCCTCCTGATTTGATCGTCTATAGTAGAACACTAGCATGTCACCCCTATTCTTTTACCCCTCATTCATCCTGCTTTTAGGAGACTGCGTGGGAGAAGCTGGGGCTCTGCTTGGGGGTGACAGCTCACAACACATCAATGCTGACAGCTATCCATGGCTATATCTACACTTTTTAATTTAAGTCGACTTAGCTAAATTGACTTTAAGTCGACTTTGTTAAGTCGACTTAGCATGTCCACACTTAAATTTTAAGTCGACTTTGAGGGGACCCTACAAAATTGACCTAGAGCGTCCACACTGGATGCCTAGGTCGACTTCTAGAGGCTAGGTAGACCTGGGACAGGTCCACGGTGGCAGGGGGCACCCCTTGCCAAGTGCCAGGGGGCTCAGCCTTTGCCCCATTGTACCTTGGTACAATGGGGTAAAGGGGGACAGGGACCCTGGCAGGGCATAGGGGCAGGGTGGTCAGGGCTCTGTCCTGCCCTGTGGGGGGCATGCCAGGCTGTGGCTGTGCCAGCCCCCCTGGCAGGGAGGCCAGGGATGAAGCCCTGGAGGCCCCTAAGTCGACTTAGAGTCGATTTAGGGCTACTCCATGTCTACACTGGCTTAAGCAGAAAGTCGACTTAAAATGAGGTTTTACAAAAGTTGACTTAATTTTTCCTTAAGTCGACTTAAGCAGCTGCTTAAGTCGACTTAAGGAAAGTATAGTATAGATGCAGAGTAAATTAAGTCGACTTAAGCAAGCTTAAGTTGACTTAATTTACAAGTGTAGACGCACCCCATGTGATCTACTATCACATGTGTATACTCCTATGTCCAAAATGTTAACTTTGATTTAAAGTTGCTTGACCGTGTGAACTAGCAACACAAATCTTAAAATGCAAAGCAATAAACAAGTTATGTTGTTTAAGCACCCCATTCACATTCCAGTCCATCAGATCCCCCTTCTCAGCTTCATTTACCTCCCCTCTGCCATCCACAGCAGATATCTCCATCCCAATATCTCCATCCTCTCTCTGAACAAACAGTCAGTCTAAAAGTGACTCCAAGGAAGGTTATGGGTTCTATGTTCATATGTTCTGCTGGTTGTTATAGGCCTAGATGATCTGTCACCAGTTACACGGTACGTGGTTTTGAGTTGAGATGGGAGGTCGGGAGGGCGGAGGTGGGGGTTGGTGTTAGAAGTTCTTTTCCCTGTCAGCCCTATGGAAATGGGTGATGTATGCTATTAGCAATTCCTATTTTGGTACTGATTTCTATAGGAATCACAGAATTGAAATTCTCTGTGTGTGTGTCCAGTGACGTGTTATATTTGTGGTTTAAGTTCAGGTGGTCCCTTTCAACATGGCTGGTCATTTCCTCCCTCCCTACAGACAATGAGCCGATACATGGCACACCAAAGGAATCAAGCAAGAGGGCAAGTGGAAGTGTATGGGAAACAAAGGGGTGGGGAATTAGGGGTGGGAGGAGGCTAAAGAAATGTCTTGGAATAGGATGAGATCTGGGCTGTGTAGGCAGCTGGAGGTAAATAGTCAGCCCATCGAGCATCATCACAAGGATCTTTTAATGCATTCTGAACCTAGACACACTCTGGTCCTGGGGAGTATCTCCAGGATATCTCCTGAAGTGTCAGTACCTGGATGGTGGGTTTCTCTCTACCCCTGGAACCAACCACAACCCTCTTCAAACATCCTCCTTGCTCACACCCCCTCCACATCTCCACCAACCCATTCTCAACAATTCTGTGAGGGTTTTGTGCAGGTTAGCACGCTGAAGAATGATACTTTTACTGATGGAAAAGACCAAGTGGAGAAATGGGAGGGAGGGAAGGAAGGAAGAAGAACAGGAGAGACAGGGCATCGTCAGGGATTACTGAGACAGATGGGTCAGTGCTTATAAAGGGACACGGATGTTGACTGAAAACATGGGGGACTGAAGCTGTGTGAAGGGTGTAGGATAGGGTAGGAATACTAGGGATATGCAGATAACCAGGGAGGAAGGGGCATTGCCTCAGTGCTAAGGAATCTACTCCTCGAGAGCTTCTACATCATCACTGCCTGAGCTTCTAGGCAGAGAGGCAGCAACACCAAGGGGATCTTTGATACACCAATACCTTGGTACCACAAGTAAGCACTGGGCTCCCCCAATACTACATGCACTGTGTAATGGAGAAATGTAGTTAACAGTGCCAGAACAGCCAGCATCTCTTTGCTGAGGCATATGAACAGGAGAGGTTCCCTGCACAGCACTGCCATTTTAGCATGCTGTGTGAAGTAATATTCTGCCAGATCTGGAGATTAAACTCAGTCACTGAAGTGTGGAAAAGACAGAGGTTAGTCCTGCTTCATGTGCAAATTTCTGTGCAGCCTTTCCCATGTAAGTGCTACCAGCACCTAAGGAGCAGGAAGGAAGGTGGATTGCTTTCTCCATTACATCTGTTCTTACCTACACTTCCCTTCTTGACGTATGTTTTTCTTCAAACATTCATTGAATAGATTCTTTGAAATAAGGTATTTGTGGCAAGTATCTGTCTTCTATTTAACACTTGTGGGCAAAATCAGATAAATAATAACTACAAATAATATTTCTAGGCGTCTAATACTGTGCCCTTCATCATGATCTCAAAGCAGGTTGGCAAAGTGATATCAGCCATACTGAGAAGGTTACCAATATAACTGAGTTCCCTCCTTCCAACAGATGGATTAATTTTCAGGAACTTTATTTCTAGTCTTTTCTTGACTTATTTTTCTTTCACCCACATGCAAGAACAGGCAGAATGGGTAACTATTTCTAACGGCATTTCTAATTAATATTGTGTTAGCACTGAGGCAAATATGTATGATATGCATTTTGTCCTGAATGCAGACCAAGCTACTGATAAATTATTTTTCTCTCTCATTTCCTAGCCATGGCATGTCCATTGGGCGTTTCATTAATCCTAAGGGGTGCAGCTGACTTGGAAAGTCTTGATCATGGAGATCGAGGCAGTTTTTAAGGCTCTTTGGTCCTGCCCATCAAGGAAGCTGAAAATCAGGGCTAGATGCTCCTCTAATTTATGCTGGCATAAAAATTGAGACTATTTTCATTTAAGTCAGGGGATTTATACTGGTATAAAACTGGTGTGGGAGAAGGATCATGCTCCATAACTTTAAACTTGTTCTGGGCTTCAGCAAAACAGTAACTGGAATGATGTAATCCCTTTGACCTCTATTTGTGAACTGCTGTACAGATGCACCAAATGCAGTTTCTTTAATATTTTTGGATTCATTCCCAGTACAGTGCATTGCAATATCCAGCACTAGATGTCACAAATGTATTGTCTGTTGTTGCCATGTTTGCCAGAATGGTAGGTGGAAAAAATTAGAAAAAACTCCATATTTCT